>CM076569.1:668138697-668512905 GCA_034641835.2 Pinus albicaulis | reverse complement strand
ATCGGAGATTACTGTACTCTCTATGTCTAGGATGGCATGTGTCCAACCACTTGATCTGGGATCAAGTCTAGTGAGGTTTCGGACCTCCAACTGACTTCGGGTCAGTCAAACTGACTTCGGGTTGGTATGTGACTCCTTTGAGTCCTATAGAGGTTTCGGAACTCTAAGATAACTTCGGGTTAGTCGGGAGTTGTAATATTCCTAATTAGCATTGCTAATTGGAATATTTCATTTTTGTATAGTTTTTCCGCCTTTAGTTAAAATAATAAATAAAGTGAGAAATAAGGGGGTCAACTCACTTTAATAAGATAGAGTGCTTTCCTAGTTGATGAACGTTGTGACTTAAAGGGGTGGCCTTGGGGGTCCACACGCATATGAGGGGAGGCCTCACGCTGACCCTAAGGTAACTGCGCAGGTCAAGGAGGGTGAAGGACGCAGTTAGGGTTTTGGAGGGAGCTAGCACTATAAAAGGTGGAGTTTTCACTCCATTTGGCATTGTTGATATGATATTGATATTGAGAGCTAGACTTCTGTCTACTTCAGCACGCCGGTTGTTTAGTCGGTCTGCAGCACTGTTTAGTGCGAACTGAGTGTCTCCGGTCGGAGATCTCGCCCTTGGCTCCGGGGGACTTCGAGTGCCTGCTCGAGCAAGGTTTTTCCTTCAGTTTCAGTTGGTGATTTGGCAGTGGTTTCAGCGTTTTCCAGCCTTGAGGAGATTGCTATTTCATCCGGAGGTTTTGCAGGAGGATTCAGCCCCTTTTCTCAGCGTGTTTCTTGAGCTTCTGCGCTGTTCCTGGGAGAGACAACGTTTTCACTGAGGAGGGTTTATTTGGTGGATTTTCGGAGGTGGAGCACTTGCTTCACGGTTTCTGGGTTTTGTCCGGAGGGTTGAGTACAGCTAGCCTTCCGATTTTCAGCTCATTTCGGTGAGGGGATCAGCCCCTAGTTCCAGTACATTGCAGCAGCAGCTTTCTACGGCAGTTTTCTCCAGCAGCTAGGACGCAGTCTCTGTTGTAGCCATTTCTTATTCTGAGAGGGTCTTCACTTGCCTAGAGCAAGGATAGGTGCACTCATTCTGATTATCTCTTGTACCCATATATATGTATTCTCAGATTAATAAAATGGCTTAGCATTCTGGTATTTTATGTGTACTTGTTCCATATTCTAGTTCCGGCATTTTGTTCTATATAGTTGCTTGTGGTTTTGCTGTGTATTACTGTTTATTTCCCGTTGGGGATATTACAGTGGTATCAGAGCATAGTTCTGGCTCAGCCTGTGGTGCTAGCAGTCTATGACGCCCGGGGATAATCCCTACCTTGATCAGGGGAGACACAGGGACGTTGAGAGTAGGTGGAAGTTTCCCTTCGGAGGGGGGGATTCTGATCAGGAGCCACCTGAGACAGATTCAGAGCAGGAGCAGCCTGTGAGGGACACAGAGCAGCGGAACCCAATGGCAGACGAGGAGAGGAGATGGGATGCGCTCCTCCATCACATGCAGGAGATGACGCGGAGACTCGCGGCCATAGAGGTCGGACAGAGAGAACCTCCCAGGGTTTTCCAGATCGGTGAGGGATCGGGTATGTCTCACCACGTGCCAGTGCATGATGCTATCCCCATTGTGGCATCTCATGCACCCACGCGATCCACTATGCCCACATTCTTGCCAGAGGACGCAGGGGCAGGGGTACAGGGAGGTGCACAGAGGGATATTCCCGCACCCACGCGATCCACCATGCCTACCTTCTTGGCAGAGGACGCAGGGACAGCAGTACAGCGAGAGATAGATCCGGCTCGGATGGCTGGCTTTTTTGCAGAGTACCAGGCTTACGGACAGGCGTTCATGGACTCTCTCACCTTCAGAGACTATCTCCAGGTCCAGTATGGCATTAGACACCGTGATCATCACCAAGGGCACAGGCACCACCGTGATGACCACCGCTCAGCTAGTAGATTTCATTTGCCCACGTTTGATGGCTCATCAAACAGTTCGGCAAAGTCTTGGGTGGAGAAGTTGGACATCTATTTCCAGCTTAACCAGATGTCGCAGTCAGAGGCCATTAAGGTGGCAACATTGCATCTGGATGGTGAGGCCCAGGACTGGTGGTTTCATGGGATGGCGACACTCGGGCATTCTACTGTGACGACATATGCCGAGTTTACCAGGAGGTTGGTAGAGCGCTTTGACAGAAGGGATCCGGAGCAGCACTTTGTTGAGCTGACCAAGCTCAAACAGACTGGGAGTGCAGAGACATACATTTCAAATTTCTTGAGGGTTTCGGTGATGGTACCGGATTTATCTGCAGCTCGGATGGTTTACATGTTTGTGGAGGGGCTGTCAGAGCCACTGCGTGGCCTAGTCCGGTCGAACAGACCGGCTACCCTTCAGGATGCCATCAGCAGGACTCGGGACTTACAGGATGTCTTACCCAGGACTCGGCCACCTTATCCCCAGAGACAGGCTTTCCAGCCTAAGGGTAAGGACACGAGGGCTCCGCCTCCCAAGGCGAATCCTGGACGAGGGCAGTTTGATGATGAGGCCAGGAGAGAGCTGAGGAGGAAGCGGTTGTGCTTCACTTGCCAGAAGCCATGGGCACCGGGACACAGGTGTGCGGCAAGGAAGGCACATTTCATAGAGGTCTTCTCCGAGAGCAGTGGAGAAGAGGATGATGGGGATGATGTGGAGGCAGGAGATTGTTATGCAGCGCAGAGTACCTTACCACCACCTCCACCACCCGCAGCAGGTGGGGCATCGTTTGCACCCACTGGGGGAGCTCTAGCCGCATTGCGGGGAGTTCCCAAGTACTTGACACTGCGCGTACGAGGGACAGTGCGCGGACAGCGGGTTTCAGTCTTAGTTGATAGTGGGGCCACCCACAACTTTATTGATGCCCAGATGGTTGAGCGGAGAGGCATACAGACAGAGGGTTTTGATGGGTTTTCCGTCTTGGTCCCAGGAGATCAGACCATGGCATGTGCTCGATATGTTCCGGAGTTATCAGTGACGATGGGCACTTATACATTGACGGATCACTTCTTTGTGGTGGACATTCCGGACACCAACCTGATATTGGTTGTTCAGTGGCTTATTACTCTAGGGAAAGTCATGACAGATTGGAAGGCCCTAGAGATGGAGTGGGATGATCCCAAGACGGGGAGGCATGAGAAGATACGGGGACAGCACACATACCCACCTTAGACGGTGTCGGCACACAGGATGGAGGCGACCTTCCGCAAGGGAGACATAGAGTGGGCGGTAGAGTTGCGGGCTTCAGAGGCAGTGGATACAGGGCAGGCAGTGCATCCTGAGCTACAGTCTATTCTCGATAGGTATGCAGCGGTTTTCGGGGATATTCCACCAGGGCAGCCACCGGATCGAGGGTTTGAGCATACGATCGACCTTGAGCAAGGGATACAGGCCGTGATTACCACACCGTATAGGCATCCCAAGGCCTATCGGGACGAGATAGAGCGGGCTATCCAGGAGTTGCTGGCCCTTGGTCACATTCGGCCCAGCACGAGTCCTTTCGCTTCTTCTGTAGTGCTGGTGAAGAAGAAGGACGGCACATTGTGCATGTGCATTGACTACAGGGCTCTGAATAAGAAGACCCTGAAGAACAGGTACCCCATCCCCAGGATCGATGAGCTGATGGATGAGTTGAGAGGAGCACGGTTCTTCTCAAAGATTGACTTGAGATCCGGGTACCATCAGATACGCGTGAGGGAACAAGACATTCCCAAGACCGCTTTCAGGTGTCACTATGGGCACTTTGAGTTTCTGGTCATGCCATTTGGGCTGACCAATGCACCTGCTACCTTCCAGTCATGCATGAACCACATTTTCAGGGGTCATCTGAGGAAGTTTGTGCTGGTTTTCTTTGATGACATACTTATATACAGCAGGACTTGGGAGGAGCACCTCCAGCATATTGAGACAATTTTGCACATCTTGGAGGAGCAGCAGTTCTATGCCAAGCTCTCCAAGTGTGAGTTCGGGTTGACAGAGATGCTATATCTGGGGCACATTATAGGAGTGGACGGGGTGAGAGTCCACGAGGAGAAGATCAGGGCCATCAGGGATTGGCCAGAGCCGCGGAATGTGACGGAGCTGCGGGGATTTATTGGCATTTGCACATACTACAGGAAGTTCGTCAAGGGCTTCTCTCAGCTTGCTGCACCCCTTACAGATCTGACGAGAAAGGGGGCATTCAGTTGGTCAGACACAGCACAGCGAGCTTTTGACAAGCTCAAGGAGGTGATGAGCAGTTGTCCTGTGTTGGCATTGCCAGATTTTACACAACCCTTTGTTCTAGAGTGTGATGCATCAGGAGAGGGGATTGGTGCAGTTTTGATGCAGGGCGGTCACCTGATTGCTTTTGAGAGCCGGAAGCTCCTTCCACACGAGAGGTTGTATCCCATATGCGACAAGGAGATGTTGGCCATTATGCATGCATTGGCCAAATACCGGCAGTATCTAGTGGGCAGCAAATTCAGGGTGAGGACAGATCATAACAGCCTGAGGTACTTTCTGGAGCAGAAGCAGTTGCAGGAGAGACAACAGAAGTGGATCAGCAAGATCCAAGCCTATGACTTCGACATAGAGTATGTCAAAGGAAAGAACAACGTGGTAGCTGATGCCCTTTCTCGTAGACCGGCCACGTTGTCACTCATGAGCTTGGATGCTGATTGGAGGGCTCGACTGCTGGTTGAGTACTCTAAGGATAGGTTTGCATGTGAGGTTCTAGATGGGCAGGTAGCTGATGACAGGTACAGGGTGATCGATGAGATCATCTATTACAGGGACAGGATCTTCTTGACTGAGAGATCTCAGCTCAAGAAGAAGATACTCCAGGCTTCACACGATTCACCATTGGCGGGCCATCAGGGGTTCACCAAGACATACCGAGCTATTCGGGAGAGGTTCTCATGGAAGGGCCTCAAGGAGGACGTACTCCAGCATGTCAGGGAGTGCGATGTTTGCCAGAGGAACAAGGGAGAGATGAGCCATCCCCGTGTGGTTGTTGTAGCCTTCTTCCCATTCCGGAGGGGAAATGGGAGAGCATATCGATGGACTTCATCACGGGGTTGCCCACGGTGCAGGGCAAGGACTGCATCTTCGTAGTCGTTGACCGGCTGACGAAGTATGCCCACTTTTTCGCCATATCCGCACATTACACAGCAGCGCAGGTGGCTGAGCTATTCTTTAGGGAGATTTTCAGATTACATGGTGTACCCAAGACCATCGTCGGTGACAGGGACAGCCGCTTCATGGGTGGATTCTGGCAGGAGCTCTTCCGATTAGTGGGGACCGAGTTGACACCGAGCACTAGTTATCACCCCCAGATGGACGGGCAGACAGAGACAGTTAACAAGTGGCTGGAGGGCTACTTGCGTAACTACGTCAGTGGACAGCAGAGGGCTTGGCTGAAGTGGCTGCATTTGGGCGAGTACTGCTACAACACAATGCATCATATGTCTATTGGTATGTCACCCTTCTATGATTTGTATGGATATCATTCCTTATCTTTTGTGGACATGATGTTTGGTGTTAGCAGGGCTCTGAGAGCCAAGTTATGGATCCAAGAGAGCCAAGATATCCTCCGAGCTCTCAAGGACAACATAGCCACAACACCGAATCAACAGAAGTTGTATGCTGATAAGGGTCGGGTGGAGAGACACTTTGAGGTAGGAGACTTGGTCTACCTACAGCTACAGCCATACTCACAGTCTTCACTCAAGTAGAAGGGGGTGGAGAAGCTGAAGCCCCGCTTCTATTGGCCATAGAGGGTGATACGCAGGATCGGGCAGGTAGCGTATGAGTTGGAGCTGCCCCAAGGCAACAAGATTCATAACATCTTTCATGTATCATGCCTGAAAAAGGCACTGGGCTAGCAGGTGGCAGTCACGGAGGAGCTACCACCTACGGATGATGAGGGGCATCTGGTGTTGCACGAGAGGCTGGTTGACACCAAAGGGAGAGTGCGCTTGAGGACAGGAAGATCGGGGAGTTTCGCAGGTGGAAGAACCTGCTTCGATGAGGATGCCACTTGGGAGGATGAGAGAGGATTCGGCGGAAGATTCATCACCCCCGCCTAGCGGAGACAAGCAACGTTTTGCCGGGGGAGACTGTAATATTCCCAATTAGCCTTGCTAATTGGAATATTTCATTTTTGCTTTATTTTGCCGCTTTAGCTAGAATTAATAAATAAAGTGAGAAATAAGAGGGGTCACCTCACTTAATAAAATAAAGTGCTTTCCTAGTCGATGAACGCTAGTTGATGAACGTTGTGACTTAAAGGGGATGGCCTTGGGGGTCCACACACACATGAGGGGAGGCCTCACGTAGGCTCCTAAGGTAACTGCACAGGTCAAGGAGGAGGTCAAGGACGCAGTTAGGGTTTTTGAGGGAGTTAGCACTATAAAAGGTGGGGTTTTCACTCCATTTGGGAGGATTGATATGTTGATGATATTGAGAGCTAGACTTCTGTCTACTTCAACACGCCGGTTGTTTAGTCGGTCTGCAGCACTGTTTAGTGCGAACTGAGTGTCTCCGGTCGGAGATCTCGCCCTTGGCTCCGGGAGACTTCGAGTGCCTGCTCGAGCAAGGTATTTCCTTCTGGCCTACTGCATCAAAGTGGATTTCTCGTGGACGTTTTGGCAGAGGAGCCGCCTGAGTGACTCAGCCTAGGGAGAGAGGACGCCAGTCATTAGGGAGGACGCAACATCATTGTTACGCAGTCATTGTTGTGAGGTGGTGATTTGGCCGTGGTTTCAACGTTTTTCTTTTCCCGCATTGGGAGGTTGTTGTTTTAGCCGGAGTTTTACCAGAGAGTTTGGGCCCCTTTTCCCAATGTTTTTGCCTCTCGCGCCGTTCCCGGGAGAGACAAAATGTTTTCTCTTAGAGGGGGTTTCTTTGGTGGAGTTTCTGAGGTATACTGTTTATTTTGTCTCTGGGTTTTGTCCGAGGGTTGAGTTCAGCCTAGCCTTCCGCTTTTCGGCCTCATTCCGGCACGGGGACTGCCCTAGTTCCGTACACACAGCAGCAGCCACTTGCTAGCCCGCCGCCCAGGGACGCAAGCCTCTTGTAGCCATTTCTTATTCCGAGAGGGTCTCCACTTGCCTAGAGCAAGGATAGGTGCACTCATTCTGATTATCTTTGTACCCATATACATATATTCTCAGATTAATAAAATGGCTTAGTGTTCTGGCATTTTATGTGTATTTGTTCCATATTCTAGTTCCGACATTTTGTTCTATATAGCTGCTTGTTGTTTTTTCTGTGTATTACTGTTTATTTCCCATTGGGGATATTACATGGGCACACTGTAACTTGTAAAAATAATTATTTTTGTTTTTAAAAGTGTCAAAATACCCTCGAAGACCAAGTCAACTTGCTAGCTAAGAGGTCGACCTCAACTAGGGCATTTTGTCCACCTTGGAAGCCTATATATCGGAGGGAACTTGGCCTTCTATGGATATCATTCAAGCGAAGGAGAAGAAGAAGAAGGCCAACAAAGAAGGAAGAAGGACGAAGGACAAGAGTTTGGGTTATTTCTCTCTCTCTTTTCACACGTGCGAAGTAAGGAGGCTAGGGTTTCCTGCTACAAGATCGAACTTGGAGAAATTTCAAAAAGAAGGTCGAAGGAAGGTTTGTTAGGTCATCCTCAAAGCCCTAGAAGAATGAGAAACTCAAGTGAAAGTCAAAGGAAGCCTTGGAAGCCCTAGATTTTTCTCACACGTGTGGAGGCAACAACTGTTGCAAGGGCCAAAAATTTCATACCTGCATAAGAGGCCGAAATTCTATAGCTGGGGGTCAAAGTTGTGTTGCTAGAAAAGATTTGATTGGGTTTGACTTGGACAAAGGAAGCACATCATCAAGAAGGTCGAACTTGGTCTTGGAAGGGTATTGGTCTTGGTCTAGAGGTCTTGGAATTCGTCATTTAAAGAATCTCTAAGAAGAGGAGATTTGTGGGTTTTCCTCTCAAGTGGAGATGTTTTGGCCTTGGCTTGCAGCCTATATCATGTGTTTCTATGTACTATTGATCTTCTTGTTTTGGTAGTTGTTTGCTGATAAGAATAACATAATAATAAGAGAAGAAGCTAATAAATAAGAAAAAGTAAAAAGACATCACAAGCAGTTATCAAGTTTTAGAGAAATAATCCTAGCCATAGCCCTATAGATTTCTCAAAGACCCATGCCTCAAGAATGACAATAATAAATTTATTTTTCTTTTTACAATAAATACATAAAATCATAATTACATATGTCATTATGAAGACTAAACCTAGTGTTGATTGTTGGGTAGCATCGGATGTGCTCTAGCTCCGAAACATTGTGGAGGGGCTAGAACACATGAGATCTCCAAGTCCCAAAAATCATTTGGAGAAATTCCACCCAGAGCTTAAGTTATTCAAATAATTAATTATTTTAATGGAGACCCTAAGTCTAACTTAGGGAAATTAAATAATTAAAGTGAATTAATTTAAACATGTGGTTGAGAATGTTCTAAGTGATGAGGATAGACCCTTTTTAATCTTAGCCATCAATTAGAGATTAGATCACGACTGTTGATTCGTAAACTGGAAAATTTTTAAAGGAAGGCTTGGTGTTAGTTGGAGAATACACACAGAGTGACAACAGTTGAGTTAAGTCGAAATTATGAGCCGCGGTTTGCTGAGAATTTCAGAGTGAGCTTGCAGTGTAGCGAAGGGTAGTTCGGCAGCGGGATTTCAGATAAAAGGCCGAGAATATAGTTACGGAGAGGTAGATCTACCCAGGAGAGACAGCACAACCCTTGAGAGGGTGATACATGCCCAGCTAGGCTCACGCAAAGCTGACACAATCCCAGAGGGTTGACACAGTCCAGGAGGAGGTGACGCAGAGCCGAAGGTTGCAGCGCTGGTGTTTCTGTGGGGCAAATCGGTTTCATTTTCAACAAATTGAAGAAGGGTGATGCAACCACTAGGAAGGGTGACGTAGTTCCAACCCAGATTTTGCTTGGGACTGCATAGGCACCTGTGGGGTTCGTCATTCTGACGGTGGATCAGCCATAATATCTGTCTCCGGATAGAGGTACTTTTGCCAATGAAATTCATTGTTGGGTGAGCCTTTTATGGCACCCTAGTTTGTATTAAGAAATTTGCATAATAATAAAAACCCTTGGGAGCTGCTGCACTAGTTTTTCACATTGGGTTTTTCCGGGGACATTTGTCCGAAAAATCTTGTGTGTCCTTTGTCTGAATGTGCTTATTCTTCAATTCCTGATTTGTATAACTGTGTAGATTGCAGTGTGTTTACTTCAATGTTTTCATGAATATTTTTGAAAATAACTTGTTAAGTTAAATACACAAGTAGGAGAAGTAAATCGGATTTCTGCAGTAGGATTTTTGTAATTGAGATTCAGAAATTTTCACATGGTATTAGAGTGTTTGTAGATCAGGAAGAGCTGAAGCCATCAAAAAAATACCGAAGAAATTTTTGTTGCAGGAAGGTAGCTATCCCAAGTAACAACGCAGATCCACAGAGAGGCGAAGAAGGGTGACATAGTCACCTGTGGAGCTCACGCAATGCCAGTAGGGCTCACGTAGAGGGATGTAGACCTAGGAAGAGTGACACTGTAGTTGTGCAGAGGCAGCGCAGTGCTTGTTGGGCCAACACATAAATTTTGAGCTCTTGTTGCTGTGGCTGGAAGTGCAGATCGTGTTTCTTCAGTAGTTGTTGGTGGGGCATTGTTTCTGTTAGAGCATAACAGTGTCTAGCAAGGCATGAGAAAGTAAGGGGAAGCAGTTCCTCAGAAGACTTCTCGCCAAGAAGTCTAGATCTAGTGCTGATCATCAACAAAGAGTGATCAGAGAGGGCTGATTCGACATCAGTTGGCGGGGGATTTACGGGAAGGAAATCAGTTTTTAGAGGGAGCGTGATTCCTTAGAGGGCTTCTAGCACCAAGAAACCTAGATCCGAGTTTTGTTGGGGCAACAACAAAAGAGGGACACGCGAATCAGTTCAACATATTTAGTTGAGCAGAGATGGTTGCATATGGACTGAGGGATCAAGACAGGTTGGATGGTGCATCCAACTTTGTCATATTGAAGGCCAAGATTTTGGCAGTTCTAGATGAATATCACATCAAAGATCATGCCTTGAATACCATGGTTGTTCCTGTTGACGTTGATGCTCTCAAGAAGTATGAGGAAGCTCAAGCGAAGGCTAAGCGCTTTATCATGGATGGAGTCAGGGATCATGTGGTCCCACACATTGCTGAGAAGAACACAACACATGAGATGTGGACTTCTTTGACCACATTGTATCAGGAGACTTCTGTTTAGAGGAGGATGCTTCTTCCGAATCAATTTCGATTATTTCAGATGCTGAAGGGAAAAGAGAGCGATCCCTTCCTCATTAGATTGAAGGCGACCCATGATCAACTAATTGTCGTGGGGGCCACTCCTGATGGTGGTCTTATGGTAAGGATTGCTTTGAATGCAGTTACCGATGAGTGGGAGAAATTTGTCCAAGGCATTTTGGGCAGAGTAGCACTTCCAAGTTGGGAAAACGTGTGGGTAGCTCTTCGATAAGAAGAGATCAGGAGGATGACCAAGGCAGGGATCAATGGCAGAGTGATCAAGATCAAGAAGGAGGAGGAGGAAGATGCGGCTTTCACATTTAAGGGGCAGCATGGGCAACAACGAAAGAAGAAGAAAGACCTTTCGAAGGTCAGATGCTTCAAGTGTGGTGAGTTAGGACATTTCGCCACAACTTGTCCTATGAAAAAAGGGCAAGGAAGAATCTGATTCGAGGGCTGCTGTAGCGAAGGATAATAATGGGACTGATGACGATGTTTCCATGAGTGCTCATGTGCCTCGAGAGATGAGGTGGGGCGACATTGATCTGTAGTTCTTTTGAATTGCAGTGTAACGGGCAGGATCCTTGAGGTGTCTCAAACTCTTGGATCACATACGAGCTATGGGAGCCCTTAATGACAATAGCAAGATGACTGGAGTCAGTTGGTGCGGAGGATAATGAAGCAACATTGGCATAGATATGACGCTGAAGTCTTGAGCAACGCAAAGCAGAGGCAGCAATAGCGTTGCAATAGTGCAGAGGTTGATGGGATTTCAACAACGCAGAGCAGCAACAACGCAGAGCTCTAGAGTGTTAGCGTAGATTTGCAGCAAAGGGTGCTTCAGTATTGAGGTGCACTCAGACTGACTTGTATGTCAAGTCTTTGGGATGTTTCAGTTGCTTAGTTCTCAGCAACTGAGTTACAGTGCAACAATTAGCAGTGGAAGTGCTATGGGCAACATGATGTAGCATTTGAGAGGGAGCTACAGTACAAATGAGGCAGTGTCAGCGACACTGACATGAACAACGATACAGAAGGCAGCAATGCAGTGGGTAAAGGGCAGCAACCGAGCATCAACAACGCAGGGGACCGATGCCGTGGATAGGGTGATGCTTTAGGTTGAAGTGTTGCTAGAGCACATTCCTCGCTAAGAGGGAGTGTTGATTTTTGGGTAGCATCAGATGTGCTCTAGCTCCGAAACTTTGTGTAGGGGCTAGAAAACATGAGATCTCCAAGACCCAGAAATCATTTGGAGAAATTCCTTGCAGAGCTTAAGTTTCTCAAATAATTAATTATTTTAATGGAGACTCTAAGTCTAACTTAGGGAAATTAAATAATTTAAGTGAATTAATTAAAACATATGGGTGAGAATGTTCTAAGTGACGAGGATCAAGTCTTTTATAATCTTAGTCACCGATTAGAGATTAGATCACGATTGTTGATTTGTCGACTATAAAAGTATTAAAGGAAGGCTTGGTGTCAGTTGGAGAATACACATAGAGTGGAAACACTTGAGCTAAGTCGAAATTCTCAAGTTAAATACTCTAGAACACTTGGAATACAAAGATATCCACGAGGATACAAATATTATATTATAAAAGGTATGAGATAGATAGATAGATAGATGATAAAATGTTACAATGAGGCCCTGGTTATATACCTACGCAGCTGACCTTTCATGACTGGGCATGTCTCTTAGACATGCCCTTTCACTAACTTAATGACTACTTACATAATCTTTAATTGCCTATTTAATAATTATATTTGTTATATTCGTTATGAATTATATTCATAACATTGCCCCTTCCTTCAAAAGCTTTGTCCTCAAAGCTTATAGTTGAAACTTTTCTTCAGTTCAATCACGCACCGTTTTCTTCATTTGCTTTCGTCATTTGATTTCATCACAATTTAATATATCAACTTTTATTTATTTATTTGTTATGAATTGGCCCTTCCTTCAGAACTTTGTCCCCAAAGTTTTATGGATAATAATTTCTTCATCTTGTATTTGTTATCGGACGTGACCTTTCAGCCTAATTACTAATTAACTAATTTATCATTTATTTACAGTACTTATTCATTACATTGCCTTCCCCTCAAAAAGCTTTGTCCTCAAAGCTTGTCGATGAAAGGCCTCGATTTCTTTTCTTGCTACGAACATCTTCTCGTCTCAGGGCAATCATCCTTGTCGATACAAGTTGATACGATCCTCTAAGTGACAAACAAAACTGTCGCATTGAGAATGGATCGGACCATCCTAAATCAATCTTCTGTGGAACCTTACGATGACTGGCAACTTGTGGTTATTCGTTAGTATTCGTCGGAATATTAGCTTGTTTCTGTTCTGAATACATAGATTGGTTGAGTTGTCTGCTCCTGTGATTTGGATGTCGATAGGGAAATTTTTTGGTTTGACTTTGATTTTCTTTTGGCGAGGATGTTATTGAGTAGGTTACAGAACCTTCACTTAGAATGTTCCTTGTTCGTCTGGCATCTAAGTGTGTTTCTTCTGCAACTTGCTTGTTGTCCTCTTCAGCTGAGACATTTACTGGATCAATGTTTGTTTTTCCTGCAACTTGAACTTCTACATTTGTCGGTTTCGATGACTCTTTTTCGACAAGTTGTTGCACCTTTTTTTCCAACGACTTCTTATCCTTTTTCAATTTCTTAATTTGTGTTAGCAATTTTTCGTTGTGGTCCTTAAGGCGAGCAACTTCTTCATTCTTGTTAGCTGTGATTTTGTCAATTTCCTTTTGCATATTTTGAATTGCCTTTTTACTTTCTTGAGAAATTACTTTTGAAATTTCTTGAATGTCTTCAGGTGTCACTGAATTTTGCTTTAAGTTGACGTCCTGTAGCGTTAGTTTCTTCTTTTTTTAGGAGAATGTTAAAAACTTCCTTTTTATATTAAGGATGAATGACCCTAGTGATTCCATCTAGAGCGAACCCAAAATTATATCACTATCGTTACAAAATAAGGTTCTAACGGTAAATTGGGAGACAAGGGAATAGTCCCCAATACTTAGGTGTAAATTCCCTATGTCGTATTGTTTTTCATTTTCGCGAAATGAGCTTGTTTCTGTTATATTTGATTTGGGGATAACTAATTCGTTAGCACATTTAGTACTAACATAATTATTCTCTTGATTATAGTCAATGAATAAGAACTTCACACTACAAACATAGATATAAGAATTTCCTTTCCCGCAAGTGACCCTTTGATTCTAATTAGCGCATAGACAAACATACTATAATTTTCAGGAAATCTTCCTTCTTTCCTTTCCGAATTAGATTCAATTTTCTTTTCATCAATGATTGATTCCATTTTGTCCGTTGAATTGAGTTTTTAGGGTTTTTAAGGTAACCCTTCCTAACTTTCTCTTCTTCTTTTTAATGAGGTTATTATTCCTTCAATTTTTTTATTATATTTTTTTAATAATTTAATTAATTAAATAATTTTAATTAATTAAATTAATATATATATATATATATATATATATATATATATATATATATATATATTCTTTTATCAATTTTTTTTTTAACTCTTTTTTTTGTTGAAAGGTTACAACCCCAGTGAAACGTGGCTATTCACATATATTCACCTATAAAATATATGTCCACTTATGTGTATTTCTCCACGTAAAAGTAAACTTACCATTCACAAGATATTTTTTATTCCTTTACTTCTTATTTTACCTTGTAAATACCATGGGAAATTACCATGGGCTTCCAAAACCACGAGCTTGTAAACCACTGAAAGAATAATCAAAACAACCTTACCTACTCTTCCTTATTTCTTTTTCCTTTTTAATTTTAATTTGTCTTGGTATGTACGTATATGTACTTCTTTATATATATATCTTTTTTTTTTTTTTAATATACTTTGGCTTTTCTTCTCTCTTTTATTATTTTTAATATAAATTCTTCCTTTTTTAATATTTCTTCAATTTTTTTATATAAATTATTCTCCCCTTTTTTTATATTTCTTTTCAAAAATTCTCTGGTTTGTTTTTTCCCTTTTTTTTTTATTATGGCCAAGGGCCTAGTGGCGAAAATGGAGAAACTCCAAGATTGATAACGAAACGCTTCAGTCACGACGGCGACAAGGTTGACGATTTTTACAGTCTAAGACCTGGATCAAGGAGCGTAGCTCTGTGCAGTGATGAGCGGCCAGAAGATTGACTGCTCTGATACCAAATGAAGCGAACAAAGTTCCTTCTCAAGTTAAATACTCCAGAGCACTTGGAATACAAAGATATCCATGAGGATACAAATATTATATTATAAAAGGTATGAGATAGATAGATAGATAGATGATAAAATGTTACAATGAGGCCCTGCTTATATACCTACGCAGGTGACCTTTCATGACTGGGCATGTCTCTTAGACATGCCCTTTCACTAACTTAATGACTACTTACATAATCCTTAATTGACTATCTAATAATTATCTTTGTTATATTCGTTATGAATTATATTCATAACATTTAGGTTGAAGTGTTGCTAGAGCACATTCCTTGCTAAGAGGGAGTGTTGATTTTTGGGTAGCATCAGATGTGCTCTAGCTCCGAAACTTTGTGTAGGGGCTAAAAAACATGAGATCTCCAAGACCTAGAAATCATTTGGAGAAATTCCTCGCGGAGCTTAAGTTTTTCAAATAATTAATTATTTTAATAGAGACTCTAAGTCTAACTTAGGGAAATTAAATAATTTAAGTGAATTAATTTAAACATATGGGTGCGAATGTTCTAAGTGACGAGGATCAAGTCTTTTATAATCTTAGCCGCCAATTAGAGATTATATCACGACCATTGATTCGTCAACTGGAAAAATATTAAAGGAAGGCTTGGGGTCAGTTGGAGAATACACATAGTGGAAACACTTGAGCTAAGTCGAAATTATGGGGCACGATTTTTTGAGAATTTCGGAGTGAGCTTGCAGTGCAGCAAGGGGTAGTTTGGCAGCGGGATTTCGGATCCAAGGCCGAGAATACAATTGTAGAGAGGTAGATCTACCTAGGAGAGACAACACAACCCTTGAGAGGGTGACGCAGGTCCAACTGGGCTCACGTAGAGCTGATGCAGGCCCAGAGGGGTGACGCAATCCAGGAGGAGGTGACACAGAGCCAGAGGCTGCAACGCTGGGGTTTCTGTGGGGCAGATCAGGTTCAGTTTCAATAGATCAAAGAAGTGTGACGCAACCACTAGGAAGGGTGACGCAGTTCCAATGCAGAGCTTGCTGGTGATTGCGTAGGCACCTGTGGGGTTCGTCATTTTGATGCTGGATCAACCATAATATCTGTCTTCGGATAGAGGTACTTCTGCCAAGGAAATTCTCTATTGGGTGAGCTGTTTATGGCACCCAAGTTTGTATTCATAAATCTGCATAATAATAGAAACCCTCAAGAGCTGTTGCACTGGTTTTCTTGCATTGGGTTTTTTTGGGGACATTTGTCCGAAAACTCTTGTGTGTCCTTTGTTTGAATGTGCTTATTCTTCAATTCCTGATTTGTATAATTATGTAGACTGCAGTTTGTTTACATCAATGTTTTATTGAATATTTCTGAAAATAACTTGTTAAGTTAAATACACAAGTAGGAGAAGTAAACCAGATTTCTGCAGTAGGATTTCCGTAATTGAGATTCAGAATTTTTCACACCTAGTTACATATTTCAACACTTTCTTCTTTCAAGAGTTCCTTCAAGATGATCTGTAGACTAGTCTTCCTTGATGCTCTTTAGCTCTCCTTATGACTTGATTTCCTTGATGCTCTTATTATGTTTGGCCCTTATGTATCATTCTTTAATGGAGTGATCTTCAAACTGCCTCTTCTTCTTGTCACCTTAGCTTTGAAAAAATGTTGAGAAATCAAGGGCAACTAGATTAGGGTGATTTTTCTTACTTTGATAATTGCTTGTGATGTTCTTTTACTTAACTTGATGTACTTGTAATTAAATTCTTTTATTATTGTGTTCTAATCGTTAAAGAACTACCAAACTATGAAGATCAATGAGACAATAGGACACAAATGTAGGCTGCTAGCTAGGGCCAAAGCCTCTCCTCTTAAGAGGAAAACCCACAAGAATTCTTCTCTTCTCATAGAATCTTCAAATGGCAAATTCCAAGACCCAAGACCCTTCACAAAGACCCCTCCAAGACCAAGTCAAACTTCTCCTTGATGAACTTGCTTCTCACAACGTCAAACCAAACCCAACTTGCTTCACAATTGCTTCAACTTCTCCTTCGACCTCAATTTCGGACCTGCAACTTATGACTGCAATTTTTGACCTAACTTCAGAAACTCTAGCTCGCACATGTGGTTGGAATATGGTAGAATATGTCTCCTTTCTCGTTTGCTTGGGGATCTCCTTTCTCCTTGGGAAGTCAACCTTCAATTTTGATCTTTATGAACCCAAAATTTGGCTTCTCTTGGAAGGTCTGCAATTTGGTTTTGCTAGAATAAGACGATGCCCCAACTCCTTTGCACATGTGGAAGATTGTAGCCCAAAATCAATCCTCTTTAAATTATGTTTGTCTTCATTTTATTCTCCTCTTCTTCGCTAGTTATTCTTGTCCTTGTTTCGATTCAACGAGCTTGATTGATGCACCTTTGATGAGGTCGAGTTCTTCCTTATATATAGGCTTCCTTGAGATGTTCGAACATCCCAAATGAGGCTGACTTTTCACTGCTAGGTTGACTTGTTCTTGGAGGAGCACATTGGACTCTGTTGATTCTATATAAATTCCTTTTACATGATACAACATGCCCAATAGGGTCCTTATGTATGACTATGATTTCTTTGACTTTTTTACTCCATGACAAAGCCCTAGAAGCACTCAATGGGTGCTTGACTTCTAAATAAAATGACCTTGAGAATGAAACCCATACTAGAAAAATAACAATAATAAATTTCCTTTTTCTCTTCATATCAAATACATAAAATCATGATTACATGAGACATTATGAAAACCGAACCTAGTTACATTTTCCAACACTCCCTCTTAACTAGGGAGGTATTCATAATACATACAAGGTACATGGACATTCTCATACTGAAGAATTCTCATAATAAGAGTCGGATTGGTAGGCCATCTCATAAGCTATCTTCTTAGCTTATATCAGTGCATCTCATCACATCAACCAACATTGTCATATAGCAAGGCCTTGTCTAACAACTCTATCTCTCCACTAGATTAGAGCACAATGTTGGGGAGACAAATGATTTATAGACACCTTCATCATTGTCTCTCAAGGCACATACCCCACTCAGATGTTCACAAGGTATGTCCTTGTAGGACCATTCTTGTCTTGGATTACCACATCCTTGAGGAATTTCTCGTTTGACTACTCTTACCTATTAGATGCCCTACCTCATCCCTAAAGAGTATCAGAATTCATATGCTTACTCAATCCTCCATTCTTTCTTCACAAAGAAGACAAGTATGATGTGTCTATCTCTCCCTCTCAACTGGAGAGGATCTACTCATTCGTAGAAAGAATATATCCAAGTTCCATCTTAACTAGGGACTTGCCCAAGCTCCCTCTTAACTAGGGACTTGTTTACAACCGCAACTATCTTCTCTTTGGTGGAGATCATGGTTGTATTAGCTGCTTGTAGAGCTCCTCCTTTCTGCATCATCATGTCATGGATGAACTTCAACTTCTTCATCATGGAGCCATCGTCTCCTAGAACTTCTTGGTAGGGCATCGACCATCTTCTCCATCACTTTCATTCAACAAAACATAGTGTTGAACCAGTAGTCATGTCATCCTTCTCTTTATCGGAATGTGACCTTCTTGTCATCGACTGGCTATCCTTTATACTGTCACCTTTTTCAAGTCATGTTTCTTTCAAGATCTTCCATTCAATCTTACTAGTTGTAGATGAAATTCTATAACCCCCTTTCGGTAGCCCTATTACAACCGAACCAGATGCTTTCTTTCAAAAATCAAAAGTGAACATCAAATCAACATTACTTCTTTATGATGGCCCTTTTTCATGACATTTGCTTCTTGAACCATCAACATCTTTTCGCATATTGTATCTACTATCTAGTGTTGCGAACATCTGGATAACATCTCGATTTTATCACGAATTCATGATTTTTTTTTCTAGCCGATGTTTTGCCGATTTTTTACCGATATTTTCACGATTTTTACGATTTTTTGGTTTTCTAGACCCTTGCCGATTTTATCCCGATGTCGATGTTCGCAACATTGCTACTATCAATCCATCTCCAAGACATACATTACCAAGGTTCTCCTTCTCCAACATATCAGGGTCTTCAAACCTTCTCCATGGATATGTCATAGCTAATCCTTCTTGTTATCAGATGTTGATCACTTATTTGTGACTATAGATACATCTTTCACAAACCCTTCTTTCACCTTTCTTCACATATTGCTTCCTTAGGATCTTTTATACATAGTTCCTTCATCATAGGAACCATAGTTGCCAATTGCTCATATTCTCCATGAGGTCATATCATGTCATCATGTAGAAGAGTTCAAGGCACATTGTATTTATGCCTTCATACATCATTCTTATGGAAGAATTTCTTCATCTTTCATCATGCTCATGAGATATATCATTCTAATCATTTTATTTACAACTATGTGATGACATGATTATATCTATCTATTACCAAATATATACATACCTCTTCCTTCATGTGGTCATGTATACTTTCTTCTAGCCACTTCCTTTCCTTGCTTTAAGATGAAAATACTTCAACCAACTTCACATGCTGCACATCTTTGTCATCATACCATCATGCTTCTAAACTGTGGATCCCACAAAAGGTGGAATGTAGATCACCTATGTGACGCTTCTTCTAAGTAGAGTTGAAAGTTTTCAACAAAGATTCTATGGGGGATCTTGATGATCCTTATTCTGCAAATGCTTCCTTCTAATGAAGATGAGGTGTGACAAACTTTTATCTTCCTATCTTGTTAGATGACTTGCTTCAATTATTCAATATTTTGCTCCAGTTATCCTTCTATAATTCCAATGAAGATGCCATGAGCTACTTCCTTTGTATAACTGCTTCAACTATATAAACTTCTACTTTGGCTATCCTTCCACGCCTCTCTGATGATGTCATCTCAATCTCTGCTATAATGCATCGTATCATGATTATGATGCTTCCTACTTATACTTGCTAACTTCTATGTACTTGAAAATAGATCAAGTGTGTGAGAAACCTTGTAATAGTGGAGGTCTATCACTTCTTCCTTCTTTGTCTTCTTCTTTTCTGGTTCTTCTACTTCTTCGGTGACATGGGTTTCATTTCTTTCCTTTATCTTCTTGTTGTTCTTCTTGAGTTTATGACAATTCGTTTTCAAATGCCAATATTTATTACATTCATAGCATTGAATCGTAGACATGTCAATTTTATTTTGAAAGCTTTTCCGAGACTTTCCTTTCTTCCTTGCCATAGCTGCAATTATGCTCGAGTTTTCTCACTTGATCCAACGTCATTCTTTGCCTTCAATCTGGTTTCTTCAATTTTGCATAATGACCATAGATCATTGAATGGGGTAGTTTCCTTCTTTCCATAGATACTTGATACAAAGTTGCCCCATTCATCTAGTAGCGCATTGAGTACTATGGTGGTCATTTCTCGATCCGACATTACTTCTCCTAGCTCTTGTAGTTGATCTCTTATTTGAGATACCCTCATAAGCTATGAGACTACCCCTTCTTTCTTTGATACCTTCATCTTGTATAGTTCGGTTCTTAACGATATAATTTCTGCTGCAGTACTTACAAAGAACAATTCCACCAATTTTTCATAGATCTCTTTCGATGTCTTTAGCTTTGCTACATAAGGAATGAGAGAATCCTTGATTGACTCGATAAGGATTCTTTGAGCTCTTACTTCTCCTTTCATATACTTTGATAGTGCTTGAGATTTCTCTTGAGGAGGTTTGGTGATTGACCCTGTGACATATTCACTAATTTTATTTTCTATGATGATCAAATCTATTCCCTTTTTCAATGCAAGGTAATTCGATGTCCCAAGAAGTTTGTTGTTTTTCTTGCAGAAAGAAGTCATTGTAGATTGAGACATAAAATATAAAATACTTGTCAAGTGAAGATTCTTCTTTGATGATGATGTCTTCAACTCGACGCCTTCTTGATGATGTTGACTTCCACTACTCCTTTGTTGTTGACAACTGGAAGATCCCTCCTTGATGATGATGAAGTGCTTCTTCTTGCTTCCTTTGGATCACATGTAGTTTTTTCGCTGCATCAATTACTTGCTAGCTATCCTTGACATCTTTGAGTAGGCTACTGAAAGATACTAAGGATGGCAGTGATCTGTTTCAGTTAGTGAAATATGATTTAAGATGATTTAATTTTTAATTTTTAGTTAGCCTGCTGTTTAGGAACGAACTAGGAAACACAATATACTAAAGAAATCATTGTGGTACCAGGCTGACTCTTGGGATCTTATATAAATTCAGAGTTGGAAGGTACAGAGTTGGTCAGCACCCAGGGTCCACCACACATGTCATATGTTCTGATTTGCTGTTGTTTCTACTAGAAATGTAGTTGTGTTGCTCTAAGATTTGGTCATAGTTGCAGTTAATTGCTGTGTGCACTATACTAGCATACAGCTTGCTTATTGGTATTTAGATTGTGGTCTAATTGGATGACGCTGTTCAAGTTGTAAATTGAACGATTGGTCTAACATGTTCATCCCCACAGACGTGCTGAAAGTGATAAATAGGTATGTCGTCATCTAGCAATATTTTGCATGTTCAAGGATTTTGATCTGTTAAAGAGAAAACTATGTATTGTTACTAAATATTCTTTGAAACATATATACATATTAAGACGTTCATAAAGCAATGCTTGAAAGATATTACAGTTGTTCCTTTATTCCAGTTGAGGGTCCTAGGTTGTGGAGATACGAGTAAAAAACTAGTCATTTCTTTTCTATTTCCCAAATGATTGATGAGTTTTCCTTTGCATAACTAGTTTGTTTTGATATTGTATCCCTGCATTTTTCTTTGAAGAGCCCTATTTAAATGGTCATAGGTATAATCTAACATTGCCTGTGCAGGAACGGTGCACATCTGCAGAGTCAATTTCACGCATTGCCCAAATTCTACTTAGGTCAAAAATGCATCTCCAGTCAATGCTTCCACAGAGTGCTTTACCTTCTCTTGAGGACTTTTATGCACACACGGTTGGCAATTTCTTTCATTTAACTTTTGACATGCTTAGATATCTTTGATTTGGTTGTGAGTTGTTTAAATTGTTTACTTGTTCCTTCATATTTTTTGATCTTCATCTAAGCTGAACTGTATTAACAAGCTGCGTGGTATGAACAATTTGACACAGGTGGACTGCATACCTGACCTTAAGGAGCACATATTTAGAACAATGGCCAGATTGCTGCTAAATATTAGTGGGTGCGCTTTTAAGATAAAACATTCTGTTCCTTTTATGTGTGTGGGTTGTTTAATCTGTAAGAAGTGTTTTGAACCTTATTTTTATGGCAGTGATATCATTGTGATTTTGATACATGCATGATCGGTTTGGAATTCTGTCACAGTAGGTGCCAGGATTGGTCATCTGTTATATTGACAATTGAAAGTAAAATTGAAAACAGCTTAAATAAAGAAACAGTGAATTATTTCTTCAGTATTTATAAAACAACTTTAATTGAGAAAATAATGAATATTTTCTAAGGAAGGAAGAAAGTCGTAAATACTAAATATGCAAGAGGGAAGGAATTATAAACATCTAAAGAGGGCCAACCTATCTGAATTACTGTGTCCTTATACTGTAAATGAAAGACTGACGTGTGTGCATTCTTTGTGGCCTACAGAGTACACCATGTTAATGCTTAAACTGACAGGGTTGGCAAGGTTGTTAATTATACAATATGCACTATTAGAAATACAGCCACTGTCGCCTCAACGTATTCCTCTCGCTTTAGGCCAACTCCGACAAAACACCATGGGCAGTATCCCTACACGCGTGACACAACAACTAAACCAAAGAATAAGTAGACCACTTCCTAAATGAAGTATATGGAAGAGGTAGGAGTTAATATGATTAAAAAAAAATCTGATCTGATTAGTGATAAAAAAAACAAACTTATATTGCAGATTAGCAAAGAAAAATACTCAATATATCAAGGAAATAAGCTTGAAAGTGCCACAACTTGAGTATAAGAACTTACCACATTAGAAGATGAATTGGAGATGTTATACTTGTTATATATGGCTGTAAAAAGAAAATAAAATCGCTATTCAGACCTGCAACTTTTGTAATTCTAAAGATTGCACCAAGACAACAAGTAGAAGGATACTTCAGATGCCCAGAATTGGTTAGTGGGCAGCGTGAAACTTGAGGGAATTAATTGGAAATTTTTGTATTATGACAAACCTTTTCAATGAGCACAAGAACATTGAATTTGGATGAGTAGTTAGAAAAATATTGAATCTGCAAATCAACTACCTAGAAAATAGCCCACAACTTTGAGTGCTGAAAATTGACTTGGCCCAAAAAGATGATTAGACCTACAAATTGTTTTGGAGTGCCAATATATGATCTAAAAGTAATGAATAATCGATGAGGAACCTCTTTATCTCAATTATATTGGATACAAAAGAATTTATCTCAGATTTGACGTATCCCAAGGCAAAGGCTTTCCTCCAATCACTTCCAATTGTTGTAGGTTATTTCCATAACCTGTAATTAGCTTTAAAATACTAGGAAACAATTTTAGCACAACAACATAGAGTAAACTAAAGGGGGCGTACATCTTTAGGGCTTTTGGTCTTCCCCAAAATGTAATTTTTGCGTTGATTTACACAATAAAATAGTCAATATTAAATAAATGCAATTAAAACCACAATTTAGTGAAGAAATTCACCATTAAAATATTTTTTAGATTTTTTATAATAAGTAATCTGGATTTTTTTGAAATATATTTTTTTAGGGTTTTTATATTTAATGCTAATTACAAATTTACAAAAAATACAATAGATTTTAAATTTTGAGAACTAATTTTGTGGATAAATTGATTGCAAATTGTTGGATCAAGGATATCATCTTTCTTCTACATGAGTCAAGGATAGGGAATTATGCCCACTCTTTGATTTGGTATCTCAATGCTTGAGGTTTTGATTGCAAGGTGGAACACCAAGGATATGTCATTAACATGAAAATAAGATAAGCAATAGAACCAAAATCGTACTAGGAGGGCCTCCCAAAGTGTCAATGTTCCAACCAAGTAACTAACAGTTATAGAAGATAAGGTTATTTACCTCTAGAGGGGAGAATGGATCCTCCAACCAAGTAACCAACAATTATAGATGATAAGGTTATTTACCTTTAGAGGGGAGAGTGAGTCATGCCCCAAAAGAGAACAACAATACCTTGTATGAATTAAGAGAAAGTGTGAGATAAACCCTAGACCTCCTTTTCCAAGTCTTCTTGGATTGATTTGCTTAGTCTTGTAGTAACTTTGTGCTTCTCCAAAAATTTCATTTGAAATAAATTTGATCAACCAAAGAAGAGAAGAGAATTCACGTGTAAACCCCTTTGTTTCTTGAAAAAATTGACATTGCATTAGATAGTTCAACAAGTTCACAATGATTTTTCAAGGAGGAGAGGGCATATATTTAAAGACGAGGCTCTTTAAAAATTTTTCCCTGGTCTCCCATAAAATAAATAGCATGCCATCCACAAAATGTTTGGAGGATAAGTTAAGAAATTAATTTTCAAATTTTACATTGAGGAAATCCCCCAATACGGAAAGATGCTACATGAATGATGACTTGAAGGGTCATTTTGTCTCCTAAATACCAAACGTTTCACTTGTCATTTCATGGATTTCTTGGTTGTAAAATCAACTCTCCATTGATGATGTAGTGACTTGATTTGACCCTCATTTGACCTCCAAACGACTAGGCTAGGGCTGGGTACTTGTGATGCTCCTTTTTCTGGTGTTTCTTATGGCATGGTTAGGATGGGCTTTCAGAGTTGGGGGCAGACATGACACATGTGCAGGTTGGTGTCATCGGTGGGCCTTGGGGGGCTTTTGGAGGGGTTTTGAGGAGTTTTTATAGGGTCCGATGGCATTCGCTTGGTATATTCCATCATCCGAACAATTTGCCCTTAGTTTAGCTGCATTTCAACCACTTCCAAAAAAACAGAGTTATTAATGGGCCTTACTCAATAAATTATGCTTAAGGTGGCATTTCGGGAGGAATGCTTGGTAGAAACCCTTAATCTAATAGCTCGTTGGAACCAGAATGAGAAGATATACACGATCGGATGGTTAAAGGTGATTTTCAGTGGCCTGAGGAGGCATGGTGGCCAATTTACCATTTTCCCACATTAGAAAGAATATTTAATTAAGGGAAATGTGCTCAATGATTAAAATAATAATAAAATAGGAGCTTCTAGAGGGGTCCATCAGATCTATAAAAGGATGAGGAGGAGGCCATTAGAGAACATCTTGGATTTGGTATTGCTTCTTGTATGTGAGATTGAGAACCCGATTCTCTACTCCATTGGTAGCTCCAAGACGGAAACCTTCAGGTGTTTTAGAGAGATTGGGTGAGCACCCATCTCCCCGTGGTGAATTCATCCAAAATTCACAGGAGAGCTTAGTAGTGGCAATTTAGTTCAGTTGGAGGGCCAGCGTAGTAGTGCAAGAGATTATCTCGGAGGCCAATATCTCATCTCAACTATTTTGGTTGCACATGCGTGTAACCCCAATTTATCTATTATAATAAAATGCTGAGATCATTTTTTGCTTGTCATGTTGTTGTTGTGTTGTTGAACTCTATTGGTCATATTTTAAATGGCAATCTTCTGTTATGAATGAAAATTTATCTGAAGTATTGTTTGAGTTAAAATTTCAAGAAAACCCAAAATTTTGCATTTGGAATATTACAGTGGTATCAGAGCTGGTTTTCCTGCACCCGAAGGGTTTCTTGTAATCTTGTTGGGCCAAATTTATCAGTCATTGTAGAAGTCAAATTATCAGGATTATTGTTTGAAGATAACAAAGAAACCCTTGATCAAAAGACTGAATTTTTGATTAAAGGTGATTATTGGGGTGATCTTATAGTTGTTTCCCATGTGTCGAAGACTGAGATAAGAAAGTTATTGTCCCATCAAAGTCGAATTGCATTGATTAATCCAAAGGCAGAGGGTTATTCTCTCAGTTTGGAGGTAGATTTACTGAGGCACATTCTTGCGCTCTTTACATCGGGCAAAGTTTTGTTTCAAGGCAAAGAGTCGTTGATCTAAAAGGATCGTGAAAGCAATTTTTTAAGAAGCGGAAAAATGCTTGTGAGCATATTAGAAAGGCGAATATGAAATACTAAGAACATAATCTGGTATATCTGCAACAAAACATGAGTTCTTATTAGTTCCATGGGCAAAGCCAAGAACGAGGGAAATTATAAAAAAACACAACATTTCTAATAATTGTCGATTTGGTCTGAGCGTCTTCTTGGTCGGACTAGTTTTGTTGTGGTTTTCACGTGAAGAAAATTTGCTTGAAATGTATCACTGATCATGACCACATGAATTAATGTGATTGGTTTGAGAGTCAATCATATCAGGGTTAGAAACTTTGCGTAGTAACGTGGCCTACAGATCCCAGATTGCACGTTGAGGGCCGACTGACTTTCCGCGTCATAGTGACCAACCCATCTGACGTGAACAACATGCACAATCTACTCGTCGAAGTGTAATTGTGACAACTGGTAGAGTCAAAATCTGCGGATATCGCTTTCTTGCGAATGTGTCGGGACGATTTCTGAATCATGCTGCTACGGTAGTCGCTTTATCAAAGACGTATCGTTATGCATAACAGGAGCTGAATCACATTCTCTGAACTAGTTGTCACATTAACATCAAGCTAGTCGATATGCACCAATCACTCTATGCATTGTTGGCCAATAGACTAATTTCATTTTGATAAGCAGTGCCGAGCCATAGGTAACGAACAATCGTGCAACTATATAATTGGTACGAACCTACAGAGCACCAAGTCTTGGGCACTTTCACGCACCAGTGAGATACCATGAGTGGACAAGAACAGACATCCAGAGTATATTATTGAGAAGTAGAGTCACTGAATGATTTAGAGCATAAAGACCTGCACATGCAGCTTCCCTGTCGTTATACATTAGTTAACAACCAGTTGTTGGACAAATTTTATTTCCCAAACCTTGAGCAAGAAGTTCGATCTACTACAACAATCCAGGAAATTTCATGAGGTGCTATCTCAAGTCCATAAATTTCCTTTGAAGTTTTCCATACAATAAAGGTAATGGGTTTGAGACTTTCTTTGACTACTGATCTCGTTGCAAATTTGTGTATAGAACTATGGAATCATGACAAAATTCTTATGTTTTATAACCCTTGAAGTTCTTTGCATATCAATTAAAGGGTGTCCCCTATAGCATGAACCTTTCTTAAAATCCGAAGCAGAGTAGTATTATTTGAGGGTGTATTTCCTTGCTATAACTTTCACGTATTGCTATATTGCCGCTGTTAACCAGCCTTGTACTTGTCTTGTTGCTAATACTGCTAAATGAGAAAGCCTGACGTAGAAGCTAGTTTTGAGAATAGGGATTGGTGGAGACCATGGTATTTGGTTGAGCAGAAAACTGTTGAATATGTTTGAGATCAAAACTACTGTTGTGTGAACTATTGTAAGCTGCTTGGGTTTTGAGAATTGCCAGTTTATTGTTGCCTTGCTAACATTGTATGTAGCTGCCAGGTATACTCTGTAATGAAAAGGAAGAATAGTTGTTGTTGTGCTTGGGTGAGTTGCACTTGAGGGTCTCACTAAGAGGGAATTGATCTGTTTTATATCATGATGATAATAACAATGTGTGTGTGGTTGAGTTGAGTACATGGTCAAAGTACTTGGTTGTATATTGTTGTCCCTTGTGTGTGGTGTCAAATCATTGCCATCAGTCTTAATGCCATCAATATAGAAGGTGGGGCAGAATGTGGAGAGGATAGAGTCTTGCAACTAAAGTTTATAATTGTGTTTGTATTGAGTCTGCTGGTAAATTTGTGTCTTATATGGTCAGGGACAAAGTGTAGTTGGTCTGGTCATTATTGTCTCAAGTTCTTGTATGTAGTCAACTTGATGTACTTGATGTCATTGGACTAAAACCATAGTATTAAAAACCGGAACCGGTCTAACTGGTACTAGTCAGGTCTAAACGAACCGGTTTTTAAAAATATACATTAAATAATTATTTTTTAATAAAAAAAACTATTTTTAATATTTGCAATCATGATTCCAAGCCAATAGAGACAAAATATGCAAAGTTTGCTCATTTATATACCATGTAAAGGTGAATATATCAAAATGGCACTGAGTGCAATACATATCATCGAAAAATACATAAACAATGAGGCTCCAAATGGCCCATAAAGTCCAAAAACAATGCTACAAGCTATGAGGCCATTGGCCTAATACAAGACTACAAGTCTAGAGTCTAGACTGTACAGTGTACACATGAATCATGATTAATCATCAAATTCATCACCACTACTAGTCACAGGATCAACATCGGCAACTGCATAGACATCATCTAGATCAGAGTCTGAGGATGCCTCAACCTTAGGCTCATCTGTAACCTCAATACCACTGCCACCAATAACAATAGAAGTGGACCTAATGGAAGCACAAGTTACTCGAGTTGCATGACTAGTGCCTTCCATTGGTTGTTTGCCTTTCTTAGATGCAGTTACCAATCCTCGGTCTTTGTCTGGTGGCACCACCAAATCTGCTTCAAATTCATCCTCCGCTAATGCTGCATCAAAATCAAAATCTGCCTCAAACATTGGATCTTCAGTCTCCTCCACCCATTTTGATGTTGGATCAATATCATCCAACATAATGGGATCTAGATCAAGTGTTTTGTTCATCAATTGGTTCTGCCTCAACCCTATTTTGTTGTTTGTCCTCCAGTTGTTCTTCTTCATGCTGTTGTCGTTTTGTACCTGTCATCTTTCTTTCTCCAGGTCTCCAAATTTTATGTTGTAGCCTTCCTTTCATCCTGCTGATCAATTCTGCTATCATCATTTTCTTTCTGCTGTTGTTTATCTCCTTCATATTCATGTACCTTTTGTTGGGTACTTTCATCATTAGCTTCTTTAATCTCTCAATTTCAACATTTAAATAATAATCATTTTGTTCAAAATTACCTACAAGAATTTCAAAATTCTTATTTTCCTCTTCATCATGCTTTATTTTATAAAAGTTAAAATGTCTTATTCCTTGCAAATTATCTTCATTTGTACCACTATTGTGTGGTCCTGTAATCCACTTCTTTTCTGTAATTAAGTCTTCCTCATCTGCATTTCTCTCTAAACATGCTTCTGAAAATTTCATTTCGTCTTCAAAATCATTAAATGTAAAACTTACATTGTTTACCCAAGTTTCTTTCTTTGACTCGGATTCTTCCATCAACCTTTCCAACAAATCCATTTCTGCATCATACCTCTCAAGCATAGCATTTGAATGCTTGACTTCATCTGTACTTAGAACAAAATTCAGATTTTGTTCTTCTTCCTTTCCCTCTGTCTTCATATCAGTTGTAAATGATTTTCCCGCACCTGTGACAAAATCTTTACACAAATTATAAGATTTTAAAACATAAGGCTCTCTAGCCTCATATCATGTTTCAGGCATCAAATCTCTTCCAACATCTTTGTCATCCTCTCCAAAGATTCTTCTTTGTTCTAGTTCACATAAGTGATCATTCTTTATCTCTGTCTCCTTCTTAGATTGAGCTGAAAACTCAACTTCATGGAATGAAAAACAATCATCCCAATTTCCTTCAGGTTCACACAAAACTTCTTTTTGACCATAATTTCTTTCTGGATCTTTGCTATGGTCATTAGCTGTCATAGTTTTCTTCTCCTTCATAGCAACAACCTCATCATTGGGTACTGTACCTGCATACACAAATAAACTATCAGTTTTAAAATTACAAGACCTTTCGACCTCATTTGATGCTTCAAGCACCAATCTTCTGAGCACTAGATCTCCAATCTGTAATTTCCTGTCCTTGGCACGTTGATCGAAGAGATCCTTCATTTTCTCCTGGTATTCAACTAGCCTCTGATTCACGTGATTTCACATTTCTTCTAGCTCCACCAGCTGGTTGATTCTCCTGGTTACGTCATCCGGTTCTTCCTGACTTTCTTGCATGAATCGAGCCACTGGTAATGCTAGCTGCACAGGGAAAACTGCTGCCCTCCCATATACTAATTCGTATGGGGACTTCTCGGTTGCTCTCTTGCTGGTGATCCTGTTAGCCCATAGAGCAAATTTTAACTGGGAATCCCAATTCTTCTGATTTTCATTTATAGCCTTCTTCAGTGCCCTCACCAGCGTTTTATTTGATGACTCTGCTAGGCTGTTTCCCTGTGGGTAATAGGCTGTAGAGTGGCCTAGTGCAATGTTGTATTGTTGATAGAAGCTGCCGAACTTTGCAGATTTAAAGGCCTGTGCATTATCGGTCACAATCTTGGCAGGGCAACCAAATCTGGATATGATGTTTTCTTCTATGAATTTCATCACCACGGTGTCTGTTGCGTTTCTGGCGGGTATAGCTTCTACCCACTTTGTGAAATAATCCGTGGCGGTTAATATCCACTTATGCTGACCGCTGGATGGGGGGTGTATTTCTCCAATGAAGTCAATTCCCCACTGCTGGAATGGCTCATCTACGTGGACAGGTGTCATGGGGAGAGGTGCTAGCTTTTGTCTTTCGACAAACTTTTGGCACTTCTCACAGGCTCTAACTCGAGTAAACACATCTCCAAATAGCTTAGGCCAGAAGAAACCAGCCTTCAGGATTTTGTGAGCAGTAGCCCTCCAACTGTAGTGGCCCCCACAGATTCCTTCATGAAACTCAGTCATTATATCCTCTATCTCTTCCTCTGTCAGTGTAAAGTTTTGTAGATGTTCTATGCTAGTAGCAATTTCACTTTTCTTTCAGCAATCATACAAGTAGTAAAGCAAAATGCAGATAGAACATATAAGTAGATCTTACAGAAGACAAATCAGAAACAGGAAAAATGTGTGTATTCGTTTCGGCGGTCAACAGGATGCTTCAACCAACAAAGTCTCTTTTGGTCAGCCAGCCCAGCATGTGTCACAACAACCCTTCAATCAGTAGATGAGTCAACCCAAGTCAACTCTGCAAAAGTCAACGCTGTCCTGAAAAGTCAACGCAGGGGCAGCAAGCTAAAATTCAACGCAGCAGCAAAACGGTCAACCCTTTGACCTCGATTTTTGTGCCAGGTAGTATGGCCTTCATAAATCGAACCTTCCACAAGTTTTCAGCTTGTTTGGACCAAGCGTTGACCAAAGTCAACGCTGGTCAAAGTTTCTGCGAAACCCTAGCAGCAGAAAATCCGTACTTCAGCTCAGCTGTACAATTTGTCCTCTTCGTCCTTCACACGTGTGGCTGAAACTTGTCTTTAGGTAGCTCGTACTATTTGATGAGAAGAGAAGATGATGAGTTGTGTTGATGATGAAATGCTCTTCAACTTTTCCCGTATTTATATCAATCATGAGGGTGTGTGACACATCTGTTGGGCATGCGAGCCTACATTACAAAACTGGCCGACCTTGCACATATAATTTATTAAAAATAATAAATTCAAAATATAAGTTCTGCTCATCGGATTAAGACATATTTTATATGGATTTTACATCTCTCGGAAAGAGGAATCCAACAAAAATATTAGCTTCTTAATCTGAGCATCTTAACATGGAGTTTGGACCTAGTTGTCCAAATTTAACACTCCCTCTCAACTAGGGAGAACTCCATCTATTAGTGCAATCAACATCGTGCGTCATCTCGCCGAAACTTGCTTTGCTGGCTTCTTTATTTCAGAACAGAAGTGGGTCAGTCACAAGGACATCATCCCCCGACTGACATAATCAGTCCAGAGGTCCCAGACCTCACAAAACTTGATCCCAGATCAAGTGGTTGGACCGTGCCATCCTAGATAGAGAGTACGGCAATCTCTGATGCGTCCATCAGTCTTTGCTAATAGTCTCTAGCTTTTCCACACCTCATTGGCCAAATGAGAGGTACTTCCCATGAGCCCTGAACTCAATGGGTAGGATGCATATGGGGCACAGATAAATGAGTGGTGAACCAGCTCAACAATCACAAGGGTGGGGCAGAAGCATTATGAGTGCTTATAGCTCTTGAGAAGCTATCCCCAAAGCCCCCCAGAGCTCCCAGAGCTCATCGTCCAACAGGACCCACATCATAGGGTCGTTCCATGATTCCAAGATTCTCACGGAAGGTTAGGAACATGACGTTCCCCAAGGGCATTGTGAGAATATCCGCGACCTGCTCATCAGTTCCTATATGATCGAGCCTTACGGCGCCTCGCTGTACCATATCCCAGATAAAGTGGTACCAGCCATCAACATGCTTGGATCAATCGTGGAACCCGGGATTCTATAACAAATGAATCCCCCTCCGGTTATCACAAAGGATAACGGTGGCATCTAGCACATGCTCGAACAGCTCACAAAGAGCTTTCGCAACCAAGTGACTTCACAACAGGCCATACATGTTACAATGTATTCGGCCTCAGCGGTGCTTAAGACTGCCGACTTTAGATTCCTGCCCGAAGCAGATCTACATGTGAAGTAGCATCCAGATGTGCTCTTGCGATCCACCACACTGCCAGCCCAATCGGCATCAGTATATCCACGGAGTGTCATACTCCTGGCAGTGTATCTCAGCCCATGGTCTGTCGTGCCTCAGAGATATCTCAAGAGTTTCTTGGCACCAACCCAATGAATGTTATGATCAACCATGTGTTGACTCAAAGTGTTCACTGCACAGCATATGTTCGAACAAGTGTTCATTGAGAACATCAGGGTCCTTATGAGTTCACGATACTCAGTAGGACGGGCCCAGCAACGTCGCTCCTCAACTTCTTAAAGTTGAGTTCCATGGACTTACATTCCATCATACCAGAACTTTCCAGAAGCTTCACAATATATTTTCCTTGAGAAAGGAAAATCTCTCCAGGTCTCTGCCAGACCTCCAGACCTAGGAAATAGTGCATCAGTCCTAGGTCTTTCATCTCGAACTCAGCAACAAGCTCCCTCTTACATTGATGAATGAGAGGGTCATCACCAGTCAGGAAGAGGTCATCCACATATAATACTAGAATGAGAGGCTTCTCTTTCTCAACCTTGAAGTATAAATTCGGATCAGCATTACTTCTAGTGAAGCCCAGCTTCATCAAGTAACTATCCATCCTTTCGTACCAAGCTCTGGGTGCTTGCTTTAACCCATAGAGGGTTTTCTTCAACCTGCAGACATAAGTGTCTCGATCTTGAACTTCAAATCCCAGAGGTTGTTCCACATACACCTCTTCCTTTATTGCACCATGCAGAAAAGCGGTCTTGACATCCATCTGATGAAGACTCCATCCTCGCGTAGCAGCAAGGGCTATGATTGATCGGATGGTGGTATATCGTGCCACAGGTGCAAATATATCGTCATAGTCAATTCCTTCCTTTTGAGAGAAGCCACGGGCAACAAACCTTGCCTTAAACTTTTCAGCACTCCCATCAGATCCATGTTTAATCTTGTAGAGCCATTTAGCGGTGACAACAGATTTGTCCTTCGGTCTCGGGACCACATCCCATACATCATTCTTCATAATAGACTCATATTCTTCATGCATAGCATCCTTCCAAACTTGATGCTTGATGGCTTCCTCAAAAGATCCAGGTTCAGATTGTACAATAGTACTCATGGCAGCTAGATACCCTTGGTATCTCCACGGCTTCTTGCTTTCTCGGAATGTCCCTCTTGGGGCAGCATGACCCTCAGCATCTTCGAGGGTGTCCCTGAGCCATGATGGTCTCTTTCCTAGAGAAGGGGAAGGATCAATAGGGTCCATTGGCCCTTCAACATCAGGCATAGTCTCATCCTGGGGTTCTTCCAGATTTCTAGGTCTTTCTTCATGATTTTTTTCAGATCTAGGAAGATCTACTACTTTCTTCAGGGAAGCATCTTCGTCAAAAGTGACATCATGGCTTATCTCTACTTCCCTTTGACCTAGGTACATAGACTCTATATGCCTTAGAAGTCTTCACTGTAGCCCACAAACATTCCTTTCTTCCCAGTAGCATCTAGCTTACTTCTCTTTTCTTTCGGTACATGAAAATAGACAGGACATCCAAAAATTCTAAAATGTGAGACATCAGGTTTCTTACCAGAGAAAACCTCTCCGGGAGTTTTGGAGTCCAAAGCGGAATGAGGGCATCGGTTTTGAATGTACACAGCAGTATTTGCAGCTTCTCCCCACAGAAACTTTGGTAGACCCTGGTCACATAGCATGGCACGGGCAACTTCCACAATAGTCCTATTCTTGCGTTCAGCAACACCATTCTGCTCAGGAGTATATGAAGTGGTAGTCTCCCTCTTAATGCCAGCTTCTCTGCAAAAGTCTTTGAACTCATTTGACTCATATTCAGTGCGATTGTCAGTCCTCAAAATCTTGATCTTCTTTCCGGTCATATTTTCCACCAAGGCTTTGAAGGTACGGAACCACATGAAAGCCTCATCCTTCTTTTTCAAGAAGTATATCCAGGTTTTGCGAGAGAAGTCATCAGTAAATGTCATATAGTAGGAACATCCCCCCAGGGATGTTACAGGCAACATACCAGAAAGATCAGAATGGACCAGTTGCAATATCTCAGATGTCTTTGTGACACTTGAGGGGAAAGGTCCCCTTGTATGTTTTCCTTCAGCACAGCCCTTACATACACCTTCATGATTATTTCCAAAATCAGGCATCCCTGTCACCACCTTCCTTGCTTCGAGAAGGGCTTTGTAATGAAGGTGTCCAAATCTTCGGTGCCATAGTTCGGTTTGACGGATTGTATCACAAGTCATAGCTCCCAACGGACTCCCTCCAACCTGGTAGAGTGTACCAACCCTAAAACCAATTGATATAGCTTCCTTGAAGCTCTTCTTCCACATGAGTACCTTTCCATCAGAGAGAGTTACATTGAATCCTTTGTCTTCCATTGCAGATACAGACACAAGGTTCTTCTTCAATTTGGGTACATAGAGTACATCTTGTAGACGGAGGACTTGTCCTTGAGACAAGTGGAGGGTCACAGTCCCGGTCCCTTTCACAGGATAAGTGGCATTATCCCCAAGGATAATTTCTAGATTAGTATCCCTTTCAACCATGTCAGAAAGTGCTTCCTTGAATCCGTTGATGTGTCTTGAGGCACCACTATCAATTAGCCAGACATCCATAGTGTCGGGCGGAGATGCAGCTGAGAGAGCAGATACCAGAATATACTCATTTCTTTTATCAACAACGTTAGACTCCTCATACCTGGTATTTCTGGACCTCTTAGAAGGTTGATTGTTTCCTCCAAAGTGTGCCTTCCTCTTTCCTTTGGATTTGTCATTTCTTCGATTCCCATTTCTTCGGTTGATGTTGTTATCGTCACTATCGGGAGAATCCTTTTTGAAGGGGCATTCTCTAGCATAGTGTCCAGTCCTATGGCAGGTGAAACATTTACCCTTCTTCTCTTGAGTCTTTGTCCTTCTTTTGTCCTTAGAACCACCAAAGTTCTTCTTCCGGGAATGAGCACCATAGGCAGCATTTCTTTCATTATCAAATTCCTTCATCCTTGTTTCTTCTTGCATACATCTAGACAAAAGCTCATCAAAGTTAGGAATGGTATTATTGTTGAGAATGGTAGTTGTGAATACTTGCCATTCATATGGAAGTCCTCCAAGTGCGGTGAGAACCATCTCACGATCAGCTATTGTCTCCCCAATAGCTAGCAGATTGTTCCTGGTTTCGGTCAACTTTATAAAGAAAGTTTGAATAGACTCATCTCGGCCCTTCTTCATATTCTTCAACTTGTTCTTGAGGAATAGCACTTGGTTCACATTGTTTACTTGGAACATAAGTATCAATTTGTCATACATCTCCTTGGATGTGCCTAGTTCAGATATGTAGGCTACCAGAGTCTTATTTATGGATTCCCTGATCAGCAGCTTTGCTCTGATTTCTCCCTTCTTATACTTGTTTCTAACAGCAGCAGAGGCATTGGATGGAGGTTCTTGAATCTTTCCTGTCACATGATCCAGGAGATCATGATCTTCCAATTTGAGATCTAATATCATCTTCCAGGCATGGAAGTCATCACTTCCAGTCAGCTTGTCATTCTCCCCGAATTCAAGACTAGTGGAACCCATTTCCTTCGATGATGATTGCTATAGATAGAGTTTGTCTTCACCTCAGCTCCGATACCATGTAAAGTTTTGTAGATGTTCTATGCTAGTAGAAATTTCACTTTTCTTCCAGCAATCATACAAGTAGTAAAGCAAAATGCAGATAGAACATATAAGTAGATCTTACAGAAGACAAATCAGAAACAGGAAAAATGTGTGTATTCGTTTCGGCGGTCAACAGGATGCTTCAACCAACAAAGTCTCTTTTGATCAGCCAGCCCAGCATGTGTCACAACAACCCTTCAATCAGTAGATGAGTCAACCCAAGTCAACTCTGCAAAAGTCAACGCTGTCCTGAAAAGTCAACGCAGGGGCAGCAAGCTAAAAGTCAACGCAGCAACGAAACAGTCAACCCTTTGACCTCGATTTTTGTGCCAGGTAGTACGGCCTTCATAAATCGAACCTTCCACAAGTTTTCAGCTTGTTTGGACCAAGCGTTGACCAAAGTCAACGCTGGTCAAAGTTTCTGCGAAACCCTAGCAGCAGAAAATCCGTACTTCAGCTCAGCCGTACAATTTGTCCTCTTCGTCCTTCACACGTGTGGCCGAAACTTGTCTTTAGGTAGCTCGTACTATTTGATGAGAAGAGAAGATGATGAGTTGTGTTGATGATGAAATGCTCTTCAACTTTTCCTGTATTTATATCAATCATGAGGGTGTGTGACACATCTGTTGGGCATGCGAGCCTACATTACAAAACTGGCCGACCTTGCACATATAATTTATTAAAAATAATAAATTCAAAATATAAGTTCTGCTCATCGGATTAAGACATATTTTATGGATTTTACATCTCTCAGAAAGAGGAATCCAACAAAAATATTAGCTTCTTAATCTGAGCATCAGAACATGGAGTTTGGACCTAGTTGTCCAAATTTAACAGTCAGGCATAGGAGCAGGATGCTTGAGGGGTCCCTCCAATACAGCCGACCATTTGCAACCATATACTTCTGTGACTTCAACCTCAGTGCTCTGTATTTAGCTTTTTCATAGTTGGGTGGGCAGCTTAGTGCTAGCAGATATTCCACTATTTCCTTGTACCACTGGCTGGTGAGGTATTTCATATGTGTCTTCTGGGAAGCTATCTCTACTCCCTGTGGTTCTTCTTTCCCTTCAGATGCCTCGTTTGCCACCATGGACAGCTTTATACCCAAAGCCTGGCAATTTGACTCAGATAAGATTTTGGCTAACCCCTGCCCCTTGATTAATTTTGTAGGGCGGATGTCCAATTCATACTCCTGTATTTTGGCTATCCATTTCCCTCTTTTACCTTCACTATCTCCCTGGACAAGGATATCTTTGACAGCTGCTGTGGGCACAAATGCGGTGATGTGGGACTGGAGGACATACATACGGAAAGCTTTGAGGGATTTCACCAGCACATATGCCTGCTTTTCCAATATGTCATATTTCAGCTCAGCATCACGAAGCACCTGGCTGAAAAAGGCAATAGGCTGCTCGTACCCATCCTCATTTTTCTACAACAGAACTCCTGCTACTGTATGAGGTGATGCAAAGGAAAAGATCATAAAAGGTTTGGTATAGTCTGGCCCGGCTAACACAGGGGCTTCAGCGAACGCATTCTTAATCCTGGCAAAAGCTTCTCTTGATTCTTGTGACCACTTAACCTCGTTGTTCTTCTTTAGCATGTCAGTAATATGCCTAACTATCTCAACATAGTTAGGAATGAATCTTCTCAAGAAATTTATACGACCTAGGAATACCTGAACTTCCTTCTTATTTCTGGGGAGGGAAATACCGTTTATGACTTCCACTCTCCTAGGATCTATCTTTACTCCATCTCTGGTAACAATATGTCCTAAGAGCTTGCCCTCTTCCAGTGCAAACAAAGACTTTTGTGGATTGAGGGAGAGGCCATACTTTCTGCACTTCTCAAAATTTCTGCGCAAGTGTTCAATGTGTTCTGCATCATCTTTTGAAAACACAGTAATGTCATCCAGGTATACTACCACGAACTTATCCTGCTCCCCGATAAAAGAAATATCCATGGTCCTCTGGAAAGTGGTCCCCGCGTTGATCAACCCAAAAGGCATCCTGACATACATAAACGTCCCCCATGGAGTGGTAAAGGCAGTCTTCTTTTGATCTTCTGGCAGTACAGCCACCTGATTGTACCCAGAAAATCCATCCATCATCGACATTCGAGCTGCTCCTACCACTTTCTGCAGGATGTGGTCCATCTTCGGCAGTGGATAATTATCCTTTAAGGACGCTCTGTTCAGATTCCTAAAATCAACACATAACCTTATTTCTCCATTCTTCTTCCGTACAGGGACTAGATTTGCTACCCACTCAGAATATCTTAATGGTACAATGATTTTAACCTTCAACAGTTTCTTAATTTCTTTCTCAATAGAAGGTAGCAATAGGGGATTTATCTGTCTGAGCTTCTGCTTATGTGGTTTTGCATCTCCCTTCAGTGGAATTTTATGCTGCATAATGCTGACATCAAAGGTTTTTAACTCTTGGTAAGACCAGGCAAACACATCTTTATAGGACTGAAATAACTTCTGGTAAAGCTGTTTATATTCTTCTGGGACCTTCTTGGACAGCTTCACGATCCTGGGGTCAGCCTCAGTGCCAAGATTCAGATCTTCTACCTGATTCTCCTCCACAACTTTGTTCGGCTGTAGTGGAACATCGTTCTTATTAAACAGCCTTTCTAAGGGCACTAGTCCTCGGGGAATGACATTCCCTTTCAACTGCAGAAATTTGTGACCAGCTACCTTTTCTTCCCACTTGTCTCCAGAAGCATCTTCAGTCTCTTCCTCTTCACCACTATCAATCTCCATGTTGGAAAATTCTCCAACTGTTTCCAAAAATCTCTTTACCTGCTCCTCATCTTCAAATACTTGCCAGTGTTTGATATTGTCCGGGATTGATGGCCTAAAACGTACCTAAATTTCATATCTCAAAAGAGGATTCTGAGGTGGACGAAAAGTACTAGCAGCCACTGCAAGGGAGTCTGCCATTCTATTCTGCTCCCGGGGCATGAACTGAATATTGAATGCCAAGAAGAAATTCTCCACCACATCCCAAACTTCATTCCTATAAGCCCTTAGCCTAGGATGTTTGGCTTGGCACTGATTTCTCACCTGTCTGACTACCAGTTCTGAATCTCCCAGAACTTTTAGACTTTTTATGTTCATACTCCTGGCTGTCTGCAGCCCTAGTAGAAGTGCTTCATACTCAGCCACATTGTTTGTGGCTTCATAGTCCAGCTTGAAAGATAAAGGGACCCATTGGCCTGCAGGAGAAATCAATAACACTCCAGCCCCATTACCTTCCCTGGAGTTAGCCCCATCAAAATAAAGTGTCCAAATTTCTGATTCAGGACTTTCTATGGACTGTCCTGTCTTGATCTGGCAAAATGATGGTTCATGTGCGTACTCCTGATCTTCCTCCAGCATTAAACATGAGAAATCCTCCTCCTTGCTGTAAACTGGGGAATTAACTGAATCATCTGCTTTAGTAACTGTCTTGACAAATCTGGTTTCCTGGTACAGCCTCCTCTCTTGACCACCAAATACAGGGATAGTGGCATAGGTTAGGTCCAGCTTGATCGATCCACCAATTTTGGTCCCCCAAGATCTTGATAGTAGCATGCCAAAGCAAGCTGGAATGTCAGCCACGACTATATCCATCACTACACTTTTTGCTGGGATCTGAGCCAGGTTAACCACTAAGTCCTTTATCATGCCCAGGCACTTAACTCTTTTGGAGTCAAATGAGTATAGGTCTTTGTATGGGCGAGTGATCTGTAGTCCTAGTTCCTCCATGACCGAGAGGGGTAAAAGATTATGAGAGGCTCCCGAATCTAACATGCAGTTATGCAGCAGTAGGTCATGTATTACTAAGGACACATAAAAAGGGGGAGTGGCAGCATCCAATTCTTCGACATGTGGGCCAAGAACAACCATAGGTCTTTCTTCCTGAAGGTTCAGACTGTCTGGAATGTTTATTACTTCTGGAGGAAGCATAAAGGAAGTGACCTGGCACTGATATGCAGGTTGTTTTAACAACTCGGTCAAGGGGACTGGGATTTTCACTTTCTCAAGCTCCTTCAGTAGACTGAAAGCAGAGGAGGACTTATCTACTGACACTTCTTTTGGTTCTTTATCTTTGGAATCTTTGTTCTGAGGGGAAGGTTTGACTTCTTTTAAGACTGGTTTGACACTGGGGGGTGTGGCCACTTGTGAAGATGAAGGAATTTGATCAGCAGACTGTAAAGATTGGTTAAGGGGCCTCTTACCTTTGTCCGGGGTCTTTTGAGGAGTTGCTTCTTTCCGAGCAGGTGCTTCTTCTTGGGGTGTGTCCTCCTCCTGGTCCTGAGTGCGAGTTCTCTTTCTGGAAGATCTGGGGTCATACCTTCTATTGAATTGGGCTTGCATGAAATTGACGAATTGCTTGCAGTAGTCATCAATCTCAGGATCTTCAGTATCTTCAATAGCTTTCCCTTCTGTGTGTGCCTGCACCCCCATTTCGTCACTTTCATGTAAGGGACATTCAACTTCATCACTGTTTGAGAAAGCAAGGTATGCCTCTTCTTGCTCATAAGCAGTGTCTTCAGTAGAACCCTCTACTTGCCCTTCCAAGTATAGGGGGTGTGGTACCTGATCTGACTGCTCCTTTTGTCCCCTCTGCAGTATCTGCAAGGGTGGCTTTCTGTATTGAGGGTTAAAGCCTCTGTTAGGAGCATTCTAGAAATTCTTGGAGGATGAATTCTTTGCCTCCATTTCAAGCTTTACCAGCTTGCTTGAGAGATTCTTGATCATCTTGTTCATCTCCTCAATCCTGTCATTAGCTGAATCTCTATCTTGGCTCGAGGTGGATACCTCTTCCTTTCCCCTTCTTCTTGTATCTTGCTCAGATTTTCCCTTGGATTTACTAGTGGAGGCAAAGTTTTGCCTCAAGCTCCAGTGCATCTGTCTGAGCATCATCCAGAATGGCTGGCTTTCTTTCTCTCAGAGAGAAACCGAATTCAGAGTCAAAGGCTGCCACAAACACAACCTTGGCAGTAGTCTGGTGTGGTTTCATTTCGGTGGGAAGGCTCAGGTACAACTTGTTAAATCTCTTAATAAACTCTGCCACCCCTTCATTGTGTCTCTTCTTGAGTGTATTAAACTCAGTCAGACAATGCCCGTGGTCTTTCTTCTCTCCCCATTTTTTGAGAAAAGTGTCTTCCATTGCTTCCCACGTGTTTATAGAGCAGTCTCTCAACGTCTTAAACCATTTTCTGGCCTCACCGTCAAGGGATTGGACAAATAGTCTTAGGACTACGTCAAGATGTTCTACGTTGAAATTTTCTGCAAAGGAGCAGAAGACCTCAAGGTGTTTTTGAGCTTCGATCTCGTTCTCTCCATTGAAACGAGGCAGGATCTTTAGATAATCCCGAGGCAGGTCGTTCAGCACTTGAGGTAACGCTAAGGGGGCATATTTATTCAGCAAGAAGCCCGGAACATTTGCCATTGGAGGTGGAGGTGGAGGCAATAGAAGAAGTTGATTTGTAAGTGGAGGAGGAGGTGGAAGTGAGGTGTGGATGATGATGGGAATATAGTGAACAACAGCTTGGGATGATGGAGACAAAGGCGGATTATTAACAACAGATACTTCAGTGACTTCTTTAACTTCTTCAGCCTTTGGAGTGGGGTGAAATGTATAACGGGTGGTATCTATGGATTCAGCCTCGTCTTTAACTCGGATGTTTCTAGGAGGTAAACTGTCTGAGTAGTAACCGGTTTCTCCCACAGCGGAGTCAGAATCTTGTACTTGGGCCACTTGAGAAGAGGAAGAAGGAAAGTCTTCTAGAGAGAATTGTGGAATCTCAGTATGGATAAATTGTCTATCCCTCCAATTTCTTCTATGTAAAATTCTTTCTGGGTCAGACACAGAGGGAGTCTTTGGCTAAGACGTACCTGACCTAAGGTGTGGCTTCCGAGGAGCCAGGAATGGAATTAGATTTATCTGGAAAATGAATGTGGAGTCGCCAAGGTGAGGGATATACAACTCTCAACTCTCCATGCTCACCTAATTGAAGAGTGAATAGGGTTTTGTCGAGGCCCAGGGATTTCAATTTGTTCTCAACTTCGTTCCCTGGCAACGGTGCCAAAAAAATGTTGTCAATCCTAGAGACAGCCTTGAGTTGTGAAAGACCAGTGCCTAGGACATCTTATATAGCAAGGAGCAAAATGATATAACAGGGATAATTGGTAAGACAAAGCTCTCATGCTATTTCTTGTAACAGGAAAATTAACTGGAGCGGGACCAAAACTTTCAGAAGTTTGATACAGGGAGAGAGCAATACTGCAGAGGCAAGATGTGAAACTTTAACACGAATTGTATTAGACAATTCAAAGGCAGCTTTACTGCAAGGAGGGCTGGGAAGGTCAATATTTTCCAAAAAATTGTTTTTCCACTTGGAGAGAATTTTTATTTTATCTCATTTTAATTTGACGACCATTTTTCGGCTAATTTTTTGCCAGAAAAAGAAAATAAAAATAATTTCAGGGGATAGACATGATTTCAACCCTCAAAAGATTGTCTAAAAAGATATTTGAGGTGTAGAGTTTCTAATTATGAGTATTCTACCCCCTTCAACTTCTATAGACATTACATTTTACATTTTGCATCAAAATAATCGTTAAAAGCACAACCAATAGGAAATTTTAATAATTAAAATTAGAGACAGACTTGAGCAAAGTCTGTAAGATTTTAGAAATGATCTAGTATGAAAATTTACATCGTCCGTATACACTAGGACTCACCTAAGACATCACCATTGAGTCCCACTCTAGCTTTGGGGGGGTATATTTGGGAGAAAACTCTTCCAATTATAAAGGTTTATAAAATGCGAATAATTGTCAGATTGTAAAAAACACCCTAGAGTGAAACTTTTTGCTGAAAATCTTGAGCTTACCTAGGTGTTTTACATGGCTTTATAAACACACTAGAATCATTTTTACAATGGCCACACATGGCTGCATAATTTGGAATTACAACTTTGACAAAACTGCGGAAAGTTGATGATGATATTTGGATGTCTGATTGCTCGAACATGATGGAATGCTATGAAAAACATGTGTGTTGCTATAGGGTAGTTGACACAAAGTGGTCAACAGGAACAATAGTACAATCCAAGCCTATTCTTTTAGTTGAATACCCCCACTAATCCATGTCCAAATTGTGAAAATTTCTTAATCTATGAAACCCTACTACTAAGCATTGATTTACTTCTCCTACTTGATTAATTATATAAGTTATTAATCTAAATATTCAGAAAAACAATGAAATAAACACAAATAACAACCTACACATATAGATCATTTACTGAATAGCGCACTCATATGACAAAGTGACAGATTTTTCGGACAAATGTACCCTGAAAAACCCAATGCGAGAAAACCGGTGCAGCTAGCTCTGGAGGGTTATATTTTTAAGCAGATTCTTAATACAACAATTTCTGGGCACCAAACATGGTTTGCCCTACAGAGAAAATCACAGCAGCTATACCTCTTTCTCACGGAGACAGAAAATATGGTTGATTCACACCCTCAAACAGGATTTACAGAACTCGAGCCCTTTCTGGCCCACCGGAAACCCCAGCACTGCTCCTTATCCCTCTGCGTTAGCCTTCCTAGCCTATGTTAGCCTATGCACTGCTTTGGAAGGGTTTGCGTCACCCTCGAAGAGCTTATGCTGCCCCTGCGTTGCCTTGACTCGGTCTGCGTCAGCCCTACGTGACTCTGGCTTGCCTCTGCGCTGCTCGGTATGCTGCCTCTCTACTGCTCTTGTACTCATGGCCTGGGATCATATCATCCCCTTGCCAATACTGCCCCTCGCTGCACTGCAAACACTTCTTAAATTCTTAGCAATCCACGCCCTAGAATTTCAGCTTGGCTTCAGTGCTTCGCCAATGTGTGTCCTCCAACTGACCCTAAGACCTTCTCTTATAATTTTCTCGTTGGAAAACCAAAAACCATGAACTAATCTCTAATTGACGAGTAAGATTAGAAGCTGCTTGATCCGCGTCACTTAAATCATTCTCATCACATGTTTTAATTTAATTCACTTTAACCTTTTAATTTTCCTAAGTTAGACTTAGGGTCCTTAATTAAAAAGATTAATTATTTGCATATCTCTTAAACCTGATGGAATTTATTCAAACGCTTTCTGGGTCTTGGAGATCTGATGTACTACAACTCCTCCACGAAGTTTGGGATCTAGAGCACGTCCGATGCTGCCCCAAAATCTCAACACTCCCTCTTAGCGAGGATTGTGCTCTAGCAATACAATCTCCTCGAAGTACTGCTTTGATCTTTGGCATTGGTCTCTGCGCTGATGCTTGGCCTGTTGCCCTTCATCACTGCATTGCTGCTGCTCTCTGTATTGCTGCCCATGACTCTGCCACAGTCAGTGCTATAGCCGTACTGCAACTCCCTCTTAAATTGCTGCATCGTGCTGCCAACTGCTGCACTACAACTCAGTTGCTGAGAAGTAAGCAACTGAAGGACCCCTGCTTAATGGCAGACAAGTCAGTCGGGCTGCATCTCATCACTGAAGCTCCTTAGGCTGCTGCTCTGCGCTGTCCTCCTGAAGCCACTGCGCTGCTGCAGCTCTACACTGCGTAAGCATGCCTCCTTTGCGCTGCTGAAGTCCCATCGACCCCTCTGCGCTGCTGCCTCTGTACTGCATTGCTCTCTCTACAACGTCCCAACCTTTGCCTCTAATTCATTCGTGATCCTCTGCACCCACTGCTTTCGTCATTCCTGCTACTGTCTTAAGGCTCCCGTAGCACGGATGTGATCCAAGGGTTGGGCTACTTAAGGATCCCGCCATCTCGATCTATAGCTGCTCTACAGATCAATGTCTCCCCACTTCTGTGGCTCATGGGCACTCCTGGCTGCACTCCTGGCTGCATCATGATCACTCCCATCATCTGCCTTAGCTGCCGCAACCTTGGAATTAGAAGCTTCCTTGTCCTTCTTCCTTAGAGGACAATGGGTGGCGAAATGTCCAAGTTCACCACATTGGAAACATTTGATCATTGATAGATCACACTTCCTTTTCCTTTGTTGCCTCCTTTCCTTCGATGCAAGGGTTGCATCCACCTCCTCTTCCTTCTTTACTCTGATCGTCCCGCTGGTGCTGCTTTGCCTCTTCGTCATCCTTTTGATTTCCTCTTGTCAGAGGATTGCCCATATGTCCGCCCAGGAAGGTAACGTTGCCCTGCCCAAGATGCTTTGGACAAATGTTTCCCAATCCTCGGTGACTTCATTTAGGGCAGTCCTCACCAAGAGCCCCTCATCCGGATTCGTACCGATGGCAATCAGTTGATCCCAGATAGTCTGAAGTCTAAAGAGGAAGGGATCTATCTCCTCGCCATTCTACATCTGAAACAACCACATCTGATTCTCTAGAAGAATTCTTCTTTGGACTGAGCCACCTTGATACATCATGTCCAAGGCTACCCACATTTCATTTTCCATGTTGTTCCTGACAATATGTGGCACGACGTGGTCTTTGACTCTGTCCATGATCAAACGCTTTGCTTGTGCTTGATTCTCCTAGTACTTCTTTAGAGGATCTGCATCAGTTGGCACAACTAGGACTCTTTATGCATGGTCCTTGACGTCGTACTCATCCAGGACTGTCAGGATTCTGGCCCTCCAAATAACGAAGTTGGACATGCCGTTCAACCTGTCCTAATCTCTCAGTCCATGAGACACCATCTTGCTCAAATATGTCAGAACAGATACTCCTTTCCCTCTTTCTGCTGCAACACTCAACATAAATACTGGATTTGGGTTTCTGGGCGATAGAAACCCTCTATAGTAGTTGCTCTCTCCGATAACTGGTTTCCTCCCTTGGAAATTTGCCAAATCTTTCAAATCAGCTCTTTTCGTTCACCTTATGATCGATCTTCAAATTTCTTTGCAAAAATTTGCTGAGCAACTGTTCTCCTCCCGCTTTTTGTCAAGTTAGCTAGGCACGATTCTGCATCGGTAGAATCTCCACCACACCAGCAATTGCTAAAGATCTGAAGCCCTGCTTCCGGACCACGACAACACTCACAACAACTCAAAGCTTGATTGCGTCCCTCTGGCTGGCCTTTGCGTGAGCAGACTGGCTCAGTGCAGCCTCTGCGCAGCGACTACACAGCGTAGGCTGCTCCCGCGTCCCTCTGGAAGGCACTGCGAGTGTGGCCTCTGCGCAACGACTACGTGGTGCAAGCTGCTCCTGCATCCCTTTGGAAGGCACTGCACTGTCTCTGTGTCACCCAGCTGGGACTGTGTCAGCCTCTGCGTAGTCTCTGTTGGGACTGTGTCCTCCAGATGCTGCGCTACACTCTCCAGATCTCTGCTACTTTAGCTGCTCTCTGCAGCAAAAGTTTCTTCAGTGGATTTTGCTGGAGATTCAACTTGATCTGCAATGCTTTGATACCATGTGAAATTTTTTTAATCTAATAAACCCTATTGCTAACCATTGATTTACTTCTCCTACTTGATTAATTATACAAGTTATTAATCTGAATATTCAGAAAAACAACGAAGTAAACACAAATAGCAGCCTAAACATACAGATCATTTACTGAATAGCACGCTCATATGACAAAGTGACACACAGATTTTTCATACAAATGTCCCCGGAAAAACCCAATAAGGGAAAATCAGTGCAGCTAGCTCTGGAGGGTTTTATTATGAAGCAGATTTAGAATACAACAATTTTTGGGCACCAGACATGGTTTTCCCTACAGAGAAAATCATAACAACTATACGTCTTTCTCTCGGAGACAAAAAATATGGCTGTTTCACACCCTCAAACGGGATTGTAGATTTCGAGCCCTTTCTGGCCCACCAGAAACCCTAACGCTGCTCCTCAGCCCCTTGCGTCAACCTTCCTGGCCTACGTCAGCCTTTGCACTACTCTGGAAGGGCCTGCGTCAGCCTTTGCACTACTCTAGAAGGGCCTACATCACCCCTGAAGGGCTTACGCTGCCCCTGCGCTGCTCTGACTGGGCCTGTGTCAGCCTTTCGCGGCTCTTGCTGCCCCTGTGAAATTTTCAGATTTGAAAATTATTACTGCAGTGATTGATTTATTTCTCCTACTTATTAGATAAGTTATTTACTGATACTTTAGTAAATTTTGAAATAAACACAACTGCAATACTTCACTCTAATCAAAAGCAGAAAAAATAGAAATTACACAAGTAGCACAATAGAAACAACCATATGAACACAGTTATTTTTGGACAATTGTCCTCGGAAAAACCCGATGTGGGAAAACCGGTGCAACAAATGAGGGTTTGTATTTATCTTATGCAGTGAAAAGATCTTTTACAAAATTCTTGGTGAGCAAAGTAAATTAGCATACACCTGGCATGAATTTTCCAAACACACCGGAAGTATTCCAGACTCACGGGTTGACCTCCTACACCCTCTCCGTCATCCTGCGTATCTGCTCTGCGCAGTCCCTCCTTGGACTGCGTAACTCTGCGTGGAGGGGTTGGTGCTGCTGCTCAACACACCCTTCCCTTCACCCTTCTGCCTTCTCCTTTTCCGATAGTTGATTTCTCCCTCCTCTTTCTGTCTCCGCAATCCCACCTCCACAAACTCACCCACTGAAATCAAATTCTCTTACTTCAGAATCGATTTCCTTTGGGTACTGAGAATGTCCCCGGCTTTATTTCCAAATGACCCTCAAACCTCTTCTTATTGTCTTCTCGCTGATGAATCAATGCCCAAGATTATATCTTTAATCAATGGCTCAGATTAAAAGATGACTTGATCTTCGTTTTCTAGAAGATTTACATTGCTTTATTAATACCCTTTAATTATTTAATTTACCTAAGTTTAGACTTAAGGTTGCATTAAAATAATTAATTATTTTAATAAAGCAAGATCCGAGTGGAATTTCCACAAACGATTTCTGGGTTCTCTAGATAATTGCTGTCCAAGCCTCTCCACCAAATTTGAGACTTGGAACACTTCCCGATGCTATAAAATCAATAGCCTCTGCGTGGCCTCTGCTAGATTGCATGGCTCTGGTTGCCTCTGCTCTGCTCGGCATGCTACCTCTCTACCGCTGTTGTACTCTTGGTCTGGGATTAGATCATCCCCTTGCCAATACTGCCCCTCGCTGCACTGCAAACACTTCTGAAATTCTTGGCAAACCACGCCCTAGAATTTCATCTTAGCTTCAGTGCTCTGCCGATGTGTGTCCTCCAACTCACCTCAAGCCCTTCTCTTATACTTTTCTTGTTGGAAAACCAACAACCGTATTCTAATCTGTAATCAACGACTAAGATTAGAAGCTACTTGATCTGCGTCGCTTAATGCATTCTCATCACATGTTTTAATTTAATTCACTTTAATCTTTTAATTTTCCTAAGTTAGACTTAGGGTCCTTAATTAAAAAGGTTATTTTTTTGAATATCTCTTAAACTTGATGGAATTTCTTCAAACGCTTTCTGGGTCTTGGAGATCTCATGTATTGTAATTCCTCCACAAAGTTTGGGAGCTAGAGCACATCTGATGCTACCCCAAAATCTCAACACAATTGTGCCCAAGAAAAGCAAGCATAAACACCCAATGACCTAATGAAAAGTCATACCACCGAGGTTTGAATGACTTGAAATTTTTTGTGTAACATCAATAATCAACTTGTTTTGAATAGTTCTATTTTTTACCCTACGATTTAAGTATTTATTACAAGTTTGGAAATCAATTTGTGCTCAAGATATGAGGGATTTGACATTTGGTGATGTATGTTGGATTATTGTAATGGGATATGGCCGTTGTGTAATATTGATGTATGTTCACTCTAAATTTTAATATGATGCGATGAAATACACAATATTTTTGGATGATATTTGATTGCTGGTATGTTTGGGCCTTTATGCTTTAGAAAATGCCAGCTTAGAACCTCTAACAGACAAATCTTAAGATTCACTTTACATTAGAGGCAAGGAACCTTTTTAGGAAAGGGAAATGTTAAGCATTGCGGTGATTCTTTAAGTGCCAATCAATAGGTATAGATGCAGTGATTGCTAATCAATTTGATGACTTAATGCATGCTATGTTAGTAAGTCCTTATTATCATATGGGTAGAAAGTCATGTTGAAGTAGGTGACTAGGTTCGAGGTTCATAAATATGAAATGTACTCTTGATTCTTGTATTTTGTAAAAAGAAAGAATTATTACTATTATTATTTTTGTAGCGTGGGTTTCATGCTCAAGATAAATTTATTTGTAGGTCAAGTACCCATTGAGTGCTTTTAGGGTTTGTCGTAGAGTCAAGAAGTCAATTGAGTCATAGACATATGTGAAAGACCCTATTGGGCATATTGTATCATGTCAAGGAAATTATTGTAAGTCAAAAAGTGTCATAAGATTCCCTCCAAGACAAGTTAGCCTCGAAGTCAAACAAGTCGGCCTACGAAATGACAAGTCGACCTCATGAAAGGGTTGTTCGACCTCCACAAGAAGCCTATATATAAGAGAACCTCGAGCTCATTTGAGAAGGCATCCGATCAAGTTTGATTACAAGGAGCAAGAACCTAATAATTAGCGAAGAAGTGAAGAACTCAAGGAAGAGAAATCAAAGCATTTTGGAGACTGTTTTTGGGTTGCACCATCTCACACATGCAAATATCAGGGCATCATTATTGTAGCTAAGCTGAATTGCAGACTCCTCAAAAGAAGTCGAAGTTTGGAAGCAAGGAGATCAAGGAAGGTAGCCGAGTACCTTAGAAGAGAAGAGCAAGCCTAGTGAAGAAGAAAAAGACTTAATTTTACCCTAAAGACGACATGTGCAAAGTTGCAATGACTATTGGCGGCTGAAAATTGAAGGTCTAAGAGGCCGAGAAGTTGTAGAATTGAAGGAGTCGAAATTTGTTGCAGAGGAAGAAGTGTTCGGCTTAGGTTGACTTTGTGAGGAATAAGTTCATCAAGAAGAGGTTTGACTTGGTCTTGGAGGGGTCTTGGTCTTGGGCCATAGGTCTTGGAATTCATCATTTGAAGATTCTATAAGAAGAGAAGAATTCTTGTGGTTTTTCCTCTCAAGAGGAGAGGACTTGGCCTTGGCTAGCAACCTACATTTTGTGTCCTCTTGTCTCATTGATCTTCATAGTTTCGTAGCTATTTGATGATAAGAGCACAATAATAATCAAGTGGAAGAAGAAATTAATTACAAGTACATCAAGTTAAGTAAAAGAACATCACAAGCAGTTATCAAAGTAAGAGAAATCACCCTAATCTAGCTCCCCTTGATTTCTCAACATGGTATCAGACCTAAGGTGACTACAACAAGAAGAGGCAACTTGAAGATCATACATTTGAAGAAGAATACATAAGGGCTGAGCACAAGGAGATCATCAAGGAGAACTAAGAAGCATCAAGGAGGACTATCCATCATATCACAAGGATCACATCATCTCAACTCTTGGAAGAATAAGAATTCCTCTAAGACTCTACCTCCATTCAAAGAAGAACTCTACACTTAAAGCATTCTTGGGAAGTTTAGACATTCTACAATCATCAACCGAAGGAAGCAAGGAAGAAGCACTTCGTCATCATCAAAGGAATCAAAGTGATCTTCCTATCATTGAAGAAAAGATCACATCTCAAACATCCTTGAAGAAGTTCATCAAGCAAGGCATCTTCAACTGTCAACAACAAAGTAGTGGAAGTCAACATCATTAAGAAGGCATCAAGTTGATATCATCAACAAAGGAGCATCTTCACTCGACAAGTAAGTATTCTATATTTTATGTGTCAATCTACAATGACTTCTTTCTCCAACGAGAACAACAAACTTGTTGTGTCATCGAATTACCTTGCATGGAAGAAGAGAGTAGATTTGATCCTCATAGAAAATGAAGTTAGTGAATATGTCACGAGATCAATCACCAAACCTCCTCAGGAGCGATCTCAAGCATTATCAAAGTATATGAAAGGAGAAATAAGGGCTCGAGGGATCCTCATTTAGTCAATTAAGGATTATCTCTTCCCTTATCTAGCAAAATCGAAGACAACGAAAGAGATCTATGAAAAGATGGTAGAATTGTTCTTTGTAAGTACTGCAGGAGAAACTATATCATTAAGAACCGAACTATATAAGATGAAGGTATCAAAGGAAGAAGGGGTAGTCTCATACCTTATGAGTGTATCTCAAATAAGCGATCAACTATAAGAACTAGGAGAACTAATGTCTGATAGTGAAATTACCACCGTTGTGCTCAATGCACTACTTGATGAATGGGGCAACTTTGTATCAAGCATCTATGGGAAGAAGGAAACCACTCCATTCAATGATTTGTGGTTATTATGCAAGATTGAAGAAACTAGATTAAAGGCGAAGAACGATGTTGGAGGAAGTGAACAAACTCAAGCATATGCAGTGATGGCAAGGAAGAAAGGAAAGTCTCGAAAAAATATTTCAAAAGAAGATCAATATGTCGAAGATTCAATTCTATGAGTGTAATGAATATGGGCACTTCAAAAGGAATTGTCCTAAGCTCAAGAAGGAAAACAAGAAAAGAAAGGAAGGGGATGAAGCCCATGCCACTAAAGAAGTAGAAGAACCTGAAAAGAAGAAGTCAAAGGAGGAGGAAGTAAAAGACCTCTACTATGACTGAGATATCATCATATACTTAGTTCCTTTAAGTTTATAGAAGATAATAGTTATGATAAAAAGCATCACACATATGATAGGATGCATTATAGTAGAGATTGACATGATGTCATCATAGAGGCATGGAAAGATAGCTGAAATAGAAGTATATATGGTTGAAGCAGTCATAATACATGATAGAAGGGAAGTAGCTCATGGCATCTTCATGGGAAGCATAAAAGGACAACCGAAGTAAGCAGTTTATATGGTTGGAGAAAGTCATCTAGCAAAATAGGAAGATAAAAGTTTGTCTCACTTCGTCATCATTGGAAAGAAGCATTTGCAGAATGAGGATCATCAAGATCCTCCAGTGGAATCTTTGCTAAAAGGTTCACCTATACTTAGAAAAAGCAATTGTCTCACAGATAGTCTACATTCAACGTTGTATGGGATCCACGGTTTAGAAGGATGATGGTATGACGACAAAGATGTGCAACATGTTAGTTGGTTGAAGTACTTTCATCTTCAAGCAAGGAAAGGAAGCTGCTAGAAGGAAGTCTAGATGATCACATGAAGGAAGAGGTAATGTACATATTTGGTAATAGATAGATAAAGTCATGTCATTATATGGTTATATATAGAATGGTTAGTATGTTCTATCTCATGAGCATGACTGAAGAAGAAAGGGACTCTTCCTTATGTATGATACATGAAGGCATGTAGACAATGTTGATTTCTGGTAGCATCGGATGTCCTCTAAGTCTTAAATTTTGCAGGGAGGCTTAGCCACATGTATTCCAAAGAACCCTTAAAGCGTTTTTCGAATTCCACTCAGATTTTTTTTTATGGAAATAATTAATTCTTTTTAATGGGACCTTGAGTCTAAACTTAGAAAATTAAAATAATCAAAGGATATTAATTAAAACAGATTGTGAATCTTCTAGAAAAGACGGAGATCAAGTCAAGTTAATCTTAGCCATTGATTAACGATTTAATCTCGGCCATTGAAGTCTCAACGAGAAAATTATGAGAAGGACTTGATGGTGTATTTGGAAAACACATCCAATACACCGAGAGACAGAGTCTAAAGATCGAATTTCTCAAGTGAACAGTGCTCTGGAGAAGTTAAATTGAGAAGATTCTTGCAGGGAGATTTTCCTAAGCCGGAAATACATGATAGAGGAGACAAAGAGCAATACGCAGAGAGGTAGGGTAGTAGCTACGTAGAGCCAGCGTAGAGGCAGCACTGCAACCATGAGGAGATTCGTGATTCAATTGAGGATCAGTTAGATCTAGTGTTGGAGTGCCAGGGTGTGAGACCGGAGGGGCCAAAGATCAGTATCCAGTGAGCAAAAGAGCCAACAAGGAGAGGCGACACAGTCCCTATGCAAAGTGACGCAGAGACTGTGCAGAGGCAACGTAGGGCTCATCAGCTCAGTGTTTGGCCAGTTCAGATTTTCTAGTTTCAATGTGAGATAATTCTCACAAGCTCTTTGTCAGTCAGATTCTCTATGCGGATGGCCAGTAAGGCATCACAGATTGTATTCAAATCTTCTGCATAGTAATACAAACCCTCAGCTGCTGCATCGGTTTTCCCGCATTGGGTTTTTCCAGGGAGATTAGTCCAAAAATAACGGTGTTGTGTGTCTATTGTTTATTCTTTCTTAGATCTTGTTTCCACACTTATTTATTTTCCACAGTTTAATTTTGTGAAGGCTGTAGTGTATTAGTTTCAATATTTACCGTAGAAAACAATAAATAACTTGTTCAAGTGATTAACAAGTAGAAGAATTCTCAACAGTTGTTGCAGTAGGATTCCGGGTAGCGGAATTTTCACAAACAATGTGCCTTGAACTCTTCTACTTATTGACATGATATGACCTCATGAAGAATATGAGGTGGTTATGGTTGCTATGATGAAGGAACTATGTATAGAAGATCCCGGGGAAGCATTATGTGATGAAAGGTGAAAGAAGAATTCGTGAAAGATGTATCCATAGTCACGTAAGATAAAATAAGTGATCAACATTTGATAACAAGAAGGACTAGCTATGACATCTCCATGGAGAAGGTATGACGACCTTGATATGCATGATGGAAAAGGAGAACCTTGGTAATGTATGTCTTAGAGATGGATTCATACAGTATGCGAAATAATGTTGATGTTGCTAGAAGCTGATGTCATGACAAAAGGCTGTCATAAAGAGGTAATGTTGATTTGACGTTCATTTTTTTTTTGTGAGAAAATATTTGGTTGGGTTGAAATAGGGCTACCGATAGAGGGTTGTAGAAGTCACATACAACTAGTACTCATGATATTGGATGGAAGATCCTAAAAGAAACATGACTTGGAAGAGGTAGTTGTATGAAGGATAGCCAGATGTGGACTAGAAGATCACTTTCCAATGAAGAAAAGGATGACATGACTATTGGTTCAACACTATTTTGTTGAAGGGAAGTGATAAAGAAGGTGGACGATGCCCTACAAAGAAGTTTTGGAAGAAGAAGGCTCCATAATGAAGAAATTGAAGTTCAATACTACCATGATTTCCACCGAAGAGCAAATAACTACTATTGGTAACAAGTCCCTAGTTAAGAGGGAGCTTGGGCAAGTCCCTAGTTAAGAGGGAACTTGGGTATATTCCTTTTATAGGAATGAATAGGTCATCCCTAGTTGAGAGGGAGTGATAGACACATCATATTTGTCTTCTTTGTGAAGAAAGAATGGAGGATTGGGTAAGCATCTGGTTTCTGATACTCTTTGAGGATGAGGTAGCGTATCCAATAGGTAAGAGTAGTCGAAGAGGAAATTCCTTGAGGATGTGTTAATCTAAGGCATGAATGGTCCTAGAAGGACATACCTTGTGAACATTCGGATGGGTTATTTGTCTTGGGAGACAATGATGAAGGGTTCTTAAGAGACAATCCCTTGGTTGCGAAAAGGAATCAATGCTTAAGACATTTTAACAGTATTTTATGGAAACAATCTTTATCATTCGGTCCTTGTTCTATTCCTTTGGAAATAAGTTTTTAAAAACCCTTAATGCCCTGGAGTAATAAATGATTATGCAATGCCTTTAACTGCTGAAATGTGAATGAAAAAGAAGAGTTGTAGGGAAGCTTAAGATAATATGTTGTAAACACAGGATTTATTAACTTAAGTTTTAGAGAGAATTTATGAACCGAGAGGAGTTGGAGTGAAGGAGCACATTTAAGGATATTTAACTCTTACTTACAAATGTAATTCAGAGACCAACAATTTCTTTACTTCACTTCATTCATAAGAAGAAATAACACAAGATGATACAGGAAAGACATACCACAATCAACAGTTGCAGGAAACTTAAGACTTCTTTCATTAACTCTTCAGAGAAATAAGTACAAAAATATAGTCTTCTAGAGGTTCCAAAACTCGAACCCACTTCTTCATTTTTGTCTTTCTTAAATACATTCAAAAGCAGTTTGTAACTGCCAAAACTTCTCAAAACTACTTAAACTACTTCTTTCTTCTATCAACTACTTTCATTACAATCAAGGGTAACATTACAACCTCGTTCTATAAGAAAAACAAAAAGAAAATACAATAATAAATGGAAAGATTATGTCGTTTTCTGAGTATCATTTGCTGTTGATGCGTCTTCAGGAAGATTGGACATCCATTTTCTGCACTTTTTCCAGATTTCAACATTTGTCTTCAGAGCATGAACTAGCTTATGATGTTCCAATCTAAAAGTAGTGATCCTGGTGTAAGTGGGCCTGTCCAGAAATAGAGTCTTGACCATCCATAATAACAAAAAAGTCTTAATGCAGATAATTGACAATTGTTGCTCCTTCTAAAACTGCAGCCTTCTCATGAGTATTGTCAATTTTACTTTTTGCTTCCACCAACAAAGTTTCATATGTTTCCTAGGACAATAAATTACCTTGCAGATCTCGGTAAGATGGCAGTCCTGCCCTGGTTCTTTTATCAAACATGGTGTTGAACTTATCTACTGCTTGCTTGAGCTCTGTCAACTTCTTTTCTGTTGACTTTTTGTATGCATTCTTCACCGCCATCTTGTTAATTTCTAGAACACATAATGTTCTGTCTTTAATCTCATGTTCTCCCAGTTCTTGATCTGATTTGGAGTTAACAAAATCTATCAACTTTTTAGCCCATAGAGCTCTATCTTGCAGTTTTGTTTGTCAACTAATACGAGCTCTTGTAGATCTCTGATTATACTCTTTTCTTTTGAAATTAGAACCAATGATTCCCATATTGTTTTCTTTACTCCTATAATCTCATTCTGAAGAATCTCTTTAGCTTGAATTAGGGAACTGTTCCCCTTTACCTTCTCTCTGAGATTCTTGATTTCTTCATAAGCTGATTGATAAGCTGCTTTGTATTTGTTTGCATTTTCCTTTGATATTTGAATTTCACTATCCTTAGCACGTATCACTTTTATGGCTGTCTCAGGATCACCTTGGGCTTTCTTCATATCAATCTCTACCATCCTCAACTCAGTACTTAATTGTGATAGTTTAGCTGCTGGGTCATTAGTTCTAGATGAGAAAACTATTGTGCAAACATGTGAATCAATCTGCCCCTGTAGTTTAGCTACTGTCTCTTTCAATCTGGAAATCTCCTCATACCTCTGCAACATTTGCTGTAAAAGTTTCTCTTTCTCAGATTCCACTTCTGCCAATTCAGTTGCCAGTGGGTGTTCTCCAGTAGGGAGCTTAAACATCTTTCTTAGCACATTAATCTCTGATTCTGCACTTTGCAACAACTTCTGCACAACCGACTTGTCATTGGGGTCTATTCCAATCTTGACAATTATCTTCTTTAATTCCTCATTTTGGGTGGAGAGAGCTCTAGAATTAGCCTTCTCCAGCTTCAGCTGCTTGATTACCTTCCCCAACATGTTTTCAGCTTTACTTTCAGCTGCACTAGTTTTAGTCAAATCATTCACAATCTACGTTGCACGGGTTCCCGCACCCGGGGGTGGGGTTCTCGAACCCGTATCGGGTTCCCGCACCCAAGTACCGGATTCGGGTTTGGGTTCTTCTCAGAAGAACCCAAACGCACTGGGTTCTTCGAAAAAAAAATCGGGTTCTTTGGGTATGGAGAACCCATAGTTTGGGTACTTAGAACCCAAATTTCAGGTTCTTCGGGTTCTTCATGAATAATATCCTCAAATATATATATATATATATATTTTTAAATGATTAAAATTTAAAAATTTTAATTAAATTTTAATAAATATTAAAATTAAATTAAAAATCTAACTATTTTTTAAAAGTTAAAACATACAAAGTACAATTGAATTAAATTTCAAAACTAAAAAGCTAAGAGTTAAGCTCTTAAAACATACCTACCAAAACTTCAGAACTTACCCAGCGAAAGCATTTGCCATTTACCAGAGGCATTCATCCATCTGTCGACAGCGTAGACATCCTCAGACAACATTCATTCTCAGGAACTGGGCAACATTCATCGGTTTTGGCAACGTAGCATTCAGGCAGCGTTGAGGCAGGAGTGCCCTCACCACAGTGACGACAACACCCTCACAGCCCTTACGACCCTCTCAGCCCTTACGGCCCTCACCACTGCAGCGGCAGCTCACCGCGCATCTCCGCCACAGTAGCTCACCACCGCAACTCACCACCGCTGCTCACTCGACAGCTCACCCTACGCTGCCCCCCTCTCACAGCTCCATCTGCCCCTCGCCTCTCTCACCCGACAGCCCCTCTCACCACGCATCTCCGCCACGGCATCTCACCACCGCATCAAAATTTCCTAGTTCATGTTTATAGTTTGCCATTTGGAGATGCCTTGAGGCAAATTTTGAATTTACTATGACAATGGACATAATACATATATTTTGAAATTTTGAATCATGATTCTAATTTCTTATTAATAGGTAAACTGAGTTCCAATTTGCACTTGATATCATATACGAATCACGATATTATCAAACTAGAAATTTTGAAATTTCAATGACAAATTTGAAATGTCACATGTGAATGTTGAATGATGTGCATGTTATAATTTACATTCTTCAAGTTTGCAAAATATAGTAAATTTAATTTATAAAATATAGTATTATAATTTAATAATTAATAGTTATATATGATATATAAATTTAAATTATAATATTAAATTTTAATATAAAAATACCCAGACGAACCCACGCACCCTGTTTCAAAAAATGTTGTCCCCGTCCCTGTCCCCGTCCCCGAACCCACGTTTCCTGGCAACATAGTTCACAATTAATAGATTAGTTTCCATATGTAAATTAACCTTATTAGGTAAGGGAATCTTCCTGGTATCAATAGTTAAATTAACAATCCTGAAATTTCTTGATGACCCTACTATCGTTTCAGATGGGTGTGAAAAAGCAATTTAATAATCTAGTCTGATCAGGGGTGATTTGAGACTCACCTTGAGCCTCCATACTTGCTCTAACTTTCTGATTCTTCTCAGCAATTTGGACAAAAACTTGCTTAATTAATGGCTCCTGATCATGAACAACCTCATACCTTGATGGTGAAGCTGGTGTATTTTGTATATCTCCCAATTGAATTGATAAACCTGGCTGTGCATATGGCATTTCTTCACTCAGTTTAGCTCTCTTTTCAGCTTCTTGTTCCTCCTCTGGATCAACATTGTTTTCTTTACCCCTTTTATTCACCTTCTCAGAGATAATAGGAGTTTCAATACTAGTGCTGCTAGTACCTGCAAAACCCTTATTAGCCAACGTTTCAATTTTAGGCTTACTCTCATGAGTAAAAGCAGAGTAGCCATTCTCAACCCTTCTTTTGGAAATCACCTGATGTGGATCATAAGCCCACTTTTCACCTAGTAATAGATGCATGTCTTCTAACATTTCGTTTGCTTCTTTTGCAACGTTTCTCGTATTCACTATGAAAGGTCCAACAATCATGGGTAACTTAAACAAATGTCCTTTCTTCATTCACAGAAAGTGGATCTGGTCCACATTCAAGCTTTGTCTAGTAAATTCTAAAGCAAACATTCTCATGGGGACAAAAGTAGGCAATCTATAAGATTCAACCCCTGCACCATACAATCTGATCTCTGAATAATCTTAAAAAACAAACTAGTCTCCACATTTGCAACTATTACTGAGTTGAAGGAATTCCTGAGCCTTTGACAGAAAACATGGGGGAGCAATCCCATTCAAGGGTTTATAGGCAATTGGCAGGTAGTAAGCAACAAAATCAAATAATCCCCCATCACTAGGTTCATTTCTTATCAGGTCAGTCCAAAACACTACTGACTGCCTCTTCTTATTTGAATCCATAATGTTTAACCCCAAATTCAAAAACTCTTCTGCATTTTGACACATGAACAAATAAATAACAATTGAGGGAAACTTGAAACAACCAGTGAGAGTCATGATCATAAATTGAGAATTAATATTCTTCTGCCAAAAGAATGGGATGTCTAGCACTACCTCAGGTTTCATCATCAAAGCAAACAATCCAAGCACTGACCCGTCAATCTGGGAAGCATCTTCCTTAACAAGTATTTTTGATAGAAATTGTAACACAGGCTTGACATCTGCATCAAAAATTTCCAGGGGAAATGCCTTTTCATCTAGAGAAAAACGTCCTTGTTCTGGCTTCAGAAAGAATAAAATCTGCAAGTAATCTTGCACTGCAAGATTGTCATAATATGTTGTCAATGACTCTTCAGTAAACCTAACATAGGACTCAGACTCTGGGTAGCAGAAGGCTTGACAAATTAGCAGGGATGAAACTTAGAAGACACTCTCTCCCAAGTGGTTAATTACAAAACACTTGTTGGGGTATAATGCAGATGCTAGCCAGTGTATGAATTTTGGGAAAAGATGAGTTTTTGGGATACATGTAGACAAGACTCCAGACCTGGCCATAGTTTTGAAGATGGGAATTTTGTTGATTAAGAATGACTTGCTGGTACAGAGGAAAATGTTACACTGTGTAACGAGTGTCCATTATATCCTGCTCTGTATCCATGAGAGGAATGTGACTAGAAGAACTGGACAATGATGACTGTTTGGCCATGTTTTTACTTAGGGTGGAAACTGATCGAACTCAGAAAAGAGGGGCAAGATGATTTGAATGGTTTGGACAACTCGAATTGAAACCTGCAAGTGAAAAGAACAGGGTTTTGACTCACTATTTATAGGCGCAGCGAGACTTTGGGGGGACAACGATAATTAAATGCATGACAAGACAGGTACAGGAACGTGACATGGATAGTGAGCTGGCTCGCTTGCTGACATTGTCTTTGGCTGCCTATGTCACCCCGGGGGCGCTTCTGGGTACAACAGGCTCTTCGGAGGTGTGCCCCCACAGTGAACGTGAATCATTGATTTCGGTCCACGCGCTTACATCACGGTCAACTGCGGAGGCACCCCAGAGTTATCTGCTGGGTTGTTTGTGCCCACGAGTTTACTTCGATCAGGTCCCACTTGCCATCTTTTCCTTTACGCCTAGTGAGTTGCACGTTTTTTAAAACAAGGGTCGGACCCACCTTACACATCTTCCGAAACACAATGTTAATGTTTCAACATACAAATCAAAATCATTTTCGGCATATGGAATTTTTGGTTCATTTTTTTAAAACATTATATATATATATTTCTTTTTTTTTAATATTTTGAGAAACATTTGAAAATGAAATTGCAAATGAGCCACAACAGTGTCTATAAATCATTTGTCTCCCCAACATTGTGCTCTGATCTTGGGGAGAGATAGAGCTATTAGTCAAGGCCTTGCTATGTGACAATGCTAGTTGATATCATGAGATGCATTGATATAAGATGATAAGATAGCTTATGAGATGGCTTACCAACTCGACTCTTCTTATGAGAATTCTTCAGTATGAGAATATCCAAGTACCTTGTATATATTATGAATACCTCCCTAGTTTAGAGGGAGTGTTGAAATAGGTAACTAGGTTCGGTCTTCATAAATATGAAATGTACTCTTGATTCTTATATATTGTAAAAGGAAAGAAAACATATTATTAATATTTTTGTAGCATGGGTTACATGCTCAAGGTCAATTTATTTGTAGGTCAAACACCCGTTGAGTGCTTCTATGGTTTGTCATAGAATCAAGAAGTCAATTGAGTCATTGTCATACGTGAAAGACCCTATTGGGCATATTGTATCATGTCGAGAAAATTATTGGAAGTCAAAAAGTGTCATAAGACTCCCTCCAAGACAAGTCAGCCTAGCAGTGAAACAAGGCAGCCTACAAAGTGACAAGTCGGCCTCATGAAAGGGCTGTTCGACATTCACAAGAAGCCTATATATAAGAGAGCCTCGATCTCATTTGAGAAGGCATCCAATCAAGTTCGATTACAAGGAGCAAGAGCCTAATAACCAACGAAGAAGAGAAGAACTCAAGGAAGAGAAATCGAAGCATTTTGGAGATTGTTTTTGGGTTGCATCATCTCACACGTGCGAAGATTAGGGCATCATCATAGCAGCTAAGCCGGATTGCAGACTCCTCAAAAGAAGCCAAAGTTTGGAAGCAAAGATATCAAGGAAAGAAGCTGAGTACCTTAGAAGAGAAGAGCAAGCCCAGCGAAGAAGAAAAAGACTTATTTTTAACCTAAAGACAGTCACACATGCGAAGTTGGAATAACTACCGGGGCTGAAAAATTGCATGTAGAGGATGCCGAAAAGTTGCAGAATTGGAGGAGCCAAAATTTGTTGCACAGGAAGAAGTGTTTGACTTGGGTTGTCTTTGTGTGGAACAAGTTCATCCAGAAGAGGCTTGACTTGGTCTTGGAGAGGTCTTGGTCTTGGGTCGTAGGTCTTGGAATTTGTCATTTGAAGATTCTATAAGAAGGGAAGAATTCTTGTGGGTTTTCCTCTCAAGAGGAGAGGTTTTGGCCCTGGCTAGCAGCCTACATTTTGTGTCCTCTTGGCTCATTGATCTTCAGAGTTTGGTAACTGTTTGATGATAAAAATACAATAACAATCAAGTGAAAGAAGAAATTAATTACAAGTACATCAATTTAGGTAAAAGAATATCACAAGCAGTTATCAAAGTAAGAGAAATCACCCTAATCTAGCTCCCCTTGATTTCTCAACAAGTCATGTTCATTTTAACATAAGTTGAATATAACATTGAGAAGTGGGGATTTAATGCCAGAGGCCTGAAAGTTTAGAGTATTAGACTCTCAATCAAGATAATCCTCTGAGAGTGGCTGAGACAAACAATGGAAGGGATCTATCTATTTATGGATTTTTCATGGAAATTTGTTTCAATGCTCAAATATTAAGTTTCAAAACGGCATTACTTGTCAAGGCAATTTTTCCTTTAAGGTTTACAGCCTGTTTATTTTCTTCAAACTTCAAAGTTGGCTGTTTTTGTAATATAATAAGAATTTTACCATGAATTAAATTATTCATTAACATGAAGTGTTAATAGTAACCAGTGGCATTAAGAAACTGTTACTATTAAGACAAAATGATTAGAAAAAGTGCCAATTGCTTTTTCAGCAAAAGGTTGAAGGATCTAATATGAGAAATTTACTCCTATATTGAAATTTGATCAAGTTTTAGTATCTGACAAAATCAACGTTCTTCTATATGACAACAGATAAATATTAGGCCAACTAATTGCCCAGTTCAGGTTAAACTAAAAGTTGTACATATTGAATATCTATACTTCCGATGTTCTAGAGGGTTTTCTTAGCCTTTGTTATTGAGTTTGTGAAAGTTTTGACTTGTAGCTCATGAAGGAGCCTGTAGTAAGACTTATCTTACATTTAAAATTTTGTTTTCAGATATGTGGATCGAATTGCAAATGCGAAATGGGAATTAAAAGATCTTGGAATGGAGCACAATGGGTAAGTAAAAGCTGATTACAGCATGTTATCATTTATGCATAATTCCATGATGTATCATAAAATTATGAAGTAAAAGAAGATTTGAATACTATATATGTGTGTGTGTGTGTAATTGTGATAGTCTCATTAATTTCTTGCTTCTAGGGTAAATGTCGATTTTGTAAATTTTACGTAGAGAAATTGGCATATAATGTGATGCTTGTTCGGTTATTATTTGATGATTTTGTGCTGGGAGATCTGCTGGGAATTGGAATTTTGGCACGAATCCTTCTTTTCAATGGTGATTTGTTCATGCATGTCCATTTGGTTGTGTTCTAGCAGAGAGTTGTTGCATTTGTCATAAGAATTACCCACATTAAATCGTTGTGTAGGCTTTAGTAAGGTACAAAACAGAATAAACTTATGAGATTAAGTGTGTGAAGTAATAATTTGAAAAGCAACCTGGTTTAGGGACACTAAGCCGGAATGTACTTCAGATATATCCAGTAAGATCTAGTATTCTCTCAAAGACACCAGTGGCTACTCAAATATTGTTGAACATGGTTGATAGCTAAGTCATTCGACACAACGTTAGAGAGCTATGTTTCCCGTATCCTATGTGTTGGACATAGATTCAATGCGACACATGTCAGATATGAGTTTGCCAAACTCATGTATGACACGTGCCATAGATTTGTTTCGATTTTAGGACACATGTCCTCTCAGAATAGGCGACTTTTCCTTTTTATCTCATTTTATTCAGCCAGTTGAAATGATCCGAATTTATGCAGCAACGCAACGGAATACAGAAATAACCATAAACATAGAAATACAGCAGAAATAAGGCTTCATTTCATTAATATCAAATCATAGAAATATGCTTTCAAACATGATGGAAATAAAATAGCTAAGGTGTTGGTAGCGAATCTCTGAGAAGAGATGTGGCGACTACAGACCTCTGAACTGTGTTACAATGAGGCTCGAGGGCCTATTTATTATGGAGAACCAATGGAGAACTCTAAATGTCCAAAAACCTAACCCTAGGAGATGAAGCACCAAAACTATGGGCCTTGTTTGGGTAAATTGGTGTTTCAACTTCCCAGGGACGTAACTTCGGCATACTATCTCCGTTTGGGGCCTCAAAATGGCTCCGGAAGTTCAGGACCCGAAAAACTGCTAAAAATAGTAAGTTGTGAAAAAAAATAAAAGAGACAATGGTGGAGCCCCAAGTGGAATAGGCGGGTGGCCACCAATATCCACTTGGATCATTCCTCCCCCCTTAGGAAGCAATGGTCCCCATTGCGTTGAGTTCCTCCATGAGATGAGGAAACTTCTGTTGAACTTGGTCCCTAGTGAACCACTTGCTTTGGTGCAGAAGTTGGCCAGCTTTGACAACTTGATACAGTTGGATCTTCTATCAGCGAGTGTTCTTGATTTGCATGTACATGATACAGTCTGTGGTGGTCTGTTCCATGCAGTCTGGGTTTAACTCTTTTGGTATGAGTTCTTCTGCAATGTTAGAGGTGTCCAATAGAGGTGGGAAGTAGGGACGAAGGCGGTCTACATTGAACTTTGGGTGCAGACTAAGGAATGGTGGAATACTGAGCACGAAGGAATTGTTCCCTACTGCCTTGGTGATGGTGTACGACCCATATCGGAGCGGGTGAATCTTGTTGTGGGGTCCAATCAGGCGCTCCTTTTGCAAATGTAGCCACACTTTTTCGCCCACCTGGAAGTTGTGTGGCACCCGATGTTGATCATGTCATTGCTTGTACTTAACATTGGCTCTGTCCAATATGTCATCAACCTGTTGGCGGATGTGCTGAATGCGCTCGATGAAGTTGTTTGCTTTGTCAACTTCAGACTGGACATGAGCCGAATCGGCCTAAGTAGCTGCAAATGGCATGGCTACGTCAATGGGACATAGTGGCTGGAATCCCAAGCCCACCTGAAAGGGGCTGTGGCCGGTTGAGCTGTGGAGAGCCCGGTTATAACTATGTTGTACATAGGGAAGGCTCTCATCCCATGTGTGTGGATGCTTTGAATTGTACATGCGTAGAAAGTGTACAATCATCCTATTGACGACCTCTGTCTGGCCATCAGCTTGGGGATGGAAAGCTGTGGAATTGGTGAGCTTGGTGTCCAACATTGACGAGAGGTTGGACCAAAATGTGCTGAGGAACCTGTTGTCACGATTTGATATGATAGACTGTGGAATCCCAAAGTGCACCCACACTCGTTCAAAGAAGAGTTTAGCAGTGGCTTTTGTTGTGATATTCTTCTTGCAAGCCGCCATAATGGCCATCTTTGAGAATCTGTCGACGACCACGAAAACACAGTCGTTTCCATGCTTAGTAGAATGAATGCTTGACATGAAGTCCATGGAGATGGATTCCCAAGGTCGACTAGGGGTAGGTAGCGGAGTATAGAGCCCTTGCTTCTTGATGGTCAGTTTGGCAATGTCGCAAGTAGTGTAGGATCTGATGTACTTCCCGACATCCTGTCGAAGGTTCGGCCAATAGAAATACTTCTGTAGTACTGCCACTGTTTTCTCGACCCCAAAATGCCCAGCAACTCGACTGTAGTGCGCTTCCCATATCATTTGGCACGCTTGCTTGAAGGAACACAAAGGTGTCCCAGGTGACATAATAGTGCATCTTGGAGGTGAAAATTTGGAACTTGCATACCCCCCAAGAGTGCCTTGTATGTGTAGCTGAATTTTGGATCGCTCTTGTAGAGAAGCGGCGAATTAGAAGTCTCATGCCCACAAGAGTTGAGAACGGTGGTTATGGCCACGATTGGTGGTCGGTTGAGGCAGTCTGCAACATTATTGGTGCTACTCTTCTTGTACTTGATGTTCAAATGAAATTGTTGCACTGATGTGGACCACTTCTAATGGCGATCATTCTGCAACTTCCCTTGTGTCTGTATGAACTGCAGGGGTCGGTGGTCTGTGTGGATGATTGTTTCCTTCCCCAAAATGTAATGCTTCCATTGTCGACAAGCTGCCTGATGGAATACATTTCTTTGTCATAAGTGGGATACTTTCGAACTGTGTCAGACAATGTCTCACTGTGATATGCCACTGGATGCCCCTGTTGAGTAAGAACTGCCCCAATAGCATAGTCAGAGGCATCCGTCTCGATCTCAAATGGTTGTTGCAAGTTTGGTAATGTGAGCACTAGGGCAGAACAGAGGCGATGTTTCAATTCTATGAACACCTTCTGTTGAGATTCCGACCAACAGAATTTTTCTTTCACTCCTCCCTTGATGACTTGACTCAAGGGCCAAGTGATATGAGAGAATCCCAACACGAACCTGGAGTAGAAATTAGCAAGACCCAGAAAGCTGCAAAGCTCTGTTAGGGTGGGTGGGGCTGGCCAATCCCGAATGACTTGGATCTTGGCTGGATCCACATGCACCCCCTTTTCATCAATAATGTATCCCAGATATTGAACCTGGCTCATGCGAAAAGTGCACTTCTCCAAATTGGCACACAACTTGTGTTGCTGCAGTGTTTGGAGGACTTCTCGGATGTGGTGGAGGTGCTCTTCCCAAGTCTGGTTGAAGATCAGAATGTCATCCAAGTATACCACTACAAATGAGTTGGTGAATGGACGCAAGATGTCATCCATCAACCTCATGAAGGTTGCGGGAGCATTTGTCAATCCGAAAGGCACGACGAGCCATTCGAAAAGGCCCTCCTTGGCTTTGAAGGCAGTCTTCCACACATCAGAGGGTTCGATTGGTACCTGGTGATACCCAGAATTCAAGTCGATCTTGCTGAAATATTTTGCCCCTTTTAGTTGGTCCAGATGGTTATCAATACGTGGGATCGGGTACCTATTCCGGACAGTGATCTTGTTTAGCGCCCAATAGTCAATACAGAGTCTCCAAGTCCCATCCTTTTTCTGTACCAACACAATCGGGCTCCCACAGGGTGATGAACTTGGCCGGATGTGACCTTTCTGCAGCAACTCCTGAATCTGCCTCTTGATTTCATCATTCTCTAGAATTGAGCGCCTATAGATCGGTCCATTGGGTAGCAGTGCACCTGGGGTCAAGTCAATGGGGTGCTTGACCTGACAATGTAAAGGCACCCTTGTGGGAGAGGTGAAGATGTCCCCGTACTCCTCCACAACCTTGTCCATTTGTTGTTGTTGTGTAGAGGAGCCATGTCTAGAGGATGTGGCCACAGTCTTCTTCTTGCCCTGGGGCGGATCATCAGGAAAATGAATTTCCTGGTTTGGGAAATGAGCTTACCGCATTGTTTTGCAATAACCAAAGAGATAGTGGGAGGCGGTGGTACCTCTGGTATTTTGTACAATCTATTTCCCATAGTAATAATAACAGCATGAGCCCGGGACTCATACACAGCATGTCGCTTCCACAAGTATGGTTGGCCTAATAATACATCAGAAACATCAATAGGAGCAATGTCACACAATACCTCATCCGTGAAGGGCTTGATGCTATAGGGAAGGCGACACTGCTGGTTGACCCGGAGATCCCGTCCTTGGTGAAGCCACACAATGGTGTATGGTTGTGGGTGCGCTATGGTCAGCAAGCCCAATCGCTTCACGACATCTTCTGAAATGGGGTTCTTTTGGCTCCCATTGTCGACAATGAACCGTAGCGGGGAACCCTTTACCCACATCTGGGAGTGGAAGAGACACTCTGCCTCCTCTGGATCTTCTGGTTCTTCCTTCTGGATCTTCGTAGTGGCAACAGTGGTGTTGGGCTCCGCATCAATAATCTGCTTCCCTTTGTCATTCCCCTTGTCAGGTTCTGATTCAGAGTCGGAGCATGCATCTGATTCAGACGCCCTCATCTTGGCTACCAGCAACTGCTTGGCCCGACACTCACTTGTGTTGTGAGTGGAGCTCTTATGGAACTCACACTACTTTCCCATGTCCTTCTTTGGCTTCGTGGTGTTGTTCTTTGCTGGTGTCTTTGGTAGGTTGTCTTGGGCCACCATGCCTTGGCTTTGTCCTTTGTCCTGCGGTTTGGGGGCACCTTTCCCTTGCTTTTGATTCGCAGATCCAAAGTCTCGCTTCTTCTGTTTGAATTTCTGCTCAATCTTGGCAGCATACCGGTATGCCGTACCAAGCGAGGAGATGTCAAGGAATTCCATTTCCTCTTGAATGTATTTGTGCAGACAACCGCGATACTTTAGCACCAAATGTTTCTCTGAATCTTTGATACCCAACTTTGTGCGCAGGGTATGGAACAGATTCGTTAGCTCATGCACATCTTGATCCCTTTGTTGCCGCAGCGTGGTCCATTGTATGTACTTGTCCTCTGGCTCCCACGGGATGGTATTGTTCCTTGATGGCATCTCGGGAGAAGAATTCCAAGTGGGTATGGGCGAGAGCGAGAGAGGGTTACATCTCGTCCTTTTCTCACGGTGGGTTTCCCACCGGTCCTTGACATGGGGGGTAGCTTTTGAGAGTGCAAAAATAATCTTCTCCCGGTCGGAAAAGTCATGAACCGAGAAATATCCTTCTAATAGATTCAACCATCTATCTATAGCATTTGCATCTATTTGACCCTCAAATATGGGAATGTCAAAGTTTACTTGTACCTTAAAGGGAGTCGCGCCTCTAGAGTGGCTGCTGGATGTAGGTGCGCCGCTGGTGGGCAGTCATTGAAGGATCTGGGCAAAGTTATCCATCATCGCGCTCCTGTGTTTTTCGAGGGCCGTCTCGAGAAATATTTTGATAGGATCTCTTGCTCCCTCATCTTTCTTTTCATCCGCCATGCGCATCCGTTAGGGTTTGCAAGGCTGATCTTGCAAAGGTTCCACCAGATCGAGCCCTAACTCCTTATACCCCGACCTTGTTGGGGACATGCAAATGAGGATTGAGAAAAAGCAGACCGCTCTGATACCACTGATCCGAATTTTTGCAGGAACGCGACAGAATACAGAAATAACCATAAACATAGAAATATAGCGGAAATAAGGCTTCATTTCATTAATATCAAATCACATAAATATGCTTACCAACATGATGGAAATAAAATAGCTAGGGTGATGGTAGCGAATCTCTGAGAAGAGATGTGGCGACTATAGACCTCTGAACTGTGTTACAATGAGGTTCGAGGGCCTATTTATTATGGAGAACCAATGGAGAACTCTAAACGTCCAGAAACCTAACCCTAGGAGATGAAGCGCCAAAACTATGGGCCCCGTTTGGGGAAATTGGTGTTTCAACTTCCCGGGGACGTAACTTCGGCATACTATCTCCGTTTGGGGCCTCAAAACCGCTCCGGAAGTTCAGGACCCGAAAAAATGCTAAAAATAGTAAGTTGTGAAAAAAACTGAAAGAGACAATGGTGGGGCCCCAAGTGGAATAGGCGGGTGGCCACCAATATCCACCTGGATCATGAAACTTGAAACTCTAATATGTCTAGGTGTGGAGCTTTTATTATGTTGCAGATTTGAAGGGATTGCTAGTGCTAGGAAAGTTGATTTGTCAACCAAACTTCAAGTTTTTCATAGGAAGGTCCATATTCTTGCTCATTCCACACTTCATAGAGATCATGGCTCACTCAGCAAGGGTGGATGGAAAAGGTCAAATGAGAGAGAGGATTGCACCTATTGATGTTGCCCCCCTATTTCAATTCCATTAACGTCTTCTAGTTATCCATTTGCTAGTAAGGCAACTTTGTTGATTATAACATGGAGGAGGACTACTGATAGTCATGATCTTTGAGATTCTTCCATCTATGGTTCAAGCATCCGCCCTAATTTGTATTTTCCATTGGCATCCCACATTTAGTAGTAGTGTCTTAGTGTCTATGTAATGTATTTTGATTTTGATGACTTAATTAGAAAACTATAGTTTAATGTTCTAATTTCTTGTGTGTTTTTCGTTTGATCATCATTGTTGTAGTACTAGTAAGTACCAAGTAGTAACTAGTTGCATGATTGAATTGTATCATTTAAATATTCTAGTTTCTAAATTCTAACAAAATTTGAATCTTTATGTCTATAATTCATTTTTGTATGTGTAATTTCACTAATTTCTATATATAAATTGTCCTTTGTGTCCTGCTTTTTGGGTTGCTATGTCTGGTGTCAGACACATTTCCATCATCCATGTCTCGAGTCATTGTGGCTTTTGACTTTGGTTGGTAGCAAAGAGGAAGCAAACAATCTAAATGTTATTGCTCCTAGAAGTTGGCAAATGCCCATAGAGTGATCTAGGTTATTGCCCGTTTCAAGTTGAGATAAGATAATCTTATCTATATACAACAAATAACCATGACAATAGTTGAATAAAGGGTAACGCTAGTGTGATATGAAGTGGTAGTGTCATGGCATCTCCTAGATCTAATTTAGCAATAGAAAGTAAGTATGTAAGATCTAATGTTAAGGGTAACGAGTATGATAGTGAAAACACCAATAAGAAGAGTATCCTAGGTGGAACTATATTTAGAGTTCGAGGTCAAAAGTGAATCATTGTAATGGTTTTGATACATTGTTTATATGAATGGAGTCAACATTGATAGGCTTGAAGCTATCGACTTCCCAGTGGCATACTTTTGTTCAATTGCTTAATAATTTTGATAAGCTTACTAGGTAAGAAGGAAGTCACGACTTTGGTGGATAGGTGAACATGTAACACATAATCATCAAGTTGATTGTTGAGTTGTACTTAGCATATATGAAGACTCCATAGCGCAAGATACAGAGTACACACCAAAATTTTTCATAATTCTAGAAGTCAGCAGGGCATTCTAGCCCCTTTCTCTCTCCTCTCTTTGTAGTCTATTTTCAAATTCCATAGCCCTGTGGGGAATTATAAAAAATGTCGCTAGCATGATGAATAAAGCTTTGTAACGGGCCTCAGAAACTTGGGACTTGATCAACAAGTGAGTACACCCTAGAGTGTTTTTTTACTTAGCTAATTATTCTCGCTTTTCAGCGATGAATAACTAATTGAGTTTTTCACTCACATATACCCCCAAAGCTAGGGTGACAGCTTGAAGATAGAGTCTTCAGTCCATCCTAGTGTCTATGATCAATGCATATTACCATGCTAGGTCATCTATAAAGTTTTACAGAATTTGACTAAGTCTAGATAGGATTTTTTGATATTTAAAAATTTCTCAGAGGACAAGATTTTTTGAATTATTTTTTATGTAAAATGTGAATAAGTGATGCCAAAACATGTTGATGATATATGAGTACTCAAAATTCATTCTCTCCACCTCAGCATTCTTCTAGGACACACTTTGGGGGTCAAAAAGTCACTTATAACCTCTCAAAACCCACTTTTCCTAAGTCTAGTGGGTAAATTGGAAATAAGTTGCCAAAAAATTAAGTATATGGTGAAATAATAAATATTTTCAGACATCCAGAAAGCCTCTTGAGTCTCTTTCTTTCAATGAAGGTGCCACATGGTGTTGCATGTCCTTCTGCTTCCTCCAAAGTGGATGTAAGCGACAGTGGCCTTTTTCCTGGTTTCAGGAATAACAATTGGGTCCACTAGATTACTAGGCTCTTCTGGCTCTTCTTGATGATTTGGGGGATGTTCTAAAGAATTGGATGGACTTGAATTTTCTTCCTTGGGAGCTTCATGTTCTTTATCATTATCAAAGTCTATGGGAACTTCTTTAGATTTCTAATAGGCTACATTCTCATCAAAAGTCACATCCGTGCTGACTTCAACCTGTTGTTGTCCTGGAACATATATTCTATAGGCCTTTGATGACTCACTATATCCAACAAATATTGAACGTTCTAGCTTCTTTCTCTTATCTATAGGTACATGGATATAAACTGGATAACCAAATATTCTCAAGTGTCCAACCTGTGGTTTCTGTATGATGAATGCTTCTTCAGGAGACTTGTCTTCCAAATTTGATGAGGACTAAAATTTTGAATATAAACAACTATTATAGATGCTTCACTCCATAGAAACATATGCAATTCTTGATCATGCATCATTGCCTTAACATATCCTTCATCTTTCTTTCAACAACCCCATTTTGTTGTGTATTGTAAGGGATTATCAACTCCCTTCTTAATCTCAACTTCTTCACAAAAGGAAACATGCTCCTTATCTGATATTCTCCTCCATTATCTGATCTCAGAATTTTGATTTGCTTTCCCTTCAAGTTTTCCACTTCAACCTTAAATTCTTGAAGCTTGTTGAAGACTTCATCCTTTGTCTTCATGAAGTAAATGATGCTGATTTTTGTAGCATCAGAAAGTGATCTAGATCTCAAACTTGGTGAGGAGGTTTAGACACCAGTATTCCAAAGAGCCCATAAATCGTTTGTGGAAGTTTCACTCAGTTCATGTTTTATTAAAATAATTAATTATTTTAATGGAGACCCTAAGTCTAAACTTAGGTAAATTAAATAATTAATGGATATTAATAAAACATAGTATGAATCTTCTAGAGAACAAAGATCAAGTCAAGTTTTATTCTTAGCCATTGATTAAAATTCTAATCTGTGTTGTTGATTCTTCAAGGAGAAGATTATAAAAGAAGGTTTGAGGGTCATTTGGAAAGTAAGCTGAGCATACACTCAGTAACCCAATGGAAGTCGATTTTGAAGGAATAGAATTCGATTTTAGAGGGAGAGTTGCAGGGCAGAGGAAGCAGAGGGCATCGACAGTGACAGGGCTCGACGGAAGGACGCAGAATGCCAGAGAGGGCATCACATAGCAAGAAATCAGAGAGCTCATGCAGGTTGACACAGTCTCACGCATGCTCTGCGTAGAGAGACACGCAGAGGTGACACAGAGAGGTGTAGTGAGTCTCCCGAGTGTCAGAAATTCTACAAAAGGTTGATGAGAATTTATCTCAGATGTTTTCTCATGAAGTTTCTCAGTTAGTCTGCCAATCTTTCCTTCTAAAGAATTTACTATTGAAGATTAATATATAAACCCTCATCTTCTGCATCGATATTCCCACATTGGGTTTTTTCTGGGGACAATTGTCCAAAAACAATTGTGTTAATGTGATTGATTCTTGTGCTTGCATTTTTTAATGTTCTATTCTCTACATACACTTGAGTGATTACTGCAGTAGTGTTTATTTCAAAATTTACTGGAAGAATTCTGTAAATAACGTATCGTGAAATAAGTAGGAGAAATAAATCCATCATTGCAGTAGAATTTCAAGATTGAAATTTTCACATGGTATCAGAGTTGAGATTGAGTAACAGGAGTGGAGATCTTGCAATGGAATGAAGACCTAAAGTTGCTGCAGCAGCAACTCAGAAGGGTTCACGCAACTCTCCAGAGAAAAGGGAAGCTCTACTTCTCTAGAGGTTTGGTATATTGACAGTGGAGCTTCTGCACATATGACGGGAGTACGAGAATGTTTCTCAAACTACCGAGAAGAGTAGATGAACTTTCAAATCACCATGGGAAATAAGGCGACGTGTACCCCTGTTGGAAGAGGTACCGTAGTATTTCAAACTGAAGCTGACAATAAGCTTCGAGCCACTAATGTGTTGCATGTGCTTGGTTTGAGGATGAACTTACTCTCAACGTCTCAACTTCAAAACAAGGGCTATGACGTTTACTTCATTTGCAAAAGAGTATACGTCCAACACCCGAGCTGGAAGAAGAAGGCACAAATCAGAGTTAGGAGCAATAAAATGTATAAGTTACAGCTCGAATCCCTAATGGCATTGGTAGGCAACAACGATGAGAAGGATTTGAATGAACTATGGCACAGGAGAATGGGGCACTTACACCATGGGGCTTTGAGAATTCTCAAGAAGACCGTCATAGGAATTCTAAAACTAAGCACCAAGCGATATGACGTCTACAGAGGGTGCGTATTGGGGAAATATGCCAAGGCAACCTACCCCAGAAGCAACAATAGGACTAAGCGTGTGTTGGGATTAATACACTCAGACATCTCCAGACCAATGTCCACTAGAGCTCTTAGTGGTGTCGAATATTTTGTCACCTTTATTGATGACCATTCTAGGAAAACTTAGATCTACTTTCTGAAGACCAAGGACGAAGTCTTTGATCGATTCAAGGAGTTTAAGGCTTTGGTTGAGAATCTGACAGGAAAGCAGATAAATATACTGCAATCAGACAATGGTGGAGAATACATTGATAAAGACTTCATAGAGTTCTACGCAAAGGGAGGCATCGAAAGAGAGTGGACTGCTTCATATAATCCGGAGCAGAATGTAATCGCAAAAAGGAAGAATAGAACTATTGTCGAGGCTGCAAGAGAAATGCTGTATGATCAAGACATACCCAAATTTCTGTGGTCTGAAGCTTGTAATACAACTGTATATGTTCAGAATAGGATTCCTCATAGTGCATTGGGTAAGATCACTGCAGAAAGTGTCTTCACCAGCAGGAAGCCAGAGGTAAGCCACTTCAGGATGTTTGGCAGTGGGGAATACTGCCATGTCCCCGAAGAGAAGAGGAAAAATTATATAAGACTGCGGAAAGGGGATATCTGGTGGGATATAGCGAAAATGCGAAGGCTTACCAAATCTACATTCCTGAGAGCAGGAAGATTGTAGTACAGCGGGATGTAAAGTTTATGGAGGAAAGAGCTTTCAGAAAATCCCAGGAGATGCCTTTTGCAATGCAGTTTGAGGAGGATTCACTGGTCTAACGACAACGACCAACGAAGGCTAGCGTGAATGCTTCTCCAAATCAGAAGGATCCATGGTAATCATTTTCCAAAGATTTGCAGGAGGGGGAGCAGGTAGATCCACCCACTACCAGTGATAGAACAAGTAGGGAATTACGACAAACTCTAAGGGACGCAAAGGAGTTTGTTGGAGCCCCCAGAAATAAGAAGAGGCATTGTAGGCAACCAGACAGATACCAAGCCTTGGTAGCACAAGTTGGGGAGCCCTCTAGTTTTAAGGAGGCAATTCAGCTTCAAGTGTGGGTAGATGCAATGGTGGAAGAGTACAGATCCATCATGACAAATGATGTTTGGGAAGTGGATCCTGCGAAAATTTCTGAATACAATAATACAAAAATCCTACTGTAGTATCTTGATTTACTTCTCCTACTTGTGATTTAATTATACAAGTTATTTTTAGAAAATATTTAGAAAATACCAAAGTAAACACAACTAACAGCGTACACACATACAGATCATTTACTAAATATCACACTCATTCGAAAAAGTGACACAGATTTTTCGGACAATTGTCCCCATAAAAACCTAATGCGGGAAACTGGTGCAATAGATATGAGGGTTTATTATTATTAAGTAGAATCTGAGTACAAAAAATCTGGGCACCTTACTGGTTAACTCGACAGAGAAACTATAAATCTGCATCAATACTTGCTGTTCTGGAGACTGAAAACTGGATTGATTCATACCCTCAAATGGGATTTACAGAACTGAACCCTATTTTGCCTCTAGAAACCCCAACGCTGCTCTGAAGCTGCTTGCGTCAGCCATGCTAGCCTCTGCGTGCCCCTGCACTGGTCAGAAGGCGATTGCGTAACCCTAGACTGGGTGACGTAGTTGTTACGCTGCCCTGGATGGCCTATGCGTAACCCTGGTGGCCTCCCGAAGCTGCAGCGTTGCCTCTCCTAGGCTTGCGCAGCACTTGCTTAGCGACTGAAAGCCTCTGTGCTGCGCAACTGCTGCGTAGGCTCAACTTCCTCTGCACTGTACCTGGTTGCTACTCTAACTGACCCTCAAGCCTTTCTCTTATACTTCTTCGTTGAGACATCAACGACCGTGATTTAATTTCTTATCGAAGGTTGAGATTAAAAGAGTGCTTGATCCGCGTCACTTAGAACATTTCATCACGTGTTTAATTAATTCACTTTAATTTTTCTAATTACCTAAGTTTTACTTAGGGTCCTCATTAAAAAAATAATTTATTTTAATATCTCACACATTAGAGCACACCTGATGCTACCTCAACACTCAAAATATCAACAGTTCGTAGGCCTTAGGATAGATCAACTGTGGGTTCGAGATGGATCTACAAGATCAAATATGCTGCAGATGGCAGCATAGAAAAATTTAAAGTCAGGTTTGTGGCAAAGGGGTATGCTCAGAAGGAAGGGATAGACTATGAAGAGACCTTTGCTCCAGTAGCCAGATATACTTCTATTAGATCCGTGATATCCCTTGCTGCGCAGATGGGATGGGAGATTCACCAGATGGACGTTAAGACTGCATTTTTGAATGGGGTGATTGAAGAATAAGTATATGTCGAACAACTAGAGGGCTTTGAGACACATGAATAGAAGACTCATGTGTGTAGGCTTAAGAAAGCCTTGTATGGACTTAAGCAAGCCCCTAGAACTTGGTATGGTTAGATTGATGGCTACTTGCAAAAGATGGGATTCGTCAAGAGTGACGTAGATCCTAATCTCTACTATCTGAGAGTAGGGGATGAGCCTTTGATATTGGTGTTGTACGTAGATGATCTATTTCTAATAGGATCATCTAGGCTCATTAAGGACTGCAAGGAGAATTTAGCTACAGAATTCGACGTGAAGGATCTGGGGCTGATGCATTATTTCCTGGGGTTGAAAGTTTGGCAGCAAAAGGGTGAGATATTCCTTGTTCAAGAGAGATATGCTACAAAAATCTTGAAGAGGTTCAAGATGGAGGACTGTATACCCATGGCTACACCAATGATCACCAACTGGAAGAAGATTGATACTTTCGAAGATGATGAGGCTGATCCTACCTTGTATAGGCAACTCATAGGGTCCCTAATTTATCTGGTCAACACTAGGCCAGACATCTGTTATGCTGTCAACACCCTCATTCAGTTCATGGTGGAACCAAGGAGGGCACATTGGGCAACAACTAAGCATGTTCTCTAATATTTGCAGGGAACAGTCGAGCTTGGATTGAGATACATCTGAGGCAATGACATCAGATTGAGTGGGTTCACAGACGCAGATTGGGCTAGAAGCCTAGTAGATCGGAAAAGTACCAGTGGGTACTACTTCAATGTTGGATCAGGAATGACTTCCTAGTGCAAAGAAATCCGTGGCTCTGAGCTCAGCTGAGGCGGAATATATGGCAGTAAGCACTGCTTCGTGTGAGGCCATATGTCTTAGGAAGTTGCTTATGAATCTACTCAAGGAAAAGACGGAAGCGACCAACATTCTATGTGATAATCAGAGTTGCATCAAGCTCTCTGAAAATCTTTTGTTTCATGATTAGTCGAAGCACATTGACATCAGGTGTCATTTCATCAGAGACTGTGTCCAGTGGGGAGCTGTACAATTGCAGTACACTCCGATAGGAGAACAGGTGGCAAGCATCCTCACTAAAGCTCTAGGAAAGACAAATTTTTTCTACTTCAGAGAGAAGATAGGGATGATCAAGAATCCATTTCAATAGCAGAAATGGATAGATGCATAATTGAAAGGGAGTTGCAATACATATGAGCTAGTGACAGTGGCAGTGTCATGGGTAGCAGTACGGAAGACAACAATGCAGCAGATGAGGGGCAGCAGTAGCCAAGCATCGGCAACGCAGAGGATGCTTTAGGGCCAGGGTAGTATGCAGCAGGCAAATTGCTAGAACACTTTTCTCGCTAAGATGGAGTGTTGATTTTTGTAGCATCGAAAAGTTATCTAAGTCTCAAACTTGGTGAGGAGGCTTAGACAACAGTATTCCAAAGAACCCATAAACCGTTTGTGGAAATTTCACTTGGTTCATGTTTTATTAAAATAATTAATTATTTTAATGGAGACCCTAAGTCTAAACTTAGGGAAATTAAATAATTAATGGGTATTAATAAAACAAAGTGTGAATCTTCTAGAGAACGAAGATTAAGTCAAGTTTTAATCTTAGCCATTGATGAAACTTCTAATTTGGGCCACTGATTCGTCAATGGGAAGATTATAAAAGAAGGCTTGAGGGTCATTTGGAAAGTAAGCTGGGCATACACTTAGTAACTCGAAGGTAGTCGATTATGAAGGAATAGAATTCGATTTCAGAGGGAGAGTTACAGGGCAGAAGAAGCAGAGGGCATCAACAGTGACAGGGCTCGAGGGAAGGATGCATAAGGCCAGAGAGGGCAACATAGAGCAACAACGCAGAGAGCTCACGCAGGGTGATGTAGTCTCATGCAGAGAGACGCAGAGGTGACAAAAAGAGGAGCAGTGAGTCTCCTGAGTGTCGGAAATTCTATAGAGGGTTGATGAGAATTTGTCTCAGGTGTTTTCTCATGAAGTTTCTCAGTTAGTCTGCCAGTCTTTCCTTGTAAAGAATTTACTGCTGAATATTAATATATGAACCCTCATCTGTTGCACCGGGTTTCCCACATTGGGTTTTTCTGGGGACAATTGTCCAAAAATAATTGTGTTAATGTGATTGATTCTTGTGCTTGAATTTTTTACTATTCTATTCTCTACATATACTTGAGTGATTACTGCAGTAGTGTTTATTTCAAAATTTATTGGAAGAATTCTGTAAATAACTTATCTTGAAATAAGTAGGAGAAATAAATCTATCATTGTAGTAGAATTTCAGGATTGAAATTTTCACATATCATGTCTTGCGAGAGAAGGCATTAATAAAGGTTACATCTTTCAAAGAGACTTCAAGTGTTTTCACTGGCATTGGACCACATACATTAGAATGAACTAGATCCAAAGATTCCTTGGACCTACTTTCGCTACTTGGAAAGAGATTCTTGACATTCTTCCCAAGAGCACATCCTTTACATACTTCTTCATGCTCTACTTGCAAATCTAGAACACCTGAAACCATCTACTTTAAAGATGGAAAATCTCTATAATGAAGGCGAGCATCTCTTTTATGCCAAAGTTCGCAGGAATTAATGTCATTATGTACTAATGCTTGAGCAGGTTGTTTGAAGAGTCTATACAACCTTCCTTGACGAACTCCAATTACTCTAGTAGAATCTAGACTTGAGCCCTTTGGGCCTGCTACCACTCAAACTAGCATGGGTTCTAGGAGGGGGATCCTATAGGGAAACTACTAGGTCAAGGGAAACAATGGAGCGATAGCCCACTGTTACCTCATCTAAGGCTCCCTGCTCTTTACGGACTTTCACCGATGGGAGGAGATTCGGTGTAATAAGGATGACGAAGATGAATGGATCAATGATAGGGTGAAAGGTTACCCTAGAAGCCTATTCACAAGAGAGGTTCAAATGTATGGCTTACTTGCTTAGAAGGCAAGATGAGAGGCTCTCTAGGAAGGGATTGGGAGAATTCTAAGCGCTAGGGTTTGAATATATGAATTTTCAGAGAGAATCCTAGACCCTAAAATCCTTGTGGAAACTTGGATTCCAAGTGGTCTTTGTGGAATTATCTTTAAAATGTTGTGGTACCACAAGGGCCCAAGTGGACCCAGAATTAGGTGAAGGGGATGGAATTGATCATCCAAGGGTGTGCTTGACCTAATTGAGGGGGCGAGAGGTATTAAAGGAGAAATTATCTTTGAATTTGATGCAAAAATCCCAATGAGGTCACTAGCCAAGGGAAATCTAGGGAAAGAAATGGTCCTTGAGCTAGGGCTTGCGATTTCTCGAGATCCCATCGTAGGATTTGCTTCAAATTTGGAGGTCGTCTAGAGCAAACTCCAACGCAACTATGGACGAAAAATCGGAGTGTTTGGATGGATATATTATGAGATAATTGATGCCCTAGGTGACCTATGTAGGCTAGGCCTAGAAAGAAAGAGAAGGTGAGAAAATTATGCTTTAAGTTGATCACCTATGGATGACCAGTGCCTAATCCTTTGGGGGAAATGTAGTCAAGGATATTTCAATGATTGGAATGGATTCACTTATTCAAGGAGGCCTATAAAACAATTTTGCATGGCAATTAGGGCATGGAAAATTGCTTCAAGGTCTTTATACTTCAATATGCAACTAATCTATTATGAGAAATATCATATGATGTTATTTCTAATGTGAAAATCAACATGCAATGCATCCTACCCTAACATGCATGTTACATTACGCAAAGGCTAAGGGTAATCATATAGCCAATGTAACCAACATATTATTAAAAATCAATATAAAAAACATTTTCGCTTATGAACCATCACGAGGCAGAGGACCCAAATATCACTTTTCCCATTGCAAGATTTTCTTCATGAAAACTAAGAGTGGGAGGTGGGAACATTTGAGGACCTTGCATCAATGGTCATAGACAAGGAGGGAAAAGAGGAATCCAACTCAGGCAACCTTTCTTGTATTGAAAATATGGGGAACTCAATCACCAAGCTCATAAACTTTCGATGAATAGCAACCTCGGGCATATCCTCCTCATGGCATAAAGAGATAAATTGCTTATCCACATCCACATTTACATTTTCTTGATTATCAAAGGAGCAAGGTGGACTATGATCGTAATATCTTGGGAAGAACCACAATCCCCTCTCAGGGTATTGAGAAGGCTTCTCAAATTTGTGGCCCTCAAGAGATTCATTAAGAGGGGCATCAGGCTCCTCTTGTCTTCGAATGACATCATGATCATTGGATTGAGTATCATTGTCTGGACACATGTAAAATAGGCTTCTCCAATGAGCCATTTATTGCCATGCAAATTTTTGTAAGAGCTTCGATATGGAGTCGCAGGGTGAATTTTCAGATGCCTAGAGAGACGCTTGCTTCACCCTACAAGCATTGACCTTAAAGTTCAATGAAGAACTAGGGCTTCGTTCTTCCAATGGAGTCACCGAGAATGATATGTCAATATTGTCGTATGGGGAACAAAACACATGTGTCATATTCCCGACAACATTGCCATAATGTTACCGCTCAAACTAGAAGGGGTCCTAGAAGGGGGATCCTTTAAGGAAACTACTAGTTCAAGGGCAACAATGGAGCGATAGCCCACTGTCACCTCAGCTAAAGCTCCCTGCTCTTTATGGAGTTTCACCGATGGGAGGAGATCCGGTGTAATGAGGATCTTGAAGATGAATGGATCAATGATAGGGTGAAAGGTGATCCTAGAAACCTATTCACAAGGGAGGTTCAAATGTATGGCTTACTTGCTTGGCAAGCAAGATGAAAGGCTCTCTAGGAAGGGCTTGGGAGAATTCCAAAGGCTAGGGTTTGAGTATATGACTTGTGAGAGAGATTCCTAGACCTTAAAATCCTACTGGAAACTTGGATTCCAAGTGGTCTTTGTGGAATTATCTTTAAAATGTTGTAGGACCACATGGGACCAAGTGGACCCAAAATTAGGTCAAGGGGATGGAATTGACATCCAAGGGCGTGCTTGAGTTAATTGAGCGGGAGAAAGGTATCAAAGGAAATTTTTTATTTGAATTTGATGTAATAATCTCGGTGAGGTCACTAGCCAAGGGAAACCTAGGGCAAGAAACGATCCTTGAGCTAGGGATTGCAATATCTCGAGATCCTACTGTTGGATTTGCTTCAAATTTTGAGGGCCTCTAGAGCAATCTACAGCGCAATTGTGGACCAAAAATCAAATTGTTTGGATGGCTAGATTGTGATATAATTGATGCCCTAGGTGATGTATGTAGGCTAGGCCTAGAAAGTCAGAGAAGGTGAGAAACATATGCTTTAAGTTGATCACCTATGGACGTCCAATGCCTAATCCTTTGGGGGAAATAGAGTCAAGGATATTTCAATGATTGGAATGGATTCACTTAGTCAAGGAGGCTTATAAAACAATTTCGCATGGCAATTAGGGAATGGACAATTGCTTCAAGGTCTTTATACTTCAATATCCAATATGTGATGACTTATCAAGACAAAATTTCAACAAAATGTCTCTAGGAACATTCACTTATTCAAACATGGGCCATGACATGATTCAACGCTATAAAGAGACAAATTTCCACCATTTCACAGAAGAAAAGCAACAAATTTCAGCCTAGTATAGCGAAAATCCCTAACAACATGCATGTGACATAAAAAGAGTGACAAAATAGCATTAAAATTCACTTACATGTGAGGACAAGTATATCCAATCATCATCATATGCCAATATCGATACTCCAAGACAAAAAATGACATCCATCCAATTTTATCGTCGAAAAGGAATAACGCAAATATCCCAAGAGATAATTATCCAATCCAAGTGATGATGATCAAAATGAATCATCTCAATTCTATTTATACACTTCCTAATGAATTCGATTTAGCTAATTAAGCCTAATTTAGCCACTAGAATATAATAATGTGCATAATAACAAAACTTTTGGTGAGAAGCCCACCAAGTAGCTCAATAATACATGAATAAGCCTCTCAAGTGGGTCGAATTATCAACAAAGTGAGTCGTTGGGCCTTTGAGGAGGCCTAATGAGGTCCAAAGTGTGCCATGATGTAGAAATGGACTCCCATCATAGTGGACAAGGGTTGGCCCCTTATTCTCCAAGAAAAAACCTATGGTGCTCCCAAATGGGTGTGGGGGTACAAGGTCATCATCGTCTCCAAATGGATCAGAAGTGCATATAGACCACCTATAAGGGCTACAATGATGACATAAGCCCTGACTCTGTAGTAGGTAACAATCCTCTGGACTCGGGAACATCTGCTAAGTGTATGGTGCATATGTTGTGGAAATTTTAGCCAACCCCGGTTATCAGTTTCTCCTTATTACTCCCATGTAGTTAAATGCCCATTCCCATAACAATGCATTCAACAAGCTGGAAATAATAAATATTTTCTGAAAACACAAATTCTGGAAATTTCAAAGTGCTGAAAATGCAGAAATAAAAACTCAGAAAATATATCAGCCACACACATAGAAAATGACACGCTGATTTTTGGTCAACATGACCTTGGAAAAACTCCCTACAACTCTTGGGGATAACCAGTTCGAAAGCTCTTCTTTATTTTTGATAAATAGCTTTTACAGAGAAGTGAAATATACAGAAAAATTCTAGCAAACTCAATACAGACTTATCTCATTTTCTGTGCTTGCCCCTACCTCGGAAAATGTGCCAAATTAGTAAAATAGTAATAACATAAATTTATTACAGCAAAAGATAACAACATTTAATGCTGTACGTCCTTGAAAACTATGCCAGAAATTTCGTATGGTTGTACGGAAATCACAATAGCCTCTTTTAGCCTCGAAAACCATGCCAACTCAGCCTCGGAATGCATGTTGCCCACTGCTGCTTCTCCTCCTCGAAATCTGTGCCTCCTTGTTGTTGTACAGAGGTCGAAAAACGTGCCCACTGCTGCTGTATGGAAATCTGCCTCGAAAATTGTGCTCATTTACTGTTGTACGGACTACTGCCTTGAAATGCGTGCAACCTCTCTCTACTGTATGGATTTGCTGAATGCTCCTCTCCTTCACTTTCTCAAGCCCATAAATTTCTCTAGCTCTCTTCTCCTCCTCTGAATCTGCTCATGAAACATTGAATGATCTTTTCCCTATTTTCCTCGTTTAACCTAACCTTAAGTGACTTTTGGGGAATCCCTAAATCCGATGGCTGAGATAGCTTTAGATCTAGGGCTGAGATTAAATGTGCATTTAATTCTCACTTTCTATTTTTTAATTCACCCCATTTAATAAAGATCCTCTTAGTCATTTATTTCCAAAGTCACTTTTCACTTTCTAATTTCACATTGACATTATTAAAGTCACTTTAAAATTAGACTTAGTAACTTTATCACTTAAAGTCACTTTTAAATTAAATTTGACTTTACAACTTATAAAGTCACTTTAGGAGAAAATGTTAAATTCTTTTGGACACTTTTCCCTAGGCCAAAGATCAAAGCCTTAGGGAATCACTTGTCCTCTAGTAACCAAATTTCAACACTCCCTCTTACAGAGGAAAGTGTTCCTCACCACACCCATCTTGTCTCTGAAGTAGACATCCTTGCCCTGTGGTAAGGCTTTGGTGAATATGTTAGCTACCTGCTCATCAGTGGGAATATAATCAACCTTCACAACTTCCTTCTGAACATAGTCTCTGATGAAATAATAACTGATCTGATATGCTTTGACCTGTCATGAAATACCGAATTCTCCATGAGTTTAATGCAACTCTGATTATCACAGTAAATCACTGAAGGTCTCAACGACTGACCAAATAAGCGAAACAACATCTTGCGAAGCCATATGGCCTCACAAATAGCTAGACTAACTGCCATGTACTCTTGTTCCGTTGAACTCATTGCTACTCACCGGTGCTTTCGGCTGAACCATGACACAACTATCGAACCCAACCCAAAACAACACCCTGAAGTGCTCTTCCTATCAAAAGCACAACTTGCCCAATCGGAATCAATGTACCCTGCCAATCTCATTCCATCTCCCTGTCTATAATCCATACCATAATCCACTGTCCCCTGCAAGTACCGTAGAATGTGTTTTGCAGCAACCCAGTGCACTCTCCTGGGCTCACACATGAATTGGCTCATCGTGTTGACTGCAAGACATATATCTGGTCTAGTGTTGACCAAATACATCAAGGAACCAATCAACTGTCTATACAATGTGGGATCCGCCAACTCGGAATCTAGAGCATGAAACTTCTTCCAGTTAGTGATCATAGGTGTCAACATGAGATTACAATCCTTCATGTGGAATCTGCTAAGGATGTCCACAATATATTTCCCTTGTCCTAGGAAGAAATGCCCCTCCTCTTGCCACACCTTCAAACCCAAAAAGTAATGCATCAAGCCAATGTTCTTCATCTCGAACTCCGAAGCAAGGTCTCCCTTGCAACCCTCTATGAGTCTATATGCACTTGAAATGACCAAGTCATCCACATACAACACCAGAATGGTAGGCTCCTCATCTATCACAATATAGTATAGGTTCAGATGTACGTCACTCTTTGTGAAACCCATCTCCTGCAAGGACGTATCAATCCTGGAGTACCAAGCTCTAGGAGCTTGCTTCAGGCCATAAAGGGCCTTCTTCGGTTTGCATACATGGGACTCCTTCTCATGCACCTCAAAGCCCTGCGGCTGTTCAATGTACATCTCCTCTTATATGAAGCCATTGAGAAATGCGGTCTTCACATCCATCTGGTGGATCTTCCAACCCATCTCTGCTGCTATCGATATAATGGAGCGAACGGAAGTATATCGAGCCATGGGAGCGAAGGTCTCCTTATAGTCTACTCCGTCTACCTTGGGGAACCCTCTAGCCACAAACCTTGCCTTGAATTTCTCAATGCTGCCATCTGCAGCATGCTTTACCTTGTAAAGCCATCTGGAAGTAACCACAGATTTGCCATTAGGCCTCGGCACCACCTCCCAAACATCATTCTTTATGATAGAAGAATACTCCTCTTGCATGGCCTCTCTCCAGACCTGTTGGCTAGTTGCCTCCTCATAGCTAGAAGGCTCAGAGTCAATGATGTTGGCAACCATTGCCATATAGCTACAGAACCTCTCTGGTGGTCTGCTCTCTCTAACTGGTCACTTCTGCCTAGCAACAGATGTGGCCTCTCTCAAGGTATCCTGAAGCCACTTGGGCTTCCTCTTCCCTGAGCACACTTCTCCCACTGGAGAGTGAAACTCCTCATCCTCATTAGAAGCTTGAACTCCTGAATGTCTGTCTGCTATCCTCATGCCTGAACCTGTACCTGTAGATGCTGAAGTACCATGTGAACTGTCCATCAGTGGACTACCTAGTGAACTGCTCTGCGAACTACTCTGCATGCTGCCCGAAGCACCACCCCTCTGACTCTGCGAGCCAATTCTCACTGATGAACCTGACACCGTAATCGATGTATCTCCTGATGCCTGCCCACTGGATTCCTGTGACTGACTCAGCTGCTCCTGAGGGTCTGGCCGATCCAGATACTCTAACTCCCGTGACCTCCTAGAAGCCCTGTCCTCTTCGAACTTCACATCCTGCCTGACAACAACTCTCCTCTGTGCAGGAATTTAAATCCGAAAGGCTTTTGAGGTCTCACTGTAGCCCACAAAGGTACTCTTCTCTGCGGTGGGCTCTAGCTTGGACCTCTTCTCCTTGGGTACGTAAGAGTATGCAATACACCCAAAGATACGAAAATGACCAACATCAGGCTTCTTCCCAAAAAAAGCCTCCTCCGGAGTCACATGCCCCAAGGTACGATGTGGACTCCTGTTCTGCAAATACACAACAGTGTTGTAGGCCTCTGCCCACAAAAACAACGGTAACCCCTGATCATGTAGCATGGTTTTGGCAGCCCCAATGATGGATCTGTTCTTCCTCTCTGCAAACCCGTTCTGTTGGGGGTTGTAAGAAACTTTGAACTCACCAAGGGTGTACTCCCCTCCATTGTCCGACCTGAGGGACTTGATCTTCCGACCTGTCTGAGTCTCCACAGGAGCTCTGAACTCTTGAAACTGCTTGAAGACCTCACTCTTGGTCTTCAAGAAATAAATCCAGGTCTTCCTGGAGTGATCATTAATGAATAAAACATAGTACTCATATCCACTCAAGGAAACATGAGACATCCGATCGCTGACATCGGTATGAATCAAATAAGGTATCCCAGTCGATTTGCTGTCACTGCTAGGAAAAGGGGATTTGGCAAACTTCCCCATAGCACATCCTCTGCTTGTATCAATGTGATCAGAACTGAAATCTGGCACACCTGTAGTGATCTCCCGCAATGTCCTCAAGGCTGCATGATACATGTGCCCCATCCTGTGGTGCCAAATCTCGCACAGCTCTGAACTGCTAGCTCTGCTGCCGGTACTACTGCTCAGTGCCAAAAGGGGTTGAAACGCAAACTTGTACACCTTGGCATGGCGTACACCAATCACTGTAGTTGAATCGGCTGGAGCGACCCTTGGATATATAAGCACCTGTCCTCTCTTGAACAATACCTCATACCCTCTGTCCTCCAATGCTGAGACGAATATAAGGTTCTTCCTCATCCCTGGCACATATAGAACATCCGACACTTTCAAGGGAGGTTTGGGTTCCCTATCAAATGTCAATGTCCCCACACCGACTGCTCTAACAATGCTGTCATCTCCTAGTACTACCTCTATATCAGTGCCACTCTCTGAAAGCTTTGAGAAGTGCTCACGGACTCCTGTCATATGACGTGAAGCCCCACTGTCAACATACCAAATACCTGAAGATGCTTCACTAGTGGAGGGAAATGCACAGTCCCTCTCAACCTCTGTGGCAGGTGATCACAAGCAATGAACCCAAACTCTCGGTCAAAGCTCTCCGAAAAATTCCTCTATCTCTGCTAATGTTGCCATGGTCTTGTCCTTTCCCTTCTTCTTCTTCTACGGACACACAACTGCATAGTGTCCCATCTTCTAACAATTCCAACACTTCACCTTGGAATAGTCCTTCTGGGTGTTCACCTGTTTTCCTTTACCTTTGCCTTTTCCCCCACCACCACTTGTGGAAGCTTGCTTCTTTCCTTTGCCCTTCTTGCCTCCTGGTAACAGTGCTACATTGTCATCCTCCTCAACTGGTTTGGCTGCCCCAAGCTGATTCTTTCTGATTTCATTTTGTATGCAATCATCTCCCGTGCAACAATCCCGTCAGCAAAGTTCAGCCATGTACTGGGAAGGCCGTTCACTGTAATCCGCACCAACTTAGTGGGTGGAATGACCTCTCCAATTGCTGCCAACTCATCTCTCATATTAGTGATCTTTGTGAGGTATGCAGTAACACTATCAGTCTTTTCTATTTTAATGGCCTTCAGCGTCTCCCTTAGGACCATTTTCCTGTTCTCATTGGTACTCTGGTAGAAATTGGTCAAGGCTGTCCACATCTCATGAGCAAATCTCTTTCTTCTCACATGAGGAATGCAATGGTCTTTAATACCATCCAAAATCAATCTCTTACCCTTGTTATTCTTCTTGTTAAAGTCTGGCAACTGAACAATGTCAGTAGGCACATTTACAGGGTGTTGTTGGGTATGCACCATTATACCCCAGACTTCTGCCTCCTTGAAGATGCTCTGCATTCTTTATGCCTCCTCGAAGATGCTCTGCATTCTCTTCTTCCATGTACTGTAGTTGCTATGCCCATCCAACCTATCCTCCACCCTCAAGCCCAAAGACATGCTTGTTGTCCTAATAAACTGAAAATTTCACTGCTGTGGTAAAGGTTCAGTTTTCTGTGTGTAAAATCAGCTTGCTGTAATTTTTTTTTTCTTGCTATCCCAAACTGTACTTTTCAACAAACTGGCTCTGATACCATGTAGATGCCAACCCCGGTTATCAGTTTCTCCTTATTACTCCCATGTAGTTAAATGCCCATTTCCATAACCATACATTCAACAAGCTGGAAATAATAAATATTTTATGAAAAAAAAATTCTAGAAATTTCAAAGTGCTGAAAATGCAGAAATAAAAACTCAGAAAATATATCAGCCACACACACAGAAAATGCGTTGATTTTTGGTCAACATGACCTTGGAAAACCCCCATACAACTCTTGGGGAAAACCAGTTCGAAACTCTTCTTTATTTCTGATAAATAACTTTTACAGAGAAGTGAAATATACAAAAGATGTCCAATACAAGCCTATCCAATCTGGACCTATCCTCTTGCAACAAAACAACCTCAAACACATCATCAGCATACCTTAGGGCTGGTGTTTCTCTACTGTTATGTCTGCGGTCTCGTTAGGACACACTACAACTTCTTGTTAGCCCTTTACTCCTGCTCCAACACCTTCCTATAGCTAGGGCCTGCCTCCCTTAGACTCCTACTCACATACACTGCTATTGTAGATGGGTTATAGCCCTCGTTTAAGCCTTACGACCCTCTCCAATTTGAGGTACAAGGCTTGAACATTCTCCCAATCCAAGTATAGGCCTATGACTCCCTTATAAGCTTCCCACACTAGGTTTCGACCTCTTGTAAAGTAACAAAACATGCAACCCACAAGATAGGGGTATATGCCACTCAAACCAACATCAAAACAACCCAAAATCCTTTCTTCTAACCTCGACCTGCCCCTTAAACAATCACAATAAATGCCTAAAAAAGCCTTCTCTCCTTCTCCTGAAGTTTGCTCCTGATCTTCGGCCAAAACAAAAGTGTTTTTGTTATTTTTTGTTGCTTCTTAGATGTGCCTACTAGCCTTCATGTCCTCTTATATTTATACGCCTTTCACGGGCTCCAACTACTTGCCTCTTACGGCTAAAACTAACCCAACCGACTTGACTTTTGTTGTGTAAAAGCTCACCAACAAATAAACAAATTTATTTCTCACTAACCATATGACATCTCTTGGTATTTTAAGTGTCTTTGCCCCTACATCCTCCAAGTGCCAAGTGTCAAAATCTCCTTGTGGTTTCACACCCACAAGCTTGGGTGCAAAGCCCACACCTTGTGTTCTAAGCCCACACCTTTTTTTCTAAGCCCACAAAGCCATTTATGGAGTCCATTCCTCCAAAACCCCAAACCCTAGGCCTTGGAGTACCTCCCAAGCTGCCAATGTCAACTCTCCCTCTTAGCGAGGGATGTACTTCCAAGACTAGGGAGTAACTTGTCATCACTATCATTCCTTGTGACACTAGCCCAACTCTTGGCGCCTGTAACTGTAGCATGTGAAAGTTTCAAAACATAAACCCTACTGCAGTGTCTTGATCTACTTCGCCTACTTGTTTGATTAATTTAACAAGTTATTTAACTGAAGAATTCAAAAAAATATTAAAGCAAATACAAATTGCAACCTACACATCTACATATCATTTACTGAACATCACACACATATGACAAAATTACACAGATTTTTCGACAAATGCCACCGGAAAAACCCAATGCGGGAAAACCGATGCAACAGCTCTAGAGGGTTTTATCATTATGCAGAATCTAAACACAACAATCTGGGTACCAAAAACAGTCTGCCCTACAGAGAAATTACACGGCAGTTGTACCTTATCCCTTAGAGACAGAAAATATGGCTGAATCACACCCTCAATCAGGATTTACAGATAACGATCCCTTTCTAGCCCACTGGAACCCTCATCACACTCTTCTCCAGCCTCTGCATCAACCCTCTAGCCCAACGCAACCTCTGTGTAGTGCAGGCTGTGCCTCCGTCCTGTGAAGTCCTCCACGCTGCCTTTGCGTCACCCTCTGCGTGGCCTCTGTGTTAGCTTGGTTGGGCTGCGTCCCTCCTGCTAGCGTCTGGGCTGCCCTGATACGATGATTCCTAACTGCTGTTGTATTCTTGTCCTCGGATCAGATCTTCCCTTGCCGATCTCTGCCCCTCACTGCACTACAAACTCACTTCGATTCCTCAACAAACCTCGTCCTAGAAACTTGACTTAGCTTCAGTGCTCTGCAATGTTTGTGTTTATGTTCTCCAACTGACCCCCAACCCTTCTCTTATGCTTTTCTCATTGGGAAACCAACAACCGTGATCTAATCTCTAATCAACGATTGAGATTAAAAGAATGCTTGATCCATGTCACTTAGAACATTTCATCACATGTGTAATTTAATTCACTTTAATTTTTTAAATTTCACTAAGTTAGACTTAGGCTCCCCATTAAAAAATTTAATTATTTGAATAACTATTACACTGGATGGAATTTCTCCAAACGCTTTTTAGGTCTTGGAGATCTCGTGTGTTCCAGCCCCTCCACAAAGTTTCGGAGCTAGAGCACACTCGATGCTACTCGCAAATCTTAATACTCCCTCTTAGCGAGAAGTGTGCTCTAGCAATTCTTCTACACTGAAGCATCACCTTGATCTCAACATCGGTCTCTGCGTTGCTGATGCTTGGCCTGCTGCCCTCCATCCACTATGTTGCTGCCATTGTACTGCTGCCCATGTCATTGCCACTGACACTGACACATTTGTATTGCAACTCCCTCTCAAATTGCTGTATCTTGCTGCCTATAGCAATACCACTGCTAGCTGTTGCACTGCAACTCAGTTGCTGAGAAGTAAGCAATTGAAGGACAATCACCCAACAACTGACAGACAAGTCAGTTGGGTTCCATCTCATTAGTGAAGCACGCTCTATTGCTTCTTTGCGTTGTCTCTCTTAAGCACTGCACACTGTCTATTGCACTACACTACATAAGCACTGCCTCTGCGTTGTTGAAATCCCATCAATCGCTGGGCTGCTGCTTCCACACTTTTGCTACCTCTCCTCTGCGCTATCTATCTGAAGCACTGCACTGTTTGTTGCACTACACAGCGTAAGCATTGCCTCTGCGTTGCTGAAATCCCATCAGCCACTGCGCTACTGCTTCCACACTGTTGCTCCCTCTCCTCTGCGCTGCTCCAGACTTCAGCGTCCCAACTCTGCCTCTGCTTCTCCACAATCTTCTGCACCCACTACTCTAGTCATCCCGCTATTGTCGTAAGGCTCCCGTAGCTCGTATGTGATCCAAGAGTTTGGGCACCTCAAGGATCTAGCCACTCTTCTGTAGCTGCTCTACAGATTAATATCGCCCCTCTTTCTTGGTTCATGAGCACTCATGGCTACATCATCGTCGCGATCATCGTCCTCTTTCGATGTTGCTGCCTTGGAATCAAAAGATTCCTTGTCCTTCCTCTTAGGACAAGAGCTGATGAAGTGTCCAAGTTCGCAACATTTAAAGCACCGGACCTTTGCTAGGTCCTTCTTCTTCTTCCCTTGCTGCCTCTGTCCCTTAGATGCATGGGCTGCATCTTCCTCCTCCTCTTTCTTCACCTTGACTCCTCCGTTGTTGCTTTGCTTCTTGGTTATCCTCCTGATTTCCTCCTGACGGAGATTTGCCCACATGTCCACCCAGGATGGTAGAAATGCTATGCCCAAGATACTTTGGACAAATGTCTCCCATTCATCGGTGACTGCATTCAGGGCAGTCCTCACCATGAGCCCTTCATCTGGAGTTGACCCCATAGCAATCAGTTGTTCTTGGATAGTCTGTAGTCTAAAGAGGAAAGGATCAATTTCCTCTCCCTTCTGCATCTGGAACAACTGCATCTGATTCTTTAGAAGCATCTTCATCTGGATAGATCTTCCTTGATACATTTTGTTCAATACTGTCCACATCTCGTTTGCTGTGTTCTTCCCGAAAATATGAGGGACCACATGATCCTTTACTCCATCCATGATCAAGCTCTTAGCTCACGCTTGATTCTCTTTCAATTTCTTCAAGGGATCTGCATCGGTTGGCACAACTAGGATATTTTCTGCATGGTTTTTGATGTCGTAGTCATCCAGGACTATCAGGATTCTGGCCCTCTAGATAACAAAGTTGGACACACTGTCCAATCTATCTTGATCTCTCAGCCCATGAGAAACCATCTCTACTGAAACTGTCAAATCACAAACTCTTATCCATTCTGATGCTGCTACGCTCAGCAAAAGACTAGATCTAGGCTTCTTGGCGAAAGAACCCATTTAGAGAATGTGCTCCCTCTGACAAATGATTTCCCTCCCGGAAATCCTTCACCAATTCTAATGAATCAATCCTCTTGATCAAACTCAGGTTCCTTGGCTAGAGAATCAGCTGAGCGACTGTTCTCCTCCCGCTTTTGTCACCTTTGCTAGGCACTGTTTTGTATCGACAGAACCTATGCCACACCAACAACTTTTGAAGATCAAAAACTGCACTTCCAGACTTGGCAATCTGCAAAACTCTCCACTCAGAGTGCGTCAGCCTCTTCGTGAGCAGACTGGCTCAACGTCCCTCTCTTGGTGCTGCGTTAGCCTCTATGTGAGTAGACTGGCTCTACGTCACCTCTCTGGAGCTGCGTCAGCCTTTGCGTGAGCAGACTGACTCTGCATTACCCCCGCAGGGTTTGCGTCCCTCTTGGTGCTATGCTACCTTCTTCTGGATCTCTGCTGCTTCAGTTGCCATTCCTGTAGCAAATATCTTCAGCCGCGTTGCTGATGGATCAACTTGATCTGCAATGCTTTGATACCATGGGAAAGTTTCAAAACAGAAACCGTACTGCAGTGTCTTGATCTACTTCGCCTACTTGTTTGATTAATTTAACAAGTTATTTAACTGAAGTATTCAGAAAAATATTAAAGCAAATACAAACTGCAGGCCACACATCTATAGATCATTTACTGAATATCACACGCATATGAAAAAACTACACAGATTTTTCGTACAAATGCCCTCGGAAAAACTCGATTCTTGAAAGCTGGTGCAACAAGTCTAGAATGTTTTATTATTATGTAGAATATGAATACAATGATCTGGGCACTAGAAATGGTTTGCCCTACAGAGAAAATACACGACAGTTGTACCTTATCACTCGAAGACAGAAAATATGGTTGAATCACACCCTCAATCAGGATTTACAGATAACGAGCCCTTTCTGGCCTACTAGAACCCTCAGCGCCGTCTTCTCCAGCCTCTGCGTTAGCCCTCTAGCCTAGCGTAGCCTCTGTGCAGCACAAACTACCCTTGCGTCACTCTGAAGGCCTCCGCATTGTCTCTGCTTCACCCAGACGACTCTCCGTCATCGTCTGTGTGGCCTTTGCATCAGCTTGGCTGGGCTGCGTCCTTCCTGCTGGCCTCTACACTGCCCTGGTACGATTCTACCTATCTGCTGCTGTATTCTCGGCCTCAGATCAGATCATCCCTTGCCAATCTCTGCCCCTCACTACACTGCAAACTCTCTTCGATTCCTTAGTAAACCCTGCCCTAGAAATTCGACTTAACTTCAGTGCTCTGCAATGTGTGTGTTTGTGTTCTCAAACTGACCCCAAGCCCTTCTCTTATACTTTTTTCGTTGGGAAACCAATGACCGTGATCTAATCTCTAATCAACAATGCTTGATCCACGTCACTTAGAACATTTCATCACATGTATAATTTAATTCACTTTAATTTTAATTTCCCTAAGTTAGACTTAGGTCCCCATTAAAAAATTTAATTATTTGAATAACTAGTACACCGGATGGAATTTCTCCAAACACTTTCTGGGTCTTGGAGATGTCGTGTGTTCCAGCCCCTCCACAAAGTTTCAGGGCTAGAGCACACCCGATGTTACCCCAAAATCTCAACATAGCAATCCCTATATCGTGAACTACACCCTTCTCAGAATTGTCACTTTCACTGGAAGCTTCCTGCTTCTTCTTCTTCTTCTCTCGAAATGCTTTCAGGTCTTTCCATGATTCCTTCTTGCCAGTTGTAGAAGTACCCTTACTCCCCATTGACCACATTCTCTTCTTGCGATGTACATTCTCATTGTGAACTTGCAAACTCCCTCTAGAACTCGACTCCTTCTGTGTTGATAATTGGAAACTATGGGATGAATTTCCTTGCATAAAATTTCATTTTTGACCTTTCTAGAGTGAATTTCTAAAAATAGAAAGTCATGTCTATCTTTGCAACCATGACTTTCCAAAACTAGTAAATTATCTTGCATTTTATATATATATATATGATGGAAAATCACTTAACTTGTCCTTTATCAATCTCAATTGTTTAATTTGTAACTTAATTATCAATATATTATTATTATTACTACTATTATCCTCTTTATGATATTATTATATCATTATTAAAAAAAAATTCAAGTCTCTCAATCATGGGACTCAATCATGTCACATGTAATTCCCCTCAATTAATGCATATGTTACTGTCTTTCTTAATGGATTCATTCCTCTCCCTCTTTATGCTCTTATGCACCTCTTACAGTCTCTTACAAACTTTAATGACTCGTCATAAAAATATTCCTCTTATACCTCTTTAATGTATAAGTTACACTTCTCTCTTTAATGCATAAGTTACATTTCTCTCCTTAATGTCATAAGTTACACTTCTCTCCTAAATGCATAAGTTACACTCCTATTTTGTCATGTGTAACTCCTCCTTAAGTCATAGGAGTTACCCCCTCATGAATTTGACCTCCTTCCAATTCCTAAATACTTGTGCTTCTCATCCTCACTTGATACACTTGTGCTTGTGAAAGGAGAATTCAAACTTGAGAGAGAGAGTTGGAGAGTTTAGAGGAGGATTGAGAGAGTCGTGAAGAGCAAGAGAAAATCTTGGACAAGCAAAGTAATTTAGTGTTTGCATTAGCTATTGCTATTAGAGATCTTCTTCAAATTTGGGTGAACTTGTTCATTCTCTCATTGATTTCTAATAGAAGAAGGATCTGATTGGGTTTTCCCCTTGTGGGTTTTGACCTGGCAATTGACCTAACTTCTCTGTGTCTCATTTAGTTCTTGGCTGTCTTCTATTGTGCATGTGGTTTATATGACTTATGTTCTATTCACAATTACTTAACTTATTGCAGCATAAAGAAGTTCTTGATTTAAGTGATTGTAACAACATAGAACATCTGATTTTTAACACTCTAAACCTTTGGAACTTGCACCTTCTTTTCCTTCTTGTTCGCATGATCTATAGGCTTTCCCTTCAACCTATATAGACTATACTCTATAACTCCAATCGCAACGCCTGTGGAGCTAGAGCCTATGGGCCTGAGTCTCGCCTTCCCATCCTTGAACAATACCTCAAATCCTTTCTGCTTGATTGTTGAGACAAACATCATGTTATATCGGAGTCCTAGTACAAACATTACATCTTGAACTCACATCACCTAACCTGAATCATCTTGAATGGCAAGACATCTGATCCTCTGCTCTCTTTCTGACCCTTATTGACCAACACCTTGTGTAACTTCGAGTCCCACTGAGCTAGAGTCTTGAACACATCTTGTGACCTTGTCATATCTGTCCATGTACTATGCAACCTCATTGATGATACCCTATGAGAAATGAGAGATCAATGCAAAGTCGTCACTCTCCAATCTCCTAGAGAGGTCATCAATCTCAGTAAAAGAGGCAACACCTGCAATTTGCTTCCCCTTCTTCTTCTTGTCATCTCCTTGCTTCTTCGTAGGACACTTTGTCATGTAATGACCAAACTCGCCACTATCGAAACACTTGATCTTACTCAAGTCCTTTTGCTCGCCCTTCATTCTTGCTACAAGTGCCACATCATCATTTGAAGCTTTATTGTCAAAATGAAGATCCTCATCTCGCAACTCTTCTTGAGTGAAGTCATCCCACAACCGGCTCCAATCTAGCAACTTGTCCCTGGAAATGATCCCCTTGATGAATGACTTCTACTTTGCAGTAAACCCCTTCAAGGAAATCCTCACCATCTCAACATCTGAAATGGTGTCACCGATGGTGACAAGCTCATCTCGAACATGAGAGAACCTAGTTAGATATGAAATCACCCCTTCATTTTGCATCATCTTGGTGGCCTTCAGCTTATCCTACAATACCAATACCTGGTTCTCGTTCTTATTTTGGAACAAATTTTGAAGAGCCTCCCACATCTTATAGGCAGTGTTCTTCCCGGAAAGACGAGGTATTAAGGAATCCTTAACACCGTCTAGGATGATGAACTTCGCCTTCATATCCAAATCTTCATACACCTCCAACTCCTTAGAGTTAGTTGGCTTCTTGATTGCTTACTCAGCAAAGTCCCAAATCCTATTCACCAGTAGAACCAACTTGATCCATTCCTTCCATGGACTATATTTGGAAAACCCTTCCAATCTGTCCTCGTACCATAGACCAACCTGCAACTTCGACATTGTTGTGAGCCCTTCAACAACAATGTGACCAATTCCCTCGTAAGTTGTACTTTGTTGTGCACACTCTGATTCACTAGTCCTTCAAAGTAGCTTTGATACATTCTTGTTTTTCCACGATACTGGACTCTAGGTTAGAATCTTACAATCATTGATGCTACCAATTGAAGTATCACAACAAACAACTTTGAACAACAAAACTATTGAGATTTTGTGTATTTGGGGTAGCATCAGTTGTGCTCTAGGTCCCAAATTTTGTGGAGGGACTAGACAACACTGGATCTACAAGACCCAGAAATGGATTTGGGAAATTTCATCAGGTTTAGGAGATATTAAATTAATTAATTATTTTAATGTATTCCCTAAGTTAAAACTTAGGAAAATAAAATAATTAAAGTGAATTTAATTAAAAATGTGATGAAATTATCTTAAGTCACACGGATCAAGATTTCTTTTAATCTTAGCCATTGATTAAAGATTTAATCTTGGTTGTTGATTTGTCAACGAGAAAAGTATAAAGGAAAGGCTTGGGGTCATTTGTAAGACACACAGAGGCAGAGCACTGAAGCTAAGCTGAGATTCTAGGGCGGGGTTGCTAAGAATTCTCAGAAGTGTTTCAGTTGCAGAGAGGGGAATTTAGACCAAAGGGAGGATCTGATCCCGGGGTCTAGAATACACAAGAAGCAGAGAAGAGATCAGGAAAGACAGTGTAGAGGAAGGTAGCAGCAGCAGCAGACGTCAGCAACAACATACGACAGTAGCAGCAGACGGTAGTGGCAGCAGCAGCATCAGCATCAGCAACAAGGACAACGTGATTTTCAGGAAACCCTTCAGTGGTCACACAGAGACCCTTAGGGGCAACGTAGTGACTGCATCACCCAGTCTGGGGTAACACAGTCCCTCTAGTGACAGCGCTGAGCATTTGGAGGCCTTAGAGGCTGATGCAGTCTCTTTTAGCGTCAGATCTGGGGTTTCTAGGCGTAGATCTGGCTGAGTTCTGTAAATCTGGTTTGAGGGTGTGGATCAGTCAGTATTTTTGGTCTTAGATTAGCCAGGTGTTGCAGATCTAGAGTTTTCTCTGTAGGGTTTTCCAGATCTGGAACCCAGAGTTGTGTATTCAGAGATATTCTTAATAATAGAGCCCTCCAGCAGCCAGAGAACGGTTTTCCCACATTGGGTTTTTCCGGGGACAGTGTGTCTAGAAATAACTATCACTTTGTCTATGTGTGCATGTGCTTATTCTAGATCTGAATTGGTAGAGATCTATTATGTGTTTTGCTTGGATGTTAATTTGAATTTATTCAGTTGATAACTTGTATAAGTAGGAGAAATTTAACCTGGTTAATAGAAATAATTTCTGCATAAGAATTAAGATTCAGAAATTTCTATATGGTATCAGAGCAATTGCAGATCTAGAAGGGTCACCAACTGAAGAATCTGAAGGATCTAGTTGCAGAAATCAGCTGGAAGGGCAGCAAAAAAGCAGATCTGAAAGGGCAATGCAGGTTTTGGGAGCATAATCACGCAGAGGGAAGGGTGACGCTGTCCAGCACTGTTTCCTAGCAAGCCCACGCAATAACTGCACAGAGGCATCTCAGAAACAACGTTGGTTGGGTTTGAAGCCAACTAGTGTGATTCAGATCTGAATCTGTCAGATTCAGAAAAGTCTGCAGAAAAGTTGCAGAAGTTCGGAAGAGCTGATGGGGTTAAACTTCTGAAGTTTTCAAATTTTTAACCTTAGCACAAGTGACAAAGTTTGGGAGGAGATCAACTTTTCAGAGAGTTTCTTGCCAAAGGAAACTTGCAGTTGATCAAAGGATCAAAGAAGAAGTTGAATCATAGTTGATTTGGTAGATTTCCAAGGAGGGAAATCAAGTGTCATAGGGAGCAGAGGGTACCCAGTTCGAAAAGGACCCTAGATCCAGACCTCTAGCATAGAGAAGAGGAGCTCCGACACATTCTAAGCAGATGGCTCCTCATGGATTGTGTGATCAGGATAGGCTAGAGGGCCTCTCAAACTTTTCGGTATGGAAAGATAGAATCCTAATTGTCCTTGAGGCATATGGTCTAAGAGACCATGCAGAACAGACCCTAGCCACACCAACAGATGCGGATGTCCTATGGAAGCATAGAGAAGCTGCTGGGCATGCCAAGCGGCAGATAATGGACATTATCAAGGACCATATTGTACCACACATAGCTGAGAAAAGGACAGTTGATGAGATGTGGAAGGCCTTGACTTCTCTATATGAGGGAAAGTCTATCCAAAGAAAGATGCTATTGGAGGCCCAATTGAGGTCATTCATGATGACCAAGGGAGAAGACATCGAGCATTTCCTCTTCAGATTGCAGTCAATCAAGGATCAACTGTCTGCAATGGGTACAACCGTAGATGATGCAGTGATAGTCAGGACTGCCCTCAATGCAGTCATGGATGAGTGGGAAACCTTTGTCCAAAGTATCTTCGACAGAACGGACCTCCCAGATTGGGATAGCATGTGGTCGAGACTGCAGTAAGAAGAACTACGAAGGTTCACCAAGAAGCAGCACAACCCTACGTTGAGCAGGGTCAAGAAGGAAGAGGAGGAAGATGCAACCTTGGCATCGAAGAAGACGCCGAAGAAGAAGAAAGATCTTTCTAAGATCAAATGCTTCGAGTGTGGCGAAATGGGACATTTTGCAAGCCATTGTCCAGAAAAGAAGAAGGACAAGGAAGCATCTTCTTCCAAAGCAACGGTGGCAGATGATGGGTCAGGAGATGATGTAGCCATGAGTGCTCATGAACCATGGAGGTGGGGTGACATGGACATGTAGAGGAGCTACATGGAAGTAAGGCGGGATCCTTGAGCAACTCATCTCTTGGATCAACAAGCGAGCTACAACAACTTTAAGACAGTAGCGGGACAAGTGGAGCATTGAGTGCATAGATCACAGATGAAGCAGAGGCAAAGGCATATCTGGAGGCTAGGAGGAGCAATGCAGAGCATAGTAGCAACAACGTAGAAGGAGTAGCAGCACAGAGGCTGATGTGACTTAAGCAGCGCAGTGCGGTACTGCTTATGCAGTGGAGCGCTGTAGCAGCGCAGAGAGCTTCAAAGGGACAACACAGTGCAACAACATCGTGATAGATTTCAACACAAGGAGCTGATGTGACTTCAGTAGTGTAGAGGGAGTCTGATTACGTAGGCAAAGTTGTAGTTGTGCATCGTTCTTTAGATGCCAGCACAGATTTGTAGCCTATGGAGCTTCAGTGATGAGGATGCAACCCATTTGACTTGTTTGTCAAAGATTGGGCAGGAAATTCAGTTGTTACTCTCAACAACTGAAGTTGCAGTGCAGCAGATCAGTAGTGGCAATGCCATGAGCAACACAGATGCAACATATTGAGAGGCAGCTACAGTACGATGGTTGCAGTGGCAGTGGCAAAGTCATGGGAAGCAGTACAAAATGGCAGCAATAGTGCAGAGTTGAGTGGCAGGAGGCCAAGCTTTAGCAGCACAGATTCAATGCCCAAAATCATGTAATGCATAAGTGTGATGTATTGCTAGAGCACAACCTTGATGCTAAGAGGGAGTGTTGAGATTTTGTGTATTTGGGGTAGCATCAGTTGTGCTCTAGGTCCCAAATTTTGTGGAGGGACTAGAGTACACTGGATCTACAAGACCTAGAAATGGATTTGGGAAATTTCATCTAGTTTAGGAGATATTAAATTAATTAATTATTTTAATGTATTTCCTAAGTTAAAACTTAGGAAAATAAAATAATTAAAGTGAATTTAATTAAACATGTGATGAAATTATCTTAAGTCACACGGATCAAGCTTTCTTTTAATCTTAGCCATTGATTAAATATTTAATCTTGGTCGTTGATTTGTCAACGAGAAAAGTATAAAGGAAAGGCTTGGGGTCATTTGTAAGACACACAGAGGCAGAGCACTGAAGCTAAGCTGAGATTCTAGGGCAGGGTTGCTAAGAATTCTCAGAAGTGTTTCAGTTGCAGAGAGTGGAATTTAGACCAAGGGGATGATCTGATCTCGGGGTCTAGAATACAGAAGAAGAAGAGAAGAGATTAGGAAAGACATCGCAGAGGAAGGGAGCATTAGCAGCAACAACAACAAACGGCAGCAGCAACAATAGCAGCAACAACAGACGACAATAGTAGCAGCAACAGCAAGTGGCAACAGTAGCAGACGGCAGCAGCAGCAGCAACAGCAAGGACAACGTGATTTTTAGGAAACCCTTCAGGGGTTACGCAAAGACCCTTAGGGGCAGCGTAGTGACTGCATCACCTAGTCTGGGGTAACACAGTCCCTTCCAGTGACAACGCTAAGCATTTGGAGGCCTTCAGAGGTTGATGCAGTGTCTTTCAGTGGCAGATCTGGGGTTTCTAGGCCTAGATTTGGCTGAGTTCTGTAAATCCCATTTGAGGGTGTGGATCAGTCAGTCTTTTTGGTCTTAGATCAGCTAGGTGTTGCAGATCTAGAGTTTTCTCTATAGGGTTTTCCAGATCTGGAACCTAGAGTTGTGTATTCAGAAATATTCTTAATAATAGAGCCCTCCAGCAGCCAGAGACTTTTCCCACATTGGGTTTTTTGGGGGTAGTTTGTGCAAAAATAACTGTGTCACTTTGTTTATGTGTGCATGTGCTTATTCTAGATCTGAATTGGTAGAGATTTGTTATATGTTTTGCTTTGATGTTAACTTGAATTTATTCAGTTGATAACTTGTATAAGTAGGAGAAGCTTAACCGGGTTAATAGAAATAATTTCTGCATAAGAATTAAGATTCAGAAATTTCTACAAAAACAATATACAACAATCAATCTATTAGTGCACAAATATAGACAAATTTTTACAATCTTCAATAACCCAACTTCGTTATTTTAACAATCTTTTAATACAACAATCTAGGGCTCCCATACTAGGGATAATGGCCCTCATACACCCACTAGTACAATAATACAAGAATAATATACTCTGACAATCTAGCTGATGTAGTTGATTATCGCAACTCCTCTTGTCGTACCCTGGACACACTTCTAGTCCTTGTGCTCAGAATCTGCAGCTCCTGCCTCTATCAATGTACCAACTCTTTTAGGTCACTGAACATGTCTCCAATATGCTCTCTAGTTAATCGTTATACCATTAATAGAGACTCTTGTCGAGTTGTCACAACTACATTTGTGAACAAGAGTCAACTGCCCATTGTTGCTCCTCAGCTCCTTTGGGACCTCTTCCCTCTAATGCCCTCCTACGTGTTGATTTATGGTATCATTAGATGTGCTCTAGCCTCATGAATTTGCAGGGAGGCTAGGACACATGCATTCTCCATAACCCATAAATCGTTTTGGGAAATTCCATGCGGAGACAATTTAATTAAAATAATTAATTATTTTTAATGGATTCCAAAGTCTGAACTTAGGAAATTAAAAAAATTAAAGGGTAATAATTAAACTGGGTGTGAATCTTCTAGAAAAAGACAGAGATTGAGCCAAGATGATCTAAGCCATTGATTAGGATCTAATCTGGGTCGTTGATTGTTCAATAAGAAGATTATAAGGAGCTCGATGGGCACTTGGAGAACACATCGAGTGAGAGATGTAGAGATTGAATTCTCAAGAGAGCAGCATAATAGTAACCAAAGAGTGATCGAGGTGATTTCTTGCAGTTAGGGGAAGTGATAGTTTTCTGGTGGAAGATTTTCCTAATCTGGAGAGTGCAAGGCATAGGAGGCAGTAAAATCCACAGAGAGACTGCATAGTGCCATGCAGAGGCAGCGCAGAGCTTCAGAGGGAGTCCAAAATTTTGTTGAGGAAACAACCAAGGGTCAGTGCCAGAAGCTAGAGGGAGTTTCAGGAGGTCAGTAGAACCTCGTTTCTAGTTAGCAGAAGATCCAACGTCAAGAAGAAAGGCTGCATCGAGTTGTGATGCAGAGACTATGTAGGGTGACGCAGTCACTACACAGAGGCAACATAGAGAAACTCATTTCGAGTTGAGGTTAGTGTCGGATTCTCGTGGCAGAGTGAGATTTTCTCACGAGATTTATTTGTCAGTTTTTCCTTTCTATAACTTGTCATTTTTGACAGTCATAGACTTGTATTTAGAAACTTTTGCTTAATAACACAAACCCTCAGCTGCTGCAGCGGTTTTCCCGCATTGGGTTTTTTTGAGGATGATTATCCGAAAATAACGATGTCGGTTGTGTGTTTATTTCTTTCCTGCGCCGTATTTTGTTTTCGCAACATTTTTATATTTGTCTAGGTTGCAGTGTGATGCATTCAGTGTTTGTCGTAGATAACTGCAAATAAATTGTCAAGTAAAGATTAACAATTAGTTGAATATTTTCCAGTTGCTGCAATAGGATTCCAAATTTAGGAATTTTCACACTACGCTAGTCCATTTAAGACAAATTTCGGGCCGGAGGGTTGCCACCTATCACTACAAAATGTCCTTCTCTTCAATGAACTTGGGTTAATGTAATCTGCTCCCTTGACCTCCTTTCTTTGTCGTTTAAGAATCAGTCCTCAGCTTACCCAATTTTCAGCCTTCCTTCTAGCTGTCATTGTCCTTCTTGGCAACTGAGCTAGGGCTACTTTGAGCACCTACTTGTTGCACTCCAACAACCACGAGATGCCTAATGCAATTTTGCCCCATTTGGACCTATTCTCTAGCAACAAAACAACCTCAAACACATCATCAACATACCTTAGGTCTGGTGTACCTTTGTTGTTATGTTTGCGGTCTGGTTAGGGCACACTACAGTCACTTGTTAGCCCTTTACTCCAAATCCAACACCTTCCTACAATTGCGGCTTGCCTCCCTTAGCCTCCTACTCCTATACATTGTTATTGTAGATGGGTTATAACCCTTGTTTAGGCCTTACGACCCCCTCCAATCTTAGGTACAGGGCTCGACCCTTCTCCAAATCAAGGTATAGGTATGCAACTCCCTTATAAGCTTCCCACACTAGGATTTTGCCTCTTGTAATGGAACAGAACCTTGTGGCCTACAACACAACGATATATGCCACTCAAACCAACACCAAAAGGACCCAAAATCCTTCCTTCTAGCCTCATCCTACACTCAGATCAACTCGACCCTTAAGAAATCATAAGAAATGCCTAAAACAAGCCTTCTCTCCATCGCTTGAAGTCTGCTCCTAATTTTCAGCCCAAACATAAGTGTTTTTCTTATCTTTTGTTTCTTCTTGGATGTGCGTACTAGCTTCCATGCCCTGTTATATTTATATGCCTCTCATGGGCTCCAACGACCTGTCTCTTAGGGCTAAAACTAACCTTGCCGACTTGACTTTTGTTGTGTAAAATCCATCCAACACATAAATAGATTTATTTCTCACAAACCACATGACATCTCTTGGTGTTCTAACTGCCCCCTTGCTCCTCTAAGGCTCCTTTATATCTTCCAAGTGCCAAGCGTCAAAATCTCCTTGTGGTTTCACACCCACAAGCTTGGGTGCAAAGCCGACATGTTGGTTTCTAAGCCCACACAGCCATTTATGGAGCCCATTTCTCCAAAAACCCGAATACTAGGGCTTGGAGTACCTCCCAAGCTACCAATCTCAACTGTGACAAGTCTTAGCTCCCTCATGGAATGATCAAAACCTAATGCTGTCCGAAGTTTGTCATCTCTATTACGATCATTACAGTCTGAGCTATGATAAATCTTAGCATTTGTGGAACAAAGCCTAAGCTCATTGCATTTATGATGTTCAAGACAAAGTTTCATCTCATGGGATTGAATCTTCAAGTCTGAATCCATGGCATTGTTCAAATGAAGTGTTAGACGATCCGAACTATGGAAATCCAAAGTCTATGGCAATACGAGCCTTCTCTCTAAGCTAATACTGAGCCTCATCTTTGTGGTATGTTAATCTGAGTTGCTTGACATGATCCAAAATCTAAGGCATTCGAACAGTGTAATCTAAGCCATCTAATGACATTCGAGTTTTTCATCTCTATGGAAGAATGGCAAGGTTAGTTTTGGAACCAAATCCAAGGCCAAGCAATTTGAGGTTCACAATTTGATATAGTATTCTAAGACCTTATCAATCCAAGGCCAAGTCGAGTTGTTTTTTTATCCGATCTCTAGTCTTTTGAGAAGGAAAGATAAGCCATTGTATCAAAATACTCTAAGGGAAAAATTCTGTCAATAAATTTGGATAAAAAAGGAATCATCCCATTATGTTTAAGGAATTTCAAGACAGTAAAGCCTAAAGAGGCTGACAAAGCTAGGGAATGTCTTCAAAGAAAAATAAGTTATGAAGTCCAAGGATCCAAGACTGTCTTAAAAAATGTGATCTAGATTGTTGTAGTGATTATTGAAGATTCACAATCTCCCACCATGATCAGTTCGGTTGAAGATATTATGTGACCCCTATTCATTTGTTGAAAGGTTGAATAACAAACCTAAATTGTCAAGTATTGAACAAGGAAGATCCTGAGTTGTCCCTAAGATCATGATATATCATTAAAACATAGGTCATCATATTTGAAAAGATTAGCTAAATCTGGCAAAGTATCTCTTGATGCAGTTCTAAATGACTAAGAGCTTGTGTATTTGAGTATAAGCCTTAGAACTGAATGATGGAATATATTGCAAGAATAGATGTTGTTGTTACATTGTTGTGATAAAAGGGTTTCTAATCTGAAGATCATTGCAAGCATGTAGCTTTGGACATTGGAAATAAATGCAAGGATGACAAGGTTACACCATTTGCTAAGCAAGGAAGATATAATAAAAGGTCAAAGCTCCTTTTCAAAAACAAAAGTCTGACCAGATTATTGGTAAGGAATTGAGACTTGTTGAAATTGCAAAATCTAGGATTTGGAAGACTGGATGTCTTGGATTCTAGGGATGTTTTTGATTTATAAAGCTTAACAGGGGTTTGAACAAGAAATCCCTAGGTTTTGTCGACAAAACCCTAGAATTGATCATTCATAATGCTGATATTGAAAGCGAGAGTGATGAAGTTGGATAAGAATGTAAGGATGAGTGTTACAGTTCTAGGGTTTGTAAACCCTAGACTAAACTTGAAGAATTATTAGGGTTTAGAGGTAAAAACCTAGATAAACAATTGTTGACCCTATCTAGACAAAAAGGGTTGGAGAAGAAAGCTTAGGGCTTATGGATTGATTGCTTTTGCTTAAAAGAAGAACCCCTTGCTTCTGGAAGAAATGACATCCTGATGATGAAGTTGATTTGTAGGTTGGATGCAAGAAGTCTAAGATTAATAGGGAGCTAACATATTCTCAAGAGATACGTACTTTATATCTCTCTTTCTTGATTATTACTATTGTTGTCAATTTTATTATCAGTCTCTTGTCTTTGTATGTTTTTGGGTATATTTGTTCTTTCGTGGCCTCCTAGCAAGGATTGCAGGTACATACTGAAGGTTACCATAGATGTGACAATAATTGAATGGAGGAACAAAGTAAAGCCTATGACAAGAAGACTCGTATTGGTGACAACTCTGGACTCGGAGGGAGCAGTCAAGATTAGCCAGATTGAAGTATATTTTGATTTATGATGAAAATAAGTCAATTGTGACTTCCAAGATGAAGATGGCTAGAAGTTTGGAAGAACGATGCTGATCCAAATCTATTTAAGATGAGCCCATGAATTTTTTGCTATGTGTTGATGATATGATATGTTTTTGATAAGGGCTGAGGACCTCTTTGTCTAGTGTAAGAGGGACTCGATTGAAGGATCTTGGTCTAATGCATGACTACCTGGGATTAGAATTGTGACAAAAGATTGATGAAATATTTGTTGAGATCCTTCAGAAGTCTCCTTCTCGTAGGGTCTTGACCCTCTCTTTATGCACATGGATAGATCACTAAACCAGACTTTTGGAGTAGGTCCTTTAGGTTGATTCTATGCATTGGAAACAACCCTAACTGGGGCTTCAATTCTCTATCCAAATACTTTGGACAATCCTCCAAACTCCAACATTGTTATGCTCCTCTTCATGACAGTTTACACAATACATATCACACTTACTTTTGCTCATACATCTGCATAGGAAGTGACGTCCTATTGGATATGCTATCCCTAGAAACCCTCACGCTCTCCATTTCTAGATTTGTGACCTTATCGCGGATATGGCACCCTATCCAAGGAACTCAACTCTTCCTCTTTACGTAGATCTAAATCACGGACTTTAAGGCACTTCTCCACAGACTGATCAACGTAGGAGCTACCCTCATCTAGGGTCTGTAAACTTTGTCCGTAACTCGACCTTGTGCATGCATTTGATCTGATGTTTTTCTGCCCCAATTCATGGCCTCAGAACCTCCCTAGTCCATGCGCAAACGTGTTTTACACGCCCAAATCTCTAATGCTAAAACTTGGCCCTTTTCACGACTTGATCTAAGGTAAGATAGGTCTCAAATTTCTCCTTTTAGGGTACAACCTACCTACAAACTCAAAGATACACCTTAACCTTGTTCTCAGTGGTGTTGCACAAGATTTATGCACAAATCTAACCTCTCTTTGAGAATTGAGTGTCCTTGAGAACCTCCTCAACAATTCTGAGCATCTTAGGCCTTCTTTTTAGGTTAGCATCTGACCTCTCTTGTTTCCACTCGACCACCTTAGGTGTCTGCAGCACCTGAGGTACTGGAACCTCTTTCTAGGCTACATCTCTAGCAACCCAACTCAACCAAGTTATCTTGTCTCCCTTGATACCTCTAGCCTAGCCTTAGGCCTATTTAAATAGCCTTCCTTAAGCCTCTTAGGAACCCTCTAGAACTTAGGGGTTTTGTCCACTAGACTTAGAATCAATAATTTCCCTTTTAATTTTCTTTTTGATGTTAAACTCCAATTTGGGTCTAAAACCCCTCTACTTGGGTTCTTTTCTCACAAACCCTTTTGTGACCAAACTCTTCACAAACGCAAATCTAGCCCTATGGAGTACCTCCCAAGCTACACAATTCAACACTCTACTTCCACTGCTTGGAGGTATCCATCGTCATCACTAGTGACAATAGCCCATTTGGCATCGACCACTGCAAGATACCCTGTAGCATGGATCACTCTTCCTCTGTAGTGTCTTTGTCTCATCAAAACCTGAAGATGTCGAACTTCCATAGGGTTGCTCCCATTGAAACTAGACTCCCTCTAAGTCTACACCTTCTCCACTAGTTCACACTGCTTCTACAGTGCACACTCTGATCCATTGGCCCTTCAAAGGAGCTCTAATACCATGTTGATTTTCCATGGCACATGAGAATCTGGGTTTGGTCTTAGATTCTCTGACACAAACACACTCAAATGCCTCAACTATCCTACTTTGCACAACATAATAGACACACATCAGTGAATCAACTCGCACGCATCACATTTTTTAACTTTTTCAAACCCGTCTTTGTTAATTACAAACTATAATACAACATTTAGGGCTCCCGTACCAAGGATCATGGTCCTTACTCATAGCCCTAATACAAGGACACAACTAGGGCATGGTGTCAGTCACTTTGACAACCAATATAGCCTGAAAATACAACACTTGACCTGCTTGGTGTTGGTGGCCACACACAACCCTTTCATTCCACGTGTCCTGAACACATCTGGTGGGTCCTCTTGCCTTCCCATATGCAAAGCCTCAAATCTGCCTCTATCAATGATTACGCGTCCTTTAGGTCACTGAACAAGGCTCCGACAACCCTTCCCTCTAGTTGCTCCTTTGTCCACCAAGGATGCACCACATAGGGACTTTAATCAACTGTTCACAACTCTATTTGTGAACAACTTTATTGGTCTGCTCACTTCTACCATTTTTGTTGCTTCTATATAGAAAATATAGGGTATGGAGGTTGCCCTTCTTCTCACTAAAGATGTCCTTCTCCGATAGTGAACTAGGTTTTGTCAATTGCTCTCTTGGCTGGTCATTATTCCTTGAATGCTCATCCCTAGAGCTCCAATACTCCTTCCCTTCTTACTAGAATTCTTGTCCTTCACAAGTGTTGGACTTGGGCACTTTCCAACAACCTTCTAGCAATCCTCCTTCCTGTACTTAGGCTACCATACAAATTGCCCCACTTGTCAACCTAGAAGGTTGATCCTAGGACACACGAGTTTTCCCTATCTCATTGACATATCTCTTCTCTTGTCATTGTCCTTAGGGCTTGTAGATCTACCCACTTTCAACCATTGCTTGATTGATCTAGGGTTACTTCAAGTTGCCCTTTGTTCTGTAATCTGACTCAAATTGCATAGCTCTAGGACTCGTCTCGCTACTTATTCTATAGTGGATCCTCACTGTCACTTTGGGCTTCCATTGTTGTTCAAAGCCTATAAACAGGCCTCCATAACAATATCACCTTTCATTGCATAATCAACCCTCCAATCTGTCCCTTGCTACTACAACCTCCGATACTCACTATAAACCTGTGCAAATACCATGGGGTTTTCAAGCCTACCACGAAGATTTATGTATCCTTCCTATAGTGTGTCGACCCTCTCTTTATGCACATGGATAGACCACTAAACCAGACTTTTGGAGAAGGTCCTTTAGGTTGATTTTATGCACTAGAAGCATCCCCAACCAGGGCTTCAATTCTCTGTCCAAATGCATTCGACAATCATCCAAACTCCAACATTATTCTGCTCCTCTTCATGATAGTCCACACAATACATAGCACACTTACTTCTGCTCATACTTCTGCACAGGATTCAGCCTCCTATTGGATCTGCTATCCCTATAACCCCTTAGACTCTCCATTTTCATATCGACGACTTTATTGCAGAGATAACACCTTATCCAAAGAACTTGGCCCTTCCTCTTACGCAGATCTAAATCATAGACTTTCAGGTACTTCTCCATAGACTAACTAGAGTCTAGCATAGGAGCTACCCTCATCTAGGGTCTATAAACGTTGTCCATTAATCTGCCTTGTGCATGCATTTGATCTGAGGTTTTTCGGCCCCAAGTCACAGCCTCAAAACCTCCCTAATCCCCGTGCAAACCCTTTTTACAAGCCCAGATCTCTAACACTATAACTCAACCTTAGAGTTTCTCCTTTTAGTGCATACTCTACCTGCAAACACAAAGATACACCTCGACCTTTTTCTCACTGATGTTGCACAAGATTTATGCACAGATCTGACCTTTGTTTGAGAACCGAGTGTCCTTGAGAACCGCCTCAAAAATTCTGGGGATGTCTAGCCTTCTTTCTAGGCTAGGATCTGACCTCTCTTGATCCCACTCGGCCTCCCTAGGTATCTATGGCATCTAAGGTGCTCAAACCTCTTTCTAGGCTACATCTCTAGCAGCCCAACTCGGCCAAGTGAGCTCGTCTCCCTTGATACCTCTAGCCTATTCTTATGCCTCTTTAAATATCATTCCTTAAGCCTCTTAGAAGCCCTCTAGAACTTAGGGGTTTTGTCCTCTTAGACTTAGGAATTAATAATTTCCCTTTTAGTTTCTTGTAAATTTTAAACCCCAATTTGGGTTTAAAACCCCTCTACTTTCTGTCCACAAATCCTTTTGTGACCGAAGTCTTCACAAACCCAGATCTATGGTTGTGGAGTACCTCCCAAGCTACACAATTCAACACTTATTAGGTGTTCCCATCCCCTAAGGGGAAAGATAGGTCCAAGGTACATCTTTCAAGTGATAGGGGTTGTGTGAATAATGATGAGATGGATGGGGACACATGGGTCTCAAGGCCAAATGCCATGGTTACAAGGGTGGCAATGATGAGGAATATCCACATATTGGGCATACAAATGTAGGAGGGAGAAATCGTGCATACATGAGTTACCTCGTCCTTTGTTTTTCCACCCTTCTTCATTTGCCTTTTGCCTTGATTTTTCTTTGTATTACTGCTCCCGCCAAGAAATGAGAGCATGTTCTCTATGATGTAAGCAATTATTACCCCCTTAAGGTGGGGTAATTTATTTCCCACCAAGGGTTGGGATATGCATGGGTTCCTTAATGATGTGGGGGCACTCATGGGTCATAAGAACCAGGGTGATGGCTATAATGATAAGGGGTAGAGCTCATGTTTGGCTTTTTCCCACATGCAATTATAATGTCCCATCCATCTTTTGCATTTTATAATATTCTCTTCTTTTGTTTCTTGCTTCTGGCCATTATATGCTTTTAACTTTGTTTTAGCTGCATCAACCTCCAGGGCAATGTTTCTAGCCCCGACCCAGACATGTTGACAAGGGGAGGAGGTGTGCCAATGCCTTGTGAACCCAATGGTCTTGTGGACCCAGAGAGGGAAGATGATGAAATAGGGCTTGTAATGTGCGAAGGGGAGTGAAAAATGTGGAACAGGAAAATGAGACTGTACTATGAAAACCAGGGATTCCCAAGTAGTGCCCTTCCTAAAGCTATAGGCCAATAGGGGAGATCCCACGAGACTAGGGTTGAGGATTAACCCCCCCAGTTAAGGCGAGGGAACAAGACCTTGATCAAAACACTTCCTTCTTCTAGGTCAACCAATATTCCATGCCCAAAATGCGCAATGAAAAACAAGCATAAGCACTCGATTGCAGAATGAAAAACATAACTTTCGAGTTGGATTTCCCACTTTCAAACATATGCTCCTGACAATTGGCTGAGGGGACATATGACTGATTCAGGGAAAGAAGATCAAATTGTGAAAATTTCTAAACATAAATCCTATTGTAGTGTCTTGATTTACTTTTCCTACTTGAATTAAATTACAAGTTAATTTTTTGAATTATTCAGTAAAATCAGCAAAGCAAACACAACTGCAGGCTACACATTTACAGATCATTTACTGAACATTACGCACACATGACAAAGAGATAGATTTTTCAGGCAAATGTCCTTGGAAAAACCCAATGCGGGAAAACCGGTGCAGCTAGCTCTAGAGGGTTTTATTATTATGCAAAATCTTAAAACAACAATATCTGGGCACCAAAATGGTTCGCCTCATAGAGAAATTATGTAGCAGTAGTACCTCTTTCACTCAGAGACAGAAAATATGGCTGATTCACACCCTCAAACATGATTTACAGAGCTTGAGCCCTTTCTAGCCCACCGGAAACCTCAACGTTGTCCCTCATCCCTCTGCGTTAGCCTCTGCGCTACCCTGGAAGTGTTGAGATTTTGTGTAGTGGGGGTAGCATCGTATGTTCTCTAGCTCCCAAAATTTGTGGAGGGACTAGAGTACACAAGATTTACAAGACCCAGAAGGTGATTTGGAAAATTTCATCTGGTTTGGGAGTTATTTAATTAATTAATTATTTTAATGTATTTCCAAAGCCTAAACTTAGGAAAATTAAATAATTAAAGTTAATTAAATTAAACATGTGATGAAATTGTCTTAAGGCACACAGATCAAGCTTTCTTTTAATCTTAGCCATTGATTCAAGATCTGATGATGGTCGTTGGTTTCCCAACGAGAAAAGTATAAAGGAAAGGCTTGGGGTCATTTGTAAAGACACACAAAGGGCAGAGCACTGAAGCTAAGGTGAGATTCTAGGGCAGGGTTTGCTAAGAATTCTCAGAAGTGTTTCAGTTGCAGAGAGGGGAGTTTAGGCAAAGGGGATGGTATGATCACAGTGCCTAGAATCAACAAGAGGCAGAAAGCAGCTTCCAGAGGTAGCGTAGAGAAGTAGGAGCAGAGGGCAGCAACTGCGCAATGCAGAGGCAGCTTCAGCTACGCAGTGTCTCGGATGGCAACATTAGGCAATAGGAGACCCTTAGGGGTTACACAGAGACCCTTAGGGGCAGCGTAGGGACTGCGTTACCCAGTCTGGAGTTACGCAGCCCTTTTCAGGCCAACGTAGAGGGACGCAAAGGCTGGAGAGGCTGACGCTGGGGCTTCAGGGGCAGCGCTGGGGTTTCTAGGGCCAAGATCTGGCTGAGTCCTATAAATACCGTTTGAGGGTGTGTATTAGTCAATATTTTGGCTTCAGATTAGCAGGTGAGTTGCAGATCTATATTTTCTCTGTCGGGTTTTCCAGATCTAGAACCCAGATTTGTTGTATTCAGAAATACTCTTAATAATAAAACGCTCCAGCAGCCAGAAGACCTATTTTCCCGCATTGGGTTTTTTCGGGGACTATTGTCCAGAAAATCCTTGTGTCACTTTGTCTATGTGTGCATGTACTTTTTCTAGATTTGAATTGGTGAAAGTCTGTTATGTGTTTTGCTTCGATATTAAATGAATTTTCAGCTTATTAGCTTAATTAAGTAGGAGGAGCATAACCAGATCTAACAATAGATTTCTGCATAAGTAACATTCAGAAATGTTCACAGGGAGGGCCAACGCCAATCTTCCTGGGCTTACGCTGCCCCTGAGCTACCTTGACTAGGATTGCGTCACCCCTGAAGGGTTACTGATGCCTCTGCCCTGCCTTCTGCGTGACTCTGGCTGAACTGTGTATCTCTGGTTGGCCTCTCCGCTACGTGGTACACACTTCTTTGCTGCTGTTGTGTTCTTGGCATCAAATCAGATGATCCCTTCCAATCTCTGGCCCTCATTGCATTGCAAACTCACTTCGAAATTCTTAGCAAACCACGCCCTAGAATTTCGACTTAGCTTCAGTGCTCTGGCAATGTGTGTGTTCTCCAGTTGACCCTAAGCCCTTCTCTTATACTTTTCTCGTTGGCAAGCCAACGTTGTGATCTAATCTCTAATCAATGAATAAGATTAGAAGTTGCTTGATCCACGTCACTTAGAACATTCTCATCGCATGTTTAATTTAATTCACTTTAATCTTTTAATTTTCCTAAGTTAGACTTAGGGTCCTTAATTAAAAAGATTAATTATATGAATAACTATCAAATTAGATGGAATTTCTCCAAACGCTTTCTGGGTCTTGGAGATCTCATGTACTCTAGCTCCTCCACAAAATTTTGGAGCTAGAGCACATCTGATGCTACCCCAATATCTCAACACTCCCTCTCAGCGAAGAGCGTGCTCTAGCAATACTTCCACACTGAAGCATTGCCCTAATCTCTAGCATCGGTCTCTGCGCTGATGCTTGGCCTGCTGCCCTCCATCACTGCGTTGTTGCCCATGACTCTGCCACAGTCATTGCCACATCTATACTGCAACTCCCTCTCAAATTGCTGCATCATGCCGCCCATAGCATTGCCATTGCTAATTGCTGCACTGCAACTCAGTTGCTGAGAAGTAAGCAACTGAAGGACCCCTGTCCAATAACTGAAAGACAAGTCAGTCGTGTCAGCATCTCATCACTGAAGCTACCTTGGTTGTTGTGTTGTCCTCCTAAAGTCACTACGCTGCTACAACTTTGTACTGCATAAGCACTGCCCCTCTCCATTGTTGAAGTCCCATCAGCCCCTTTGCGCCACTGCCTCTACACTGCGCTGCTCCTTCATAGCATCCCAGCTCTGCTCTCTGGTTTGTCATGATCTCCTGCACCCACTGCTCCACTTGTCCCACTACTGTCTTAAGGCTCCCGTAGCTCGTATGTGCTCCAAGTGTTGGGCTCCTCAAGGAGCCTATCTTCTCCATCTATAGCTTCTCTACAGATCAATATTGCCCCACCTCTTCTCTCTAGGTTCATGAGCATTCATGGCTACATCATCAGAGCCATCATCTTCTTTACCTACCGCAGCCTTGGAATCAGCTTCCTTGTCCTTCTTCCTTAGAGGACAAGTGGTGGTGAAGTTTCTAAGTTCACCACACCTGAAGCATCAGATCTTGGATAGATCCCTCTTCTTCTCCCCTTGCTGCTTCTTGGATGCAAGGGCTGCATCTTCCTCTTTCTCCTTGTTTACTTTGCTGGATCCGATGTTGTTTTGTGTCTTGGTCATTTGGCGGATTTCCTCTTGTCGAAGGATAGCCCACATGTCATCCCAACTTGGAAGGTCATGTCTGCCTAAGATGCTTTGGACAAACGTTTCCCATTCATCTGAGACTGCATTTAGAGCAGTCCTCACCATGACATCATCCTCCACTTTAACCCCCATGGCAATTAGTTGATCCCAGATCGACTGCAACCTGAAGAGGAAGGGATCGATTTCCTCTCCCTTATTCATCACAAATAACCTCATCTGGTTCTCGAGAAGCATCTTCTTCTGGACGAATTTCCCTTGATACATTGTGGTCAACGTTGTCCACATAGCATTAGTCGTCTTCTTCTCGGCAATGTGTGGGACCACATGATCCTTGACCCCATCCATGATGAAGTGCTTAGCATGTGTCGCCGCTTCATTATGTTTCGATAGAAGAGCAACATTGGTTGGTGTAGCCAAGACGTTCTCTGCATGTTCTCGTAGTGCATATGCTTGCAGGACCGTTAGGATTCTGGCCTTCCAGATAGCAAAGTTGGACAAGTCGTCCAACCTATAGTGATCACGCAGTCCGTACGACGCCATCTAGCTCAATACAATTTGTCGAAACATAATTTCCTCTCCCTGTTGTTGTTGCTACTCTCAAGAGAAGCCCAGATCTAGGGTCCTTGGCGAAAAAACACCCTCTATAGTAATTGCTCCCTCTGATAACTGATTTCCCTCCTTGGAAATCTGCGAAATCTCTTGAATCAACCCTCTTCGATCACCCTCCTGATGGATCCTCAGATTTCTTTGGCAAAATTTTGCTGAGCGGCTGTTCTCCTCCCGCACTTTGTCAACTTATCTAGAGACTGTTCTGCACCGACAAAACCTGTGTCACACCGACAACCTTTGAAGATCTGAAGCTCCACTTCAGGACTATGGAAAATCTGCACAACAACCTCAAAACTGGATTGCGTCCCTTTGGCTAGCCTTTGCGTGAGCAGACTGGCCTAGCACAACCTCTGCACAGCGTAGGTTTCTCCTGCGTCACTCTGGAAGGCTCTGCGTTGCCTCTCCGTGACTCCGCTGGGATTGCATTAGCCCCTGCGTGGCCTCAGTTGGGATTGCATTCTCCTGGTGCAGCGCTGCCCTCTTTGGAACTCTGCTGCTCCAGCTTCCTTCTCTGCAATGCTCTGATACCATGTGAAAATTTCTAAATAGAAATCCTACTAGAGTGTCTTGATTTACATTTCCTACTTGAATTAAATTACAAGTTAATTTTCTGAATTATTCAGTAAAATCAACAAAGTAAACACAACTGCAGCCTACACATTTACAGATCATTTACTGAACATTACGCACACATGACAAAGTGACACAGATTTTTCAGACAAATGTCCTTGGAAAAACCCAATGCGGGAAAACCAATGCAACTAGCTCTAGAGGGTTTTATTATTATGAAAAATTTGAATACAGCAATATCTGGGCACCAAAATGGTTCGCCTCACAGAGAAATTACGCAGCAGTAGTACTTCTTTCACTCGGAGACAGAAAATATGGCTGATTCACACCGTCAAACGGGATTTACATAACTCGAGCCCTTTCTGGCCCATCGGAAACCCCATCACTGTCCCTCAGTCCTCTGCATCAGCCTCTCTAGCCTGCGTCAGCCTTTGCGCTGCCTTGGAAGGGCCCGCGTTAGTCTTCCTAGGCTAACGCTGCCCTTGAGCTGCCCTGACTGGGCCTGCGTCACCCCTGAAGGGTTGTTGATGCCTCTGCGCTGCCTTGTGCATGGGTCTGGCTAAACTGCGTATCTCTAGATGGCCTCTGCGTTGCCTGGTACACTGCCTCTCTGCTGTTGTTGTATTCTCTGCCTCAGATCAGATCATCCCTTGCCAATCTCTGTCCCTCACTGCACTGCAAACTCACTTAGAAATTCTTAGCAAACCACGCCATAGAATTTCTACTTAGCTTCAGTGCTCTGCCAATGTGTATGTTCTCCAACCGACCCAAAGCCCTTCTCTTATACTTTCCTCGTTGGCAAACCAACGACCGTGATCTTATCTCTAATCAACGTCTAAGATTAGAAGCTACTTGATCCACGTCTCTTAGAACATTCTCATCACATGTTTAATTTAATTCACTTTAGTCTTTTAATTTTCCTAAGTTAGACTTAGTGTCCTTAATTAAAAGGATTAATTATTTGAATAACCATCAAACCATATGGAATTTCTCCAAACACTTTCTAGGTCTTGGATATCTCATGTACTCCAACTCCTTCACAAAATTTCAGAGCTAGAGCACATCTGATGCTACCCCAAAATCTCAACACAAATGGCACAGTACATTGGCCACATCAATGGCTGTTAGGGGTTGTTGGCTGCTGGCTCAAGAGATGTCTATGAGAAAAATATTTTTCTCCTATGGGGTCACCCACTTTTGGTGGGTAATGAGGGCTTCCTGGGTATATCTTGTGTTCTATGTGTTGATGTATTTTTCTTCTGATTTATTTTCCACTGTGCATGTTAAGTTAGAAAAACCAATGCATTTGTGATTTAAGTTTCTAGAATATTAGTGATTTGTATTTTTGGGATTTTACACTTAGAAAATCAATTTACTGGGTTTTAAGGAAATCCAACAAATAGGCCTAAAATTGACATCTTGACCTTGAAATGCCTTTGGGGGCCTTACTTCATCAATATCCTTCCTTAAAATTTTGCTTGATGTGGACTATTCCTTCCTTCTAGAGGGCTGAACCTCCCTTCTTTGCCTTGAATCATTCCGACGACTACCTTAATTATTTGATATGATTGATTTTTCAATCTTTTATTGACCTTTATTAGGTTTCTTTAGCTCTTGGGGGCTTGCCTTTTCACTAATTTCTTCAACATCTACCTTGGGAGGACCCTTGTTTCCTTGTTTGATGAATTCACCTTGCTCCTATTGTTTCAAATGCTAACGACCAACTTGATTAGGAGGATATTGGCCCTTTCTTGGAATAGATTGCACTTCATGCTTGATAATTTTCCCTTGGGGGCTCCAAATTCGCACACCAAGCTCCAAAGTTCCAATATTGGCCTCATGTTCTTCCTTTACTCCATCAAAATGAACCCAAAGGGAATGACATCATGCCACACGTGTGGTAGAAGTGCTTGGATTTGAGCTGATTTGGCTTGAGCAATGAGCTGGTTAGACTTGTACAAGTTACCTTCTAGCCTCATCTTCCTGTCCATTTCATCTCTTGGCTTCAAATTATGTTGCTTTGCAATGCCCCATATGGAAAGCCCACTTGCCCCAAAAATGGGTCCATCATTGTAACTAGAGTTTTGTGAGGGGGCCTTGACTATTTTGGTAGACAAGTGGTTCATCTAGGCATAGAGAATCAAATGGACAACTTTTGTGACTCAAAACCTGTAACATGATGCCTCGAGAAATGAAAATGCATTGGAAACTGTGAGACTATTAGGATGTAAAGCCAATGTCAAAGGGGAGTGCAAAATACATAAGACACATGGCACATATGGGGTAGGGGGCGCACTAGGATAAAATGGATATTGTCAGGGAAAAGTACATATGGTGATCACCCTTACAGGGCTATATTGTTGCAAATTCTCCCTTAAACCGTGACTCCTTGTAATGCTTACTCCATGATACCCACCATCACACCATCCTAGGATATAAGAATATCGTTAGAGGTAGGGAGTTACCATCCACTAGGTGGAAGTAAGAATTGCCATAGAGGCAAACATATCATGAAACAAACAATGCCAGGAATAGCCATGGCCATAGACAAAAACGAGGATTTAAGAGTCACTTTCACAAGATAACATACACCCTCATGGCTTTACAGGGCTATAGGGCACATCCTCTAGGCTTATATGGCATGGCCAAAAGGTTCTGGGGTACCCCGCTGAAAGAGGGGTAACAGATGGCGGGAGACTTGTGCTATTTCCCTTTTAGAGAACACCAGAGATTCTATTGTAGTCTATAGATTGAAGTCGATTCTTTGTTGTAAGGAGATGTAATGGTGGACTTTTGCATCATTTCTAATGGATTGATTCATCTTTTAAAGAAGACTTGGAGAAGTAGCCCATGTGGGATGAACTCTATTATCAATTTTTTTGAGTATTATCTATGATTATTTATGTTCTATTCTCAATTTCAGTTCTTTAAAATGCTAATCTAAATTTATTAAGCCAACTTTTTAATGAAATTGCGGGAAAATCTAGAGGTTTTGTATAAGAATTCAAACTAGTATAAAAACACAGTTTAACATTAATTTTGGATTACCATATGTCCCAATACATCCATCACAAGGCCCTCACACACTCATCTCCAACATAAATGATCATAAGGAGATAGTTAGAAGTTAAAATGAGCCATAAGGGTAGAATTAGCCTTGTAGTGGGAACTATAGGGACATGCCTTGATCAACCATAAGGGTTAGAGAATCACCTAAGTTAAAAAACACATTTACATAGTTCAAGACACTTGGTCTAGTAAAACAAATCAAATAATTGATACATCGTCACAACAGAGCCTCATAATGCTACACTAGTATCTCTTTTGACACTTGCATGCACAACTAATTGTGGATCATCAAGCTCTAACATGTGCTCAAAAAAGACATGCAACTAAATAAATTCTAATGATGGCACAACTGTGCAATTGGATCACCCTCATCTGATTTGAAGGATAATAGCTAAGTTGAGAACTTCCTTAGATGGTAGCATTTTAGGGTCCTATGTTTTTCCACACATTGGTGAATGATAATGACACAATCAATCAATAGGACCCTACTAATGTTATAGAGGAGGGATATGCCTTCCATGACATGGTTTACAATTCTTATTGATTTTATAATGTGTTTGATATACACCATAATATCCATAGAAATCATAACAACAATTCTTTACTCATCAACTCCTTGACATGGATATTGAATGCAAAGAAATACACTAAACACTTATATTAAACTTTGCAAAGAGAAATATGGCACAATACATGAGGGGAACATACATTAGAGGAATATTAATATATTTCTAAATTGCTTGTCGACTAACTTGTTTTAAATCTTTATATTCAATAATATCCTTCATAATTTATCTAATCTAAAGACAGAAGGACATGGAATGAATGCATATGATTGCATCCTAATTTTTGCATTAGTAAATTTATCCATATTTGATTCAAGTTGAACGTAAATATCTCACCTTGTTGTAGTGACATCCTCTTTTTCTTAGAATACTCCTTTATATGTTTCTATGACAACACACTTTAGAGTAAACAATACAAAATCCTTTTTTTTTTCACTTATCCTTTAAGGGATGGTTAATGTGAAATAAATTATAATACATATATTTCATGGTGATGATAATCTAATGACAAATATATCAACATAATTGCATCCCTTGTTAGGTATGTGGATTTATTATTGGGAGAATTCAAGCATTATAAAACCAAGGTTGCTCATGGAGGTATTTCCAAAGAGGTATGCAATGTTATTACCTAATGATATGTTTTATATCTATCTTTAATTTCTCTCTATTTGCAATAGAAATCAAATTTCCGTTTTGTTTATAGTGTTTGCTTCATTATTAAATTTGATAGTTTTCACAATCACATTTAAGCAAGCTAAATATTTTTTGTTCGACTATTCTGTTGAGTTACCATGATTTAGATATGGATCTTCTATATCTTTTGGAAACCTAGGATCCAAATACATGGAAATAACGTGTATATGCATCAAAGAAGCAAACATCGCGATCGGGATTAAATCGGCGAGGGGAAAAAATCGGAAAAAATCGTAAAAATCGGGAAAAAATCGGTAAAAATCGGGAAAAAATCGGCACATACAAAAATATTCATTTTTTTTCAATTTTTTTAATATCTAAAGCACCCACAACATAAAATAAATGCATTGACACATAAATATGAAAAAAAAAACTAATATATAAAACGTGTAATATCATGTCTAGTGCTACATCACACATAATAGTGAATCATGTCCTGAATACTAAGTCCTAAGTCTCAACTCAACCTCAAAATATCAACAAAAAATATAATAATGTATCTCATATCATGAGTCATAATGTTATATACAAAGGAATGCACCAAATAACCTATACTATGATTTCCTCTACCCCTCTTGCGAGAAAATGTAACAGCTTTCCCTCTAGACGAAAAAGCTGGCGAGGCTGGCAATAGACTCTGTTGTGCTCCAGATCCTGAAGCACCAGGAGCTAAAGTAGGCAGACCACGTCCTCTACCGGTAGTAGGGGTAGGTGGTGTCACCTCCTCCTCCTGTTGTTGCTCCTCCTCCTCCTCCTCATGAAACTCATCATTGATTCATCGCTACTAGAAATGGGATCATCAACAAAAGATACATAAACATCATCTAGCTCAAAGTCTTTAGACTTGGATTGCTCAACCTTATAACATGATAGAAATTGAAAAAGTTTAACATGCCTAACCAATGATTTTGGTTTGAGTGAAGGGTTCATCTCCTCAACCTTAAAATGCGGTAGAGAAAGATTAACATGCCTAACCAGTTGTTTTCCTTTGAGTGAAGGGTACATTCTTGTTAAGGCCACAGTAGGGGAGTTCAACAATCAATACCACCAACATCAACAAAGTTCAACAATCAATGCCACCAACATCAAGGTTCTTAAGGGACTTCATACTCTTGATCAAATGCCAATCTCATACCCTTACACATAATAGAATCAAATGGAAACAATGCAAATCCCCAAACCATGAAACCCTGAAAACCATTAAGTCTGCTGAATTTTGAGTGAAATCAAAAATTTTAGTTTCTCCATATGAAATCCAATGAGGTCGAAACCACTGTTAAACATCCTGAGTCATTTCAGGGTAATGTTAAAAATTTAAGTAAAAGGATGAAAATAAAAAATAAGGAAATATCACTTTTTCTTTAAGAATTTAACATTACCATTAACTGCCAACAGAGTGTGTCAGGAAAATGAGAGGGCTGCAAAAATGACAAAAAAAAAATCGATTTCTGAACTTATAGGGTTCCTGTTTGATGGGCCCACGATTTTTTCCAAAAAATTGCGATTTTTTGGCGATCGGTGATTTTTTCAAAAAATCGGGAAAAAATCGCCGATAAAATCGTTGAGTTGAAAAAATTGCGATTTTTTCAAAAAATCGCGATAAGATCGCGATGTTTGCTTCTTTGATATGCATCATTGAGGGCTTTGTTGAAAATGATGTAAGCTTTACTTTTGGCCAAGATTGACCTTAAGTTGATATTGCTATTATATTTTTAAGTTTGGCTTGGGCTGACCTTGTACAAATAGGCTCATAACTTGTCTTGGGGAAGGTGCCCACATCTTGAGTTTTGTATATATACGTAGCTCTCATTTGTAATTGATCATCATATGATAATATTTCATTCTTAATAAATTGCTTCTCCTAAAGGTACCTATTAGGGGTTCCATTGTGTTGTGCTTGGCTTTACTTCTGTCAGGTGCACATGCTCTTGCGTTTACACTACCTCTAGGATTGTATACCTCTTGGCTGTTTTCTCTCCAAGCGTTTTGTTTCTCTAGTGTTGGTTTATGCTCGTACTTATATTCGTTCTAATTTTGAATTTAGGCTTCTATGATCCATAATTTGTATGAAAAGAAATCTTTCGGTGATAATCACATAGGAGAAAATATTGTCGACGCATTTCGAACCAACTAATGTGGTTCATTTCCAGGACAAGTTGAGGAACTAGATCTTAGCATCAACGTAAATAGATGTAGAGATATGTTTACTACCGAGTAGTCGTTAAAATATAACAGTTAGTTTGACTCAAGAATTATTATTAATAATACATATATTTATAATATAAAAAACAGTTGATAAATAGATGGAAATAAGGAATAAATTAAATTTATTATTATTAATATATTGTTTTAATTAAAGGAAAGTCCAAAACATAATAATGATATGGTCAAATTTAATTATTTCAAAATATAAATAAGATAAAATATAGACAAATTTAAAATATAAAATAAAAAGGAATAATGAATGAAATTAATTTTATTATTACAAATAATATTATTAATAAAAGGAAATAATGAATAAAATTAATTTTATTATTACTAATAATATTATTAAATCAAAAGGAAGGTCTTCTAGAACTAACTTGAATTAAATAATACAGTCAAACTTAATTGTTTATATATATATATATAATAATAATTTAAAATAAAAATAAAAACCTAGGAAGTCAAGGCAAGGATCCAACACCTGCTAATAGTCCAAGCATTGTTTATTTTCAAATTGATAGGTCTCCTTTCAATTTCCAAGGCCTCCCTAAACTTATGGTGATGAAAATCGTCAATCCTTGCAATCATGGAAAATTTTAGGGGCTAATATTCACAGGTGGGCTAATTTTCCATGGTTTTTCCAAAAAAAAGATTCGCCCAAATTTTACAATATAAAATTATTTTACCTTAAAAATCGCCAACATTATATAGACAATATATATAATATCATTATAAATTTGAATAATTTTACAAATACATCAATAAACATTTTATAGTTTGCATATTAGGGACTAGTGAGATTCGCCAATTTCACCAATGTATAGAGTCCCACGGGAGCATGGAATGATGTAAATACCTTTCCCATCTTTGGGGTTCATAGGGTCTTTTAGTGATCTTAGAGAGCTTCAAATAGTGTTAAGGGGCCTAAATGTCGAACCTTATGCTTTTTCAGGATCCTTGCAATCTTATCCATGACTTGTCAAGTCACCAAAACTACAGTGATCTAGGAACGGTTCTCTCCCTTCTTTTCGACTATAGAAATAAAATTTTAAAGAATCTCAACTGATCTCTTACTTTCTTAAGGTACGATAGGCCATATTGGTCTAAGTGGATGTTAAACATCATCATCATTATTGCAAGACTTGGGTTTGTTTGACTTCTATTTTTGTTTCTATTTCTTGTGAATCTCAACATGGTTTCATAGTGGGTTTGTTTGAAGCTTGTGATAGCTTCATAAGGTCTTCTACATAGGCTTGGCGTCTTAGCATGTAGAAGATGATTTATTGCGTCTATAGGTGCTTGCTTGGTGGATTAAGTGATTTATTCCTTCTTTCCTAAGTTTAACTTAGGAAAGGTACCATAATTAAAGTTAATTAATTATTGTGGACTATTAAGTCAATTTCTATAGATAAATAATGAAATCATTTAAGTGATTTAGGAATGATCTCATCCATTGATCTCCTAGATCTTCTAGAAGGGAGATTAGGGTTAGGGATTTGGGCTTAATGAAGATTATAAATGAAAGCCTATGGGATAGGCGAAGACACAACAAGAGAGGCAACTACTACATTTTTTGGGAAAACAATTTTCTCAAAGAGGGAGAAAGCTATTTTCTCTAGAGCGAGAGGCTCATCTAGAATGAGGAGAAACAAGAAGAGTGCAGGTTGATTTGGGAGCATTTCTATTAGGCTGAATTGTTGGAGATTGCAGGGTTAAATTGCTAAAGTTAGAAGGAGGTCAAATTATTGGAGAGGTCGATTTACTAGGACCAAATTTTTTGAGGCACAAAAGTTGTTCGAGGGGAAGTTGCAGCCTCGAGTTGCTGGTGAGAGGTGGATTGAAATTCTCCAGGCTAAATTTCTTCAGAGGTTAATTTCTAGTGCACCAAAATTCCTAGGGCTGAATTCTTCCAGTGGGGCTAAGTTATGGGTTCTAGAAAATCCATATTTCCTTGTAATTACTTTGTGGGTCATAGCCCTAATTTCCTAAGATTAATCAATGAAGGAGAATTTTTTTGGGTGAATGATCTCTTTGATTTTATTTTAGTTGCATATACATTTCTAGAAGTTAAAATACCAATGATTATATTATGCAATGGCTCAAAATTTATTTGTATAATAAAATAATTTTTTGGGAATAAATAATTGTTGAAAGAAAAATAAATCTGGGCCAGCATTAGGAGACGTAGCATGGCATCAAAGCTCTAGAAAACTTTGAAAGAGAGATCTGAGACCACTAGTGTTTGCAACAGTGAATTTCTTCTTTTTATAGTAGTAGAATTATTTTTTAATATTGCAGATGGGTTTTTGTGGCCAAGTTACTAGGCCAATTTGTGAGATGGCATCACTGAGTAGTTTGAGATATGAAGATAGGTTGGATGGGGCCACTAACTTCAATCCATACAAGGAGTCGATCACCATTGTTTTAAAAATGAATGGTTTGTGGAATTTTGTGAACACAAAGATCTAGGTTCGTTCAGATCCAAACGAAGCAACTGAGCACAATCAAAAGGATGTGAAAGCAGTGTGTACAATTTTGGATGGTGTGAGGGATCATATAATTCCTCACATAACAAGGAAGGATACAACATGCTAGATGTGGTTAGCCCTAACCATTATTTATTAGAGCACAGACGAAAACAAGAGGATGGTGTTGTAGGAAAAATTAAATAACTTCGAGATGAACAAATAAGAGACCGTAACATCTTTCCTCACAAGGATCTAGCAGGCTCATGATCTTTCATATTTGGGAGAAGTTGTGAATGATTCAGAGCTATTGAAAGTGGCTCTCAAAGGATGTGCCAATCATTGGACCACCTTTGTGTATGGGATCCTAGCTAGGCAACAACTTCTTGATTGGAGTTGGTTGTGGGATGATTTCATTGAGGAGGAGATCTAGGAGAATTCATTAACCGGAGGACAGTGAAGGAGTGGTGAAGAGAAAAAAGAGCTTTCTCTTGTTTCACAAGTGAAAAAGGGCAAAGACAAGGCCAAGAGAAACAAGAGTGGAGGTGGACCTTCACAAGGTAAAAAGGATGACGTAAGCAAAGTTAAGTTCTTTGCATGTCATAAGTTCAGACATTTTGACAGTCAGTGTCTAAATAGGAAGACGGGTAATGGAAAGACAATCATAACAACCACTACATAGATGGATGAATTCGCTGAAAAGTTCGAAAAAAGCTTTTCCTTAGTGTCATTCCTTTCTAGAACCGTCGCGAGAGGTGTTTGGTTTGTGGAGAATGGAGCATCTCGTCACATGACGAAACCTTAAGATGTTTTAACCAACATGACCAAGGAGCCTAGAAATATAAATGTAGAGCTTGTTGATAATGCCAAGTATGGAATAGAGGCCATTGATAGCATTGAGTTTCAGATGGACTCAAGAAGTATCATGGAGGCGAATGAAGTGTTGTTTATATCGGGCTTGGAGAATAATCTCCTATCGGCTTCTGCCATGGATGATAGAGGACTAGAGGTCAACTTCATGGGAGGTGAAGTGGTTTTTGGGGCAAAAGGAGTTGATCCCAACAAGAGGTGAGTAATTGGGAGAGGGGATTGGGCATGCAGTGTGGTGAACAAAATATTCACATATGGATGTTGTTTCATGTTGGAATTAGCCATGATCTCATGGTACAACAGAAAGCAATAGTAAGTGGCACTTAGTTTAGTAGAGGCAGAGCACATGGAAGTCAGTATGGCAAGTTGTGAGGCAGTATGTCTTAACAACATGCTTGCAGGATTATTTTTTGTGGAGATGGGGCCAACAATGATTCACTGTAGCAATTAGAGTTGCATCTCCTTGAGAATCATGTGTTTCATAACAAGTCCAAGCATATCAAGATCATATATGAATTCATCAGAGATAGGGTCCAAAGAGGTGTTGTGAGATTCCAATACATTTCCGGAGAGGAGTAGGTGGCAGATATTCTCACTAAGCCTCTAGTATAAAGGAAGTTTGTGAAGTAAAAAACAAGTTGGGGCTAGTGGAGAATTCCATCCTTTCTAGGAGGGAATGTTGAAGCTTTTGATAGCTTAAGAAGGTCATTTGCATGGGATTGGTGTCTTAGCATGTAAAAGATGATTTATTTCTTGTTTATTCGCTTTCTTGGAGTAAGTGGTTTATGTCTTCTTTCCTATGTCAAACTTAGTAAATGTATGTTAATTAAAGTCAATTAATTATTGTGGACTATTAAGTCAATTTCTAAAGATAAACAATAAAATTATTTAAGTGACTTAGAAATGATTTCAATCGTTGATCTCCTAGATCTTCTAGAAGGAGATTAGGGTTAGGTGTTTGAGCTTGATGAATATTTTAAACGAAAGCCTAAGGGAGAGGTGAAGACACAACAACAAGAGAGAATGGCAACTACTACATTCTTTGGAAAATCTATTTTCTCAAAGAGGGAGAGAGCGATTTTCTCGAAAGAAAGATTGTCATATAGAATAAGGAGAAAGAGGAAGAGTGCATGTTGGTTCTGGCGCATTTCTAGGAGGCCAAATTGTTGGTGGTTGCAGGGCTGAATTGTGAAAGCGAGGAGGTTGAATTGTTGGAGAGGCCAATTTACGAGGGACAAATATTTTGAGGTGTAGAAGTTGTTCAAGGGGAATGCATAGGGTGAAGTTGCTAGTAAGAGGTGGGTCGAAATTCTCCAAGACAAATTTCTTCAAAGGCTAATTTCTGGTGGGAAAAAATTTCTAGGGTCAAATTCTTTTAGTTGGGTTGAGTTATAGCTTCCATTCAATGCATATTTCCTTGTAATTTTTGTGTGGGTCAAAACCCTAATTTTTAGATTAATTAATTAAGTAGAATTGTTGTGGGTTTTTATCTGTGTGATTGATCTCTCTGATTTTTTTTCTTTTTCTAAGTCTAATTCTATTATATGGTACAAAAGAAATACATTTCAAGACGTTCTCGCTGAAACTGCAGTACTAGCAAATTCCAGCGGGGAGAGTGTTCAAAGAAGCAAAATTGGGACTGTCCCTATTGGGGAAACCAATCCCGAATTTAAATCAGTTCTGAGTAGAAGTGCTACCCTAGATGGGGAAACCAAGACAAAACTTAGTCAACCAAAATTTAAACAAATTGTGCAGGAAAGAGTAAAGGAAAAAAACAGGATTGGAATTGTGACTAGCAGAGATGAGAGGCCCCGTGGTGCTATTCCTCCACTGTGTGTCATTCTTCATGTCTTCAGGAGGTGGCTCTTCCACAATGAAGCAGACGTAGTCTTCTAAGGAGTCATCATCCTGCTTTGACATCTAGGTAGTCGGCTCTGGCGTGGAGGCGGAGCGAGTTCTTGGAGCTGTAGCATTTTCATCCTTGGCAGAGTTATCACCACAGTCACTGCCCGAGGAGTACTCAGCAGATTTTGTAGGGAGAGCCACCGATTTTCTAGGTTGCTGAAAATAGGAAGGCGTCATGGTGGATTTCCTCATGCGTTTCCGAGAGCCCGAGCCAGTGGAGCTGGAAGGGACATTTGGGAGGCGCAACGAAAAGAGGGGAGAGACTTATTGCAGGTTCGGAGCCTCCGTTGAATTCACATTGAATATGAGCTCAATAGGGCCATCATCGCAGAGGGGGATAGGAGGGCAAGAGGGTTGGCTGCGTCCCTGAGCTCTGCGGCACCGCATTCTGTGACGACGCGACATGGAGGCGTCAGACTGCTTAGGCGAGGAGGGATGGCAGGCAGAATTGTGAATGGAGAAAAGGCAGGAGTCCTCAAGCTAAATGGAGGGATGAAGGGTCGAATTCACAGAACAATGGCCAGCCACCTGAACAGAAAGACGACAGGAAGAAGTGGAGGGATAGTCATCGCTAGAGGCCATGAAATAACGAAGATGGAAGCTGCGAGGATGGTTGGAAAAGCTAGGATCGAGGACGGTTGGAAGAGTAATGCTGTCGGAGGGATCTCTGTAGGCCTTAATAGCTCCCTCACGTGAGCCATGTGCGACCATGTGGCTGTGCTAGCTGTCGCGCAGGGGAGCGACCAAGCTATGCATTTGAAAAGACACCCGCATCCGGGAAAAAGGTAATGGGCTTTGGCCTGATTTAGTCTAACTACTTGCTCGGCGAGCCACGACCTTGCTTATGATTGAACACGAGACCAGTCCGTCGTTACGAGGCCGACCTTACCACTCTGCCGCCACCAACGACCTTCTCTCTGATTTTATTTCCGCTACATAGCGGTGATTTTATTTTTCAACAATTTGGGATTTATTTGTATAATAAAATAGATTTATGGGAATAAATATTTGTTGCAAGAAAAATAAAGTTGGGTTGGTGTTAGGAGTTTTAACAGTTTGAGTCTCTTTTTCTCAAGTCAGTGGTTGATCTAAATATTTTTGGCTAGGGCCATCTATTAAAGCTTCCTTGTGACTATGGAACTATAATTTTTGGATCATTTATTTTTCTAGGCTTAAAACCTAATGATATCTATTTTTTTTCTTTTCTAAATACATATTACATTGATAGTAGAAATTAACAAAAAATAGAATAAAAGAAAAGGATATATACAACAATAAATCATATCCTCTTCCTTGATACTAACAATTCAAAGAAATTCAAAATAAATTGAAGCATCTAGATATTTAGTATCTTTGATCAATAGATGTTCTCAAGGTAAAATTGCAAACATCCCTTCCCCCTGTCAAACTGTAAACACAACAAATATATGGAAATGCATTGACCTCATTGTAAAGAGAAAAAAATTACTTGTATCCTACCCTCCAAATAATGAACAAAGTAGTGACTCTAAGGCAATGCAATATCCATAAGAAACCAGAATGCACTAGGTATTAGTGGTCCTAAAAGTGTTGCTCACCAATGGACCTTCATTTGAAAAAAATTTGAATGTCTATCCTAGATATATTGCTATCTTTCCTTGGCAAACATACTTTTCCAAAGAACGTGTTTCATCATCTTTAGTCAACCATAAACTTAGAACGCCCATTTGTGAGCCCAATTCTCGTATATGATATTTATTATGCACCCCTTGATAAATAACCAACCATTCAAAGATTTGTAATTTTTAGTTGTAGGGATAGAGTATACATTATGTTTCGTCTACCCACTTGTCGTCCTAGATTAGAAGAAGCCAACAAGGAGTTAGAGTAGGAGACAACATATATTTTTGATGTAAAAAGGAGTAAAGCTTTTTGAAATCAAAATGTTAGATTTGTTTCTCAAGCTTCCATTCCCAATCATGCCACAAAAGTCCCCACATATCAATCAACTTCATAGTTCGTGTGTATAAATTAGAAGCATCAACTTCGTAATATCTTGGGTTGCATGATTATGGAAATGCCAACCCAAACGTATCCCTAAACTTCAAAGTGTCCTGTTTCAATGAACCATCTGTTGAATTTTTGTAGCTATGGTTGGCCTTCATAACTAGTTCTAGCCCTCCAAAATAAAAGAAAAATGAAAAATATAACTTTTATTTCAAGTCAGCTTCAAAAAGAGGGAAAAAGTAAATTTTGGAACTTAAATTTTGACTCCAAAATGTAAGGCTAGCTCCAAGTCGGTCCAGTCCAAGGTATTTGTCCATTCAGGCTCCTTTGATCACTATATAAAGGCCATTTGGTCTCCTCCATTGGGCAAAATTCGGATTAGAAAAAGGATATTCTTTGAGGCTATTTGAAGGATGAATCTGAGGTTCTAGAAGGATGAATCTGAGGAAGGACATAATTTGAGGCAAACATATTTTTTTAAGGAAGACCAAAATTTCTTAGGCACAACAGACCGAATTTCTCAGATAAATTGAGGGTAGTTTGACCAGTGTTGACTTGGTTTTGGTTAGTGGTCAGTTTTAGTTAATTTGACTAGAAATTTCATATTGTATTCCTTGTTGAATTAGATAAATTTCTCTAAGAAAAGGGTGTTGGGTTTTTTCCTTGGTTTGGGGTTTTCCTAGGATAATTATTGTGACTATTGTGCATGGTCGTCTCTATTGTTAGTATTGTTTTATTGTTGAAGATTTTCTTGTATAATTACTAAATGATGAATGTGGTGTAAGATGAATCGGTTTATGAATCATTGTAAATAATTATCAGTTAAGGAAATCATTGAAAAATCAACATGGTTTCAGAGCTCTTTGTTGTCGCCTAAGATGTACACTTGAACGCGGGAAATGTTTCCAACCCCATAAGGTATATTCTTTATGGTGTAGCGCTCAGAGTAGGGGCTATCACCTATTCCCTACTCACTCTGTTTAAGCTCTCTCCTAGGCAAGCTAAGGGGGTTAGTCCCTAAAGATAGAAAAAATGAAGAACTTATTGGAACAAGAAGTCTAGGAGATCCAAGGGGTAAGGCAATCCCTTCTCTTAGTAACTTGAATTAAGATTAGATGGCAAGTGAGATTATTATTATTATTATGAGCAATGTAATTAAGATGAAACAATGAGAGACCAATGCATTAGAGGAATTTTGAGGTCTAAAATGGGCCTCCTAAGGAAATTATAAAATAATAGTGGAAATAATAAAATAAGATTAGATTACATCATCAAATTTTAGATGGAAAAAAGAAAAAACTACTTTTTCAACTCGTATTTTCAACTTATCTCCTTATGAGTTTACTCAAATTTCGAGCAAGAACATTTGTTGGATGCAAAATTTGATTCTTCATCCAAGGAGTATCCATGTTTCATACTTTCAATGGACCCTGCTAGACGAAAAATGAGAAATACATGAAAAACGTAGTTGCAATCAAGTTTTTCATGTATTTCTCATTTTTTGTGTATTAGAATCCATCAAAATTATGCAACATGGGTACTCCTTGGATGAGGAATTAAATTTTTCATCCAACGAGTACTCTCGCTCGAAATTTGAGTAAATCCTGAAGGAGATAAGTTGAAAATATGAGTTGCAAAAGCAGTTTTATTATTTTATTATTTTTTAATTTTTTTACTTTTTTACTCCAAAAATGGTGAATCATCCCCCATGGTTCACATCATCATTTTGAATCCTATTGGCTCTTATAAAGTTTGTTTTGGTTGTACATTTCTCCTAGGAGGCCCATTTTAGACCTCAAAATTCTCCTAATGGTATTAATAGCAATTCTCAAGAAAAATTAAAGTACTTGCACGATAATAAATGATATTTCGGGCTACAAGATAAGCAATGCTGTAAGAAAATGTTAGTACAAGAAATCAATAGATCAAGATAATCTGATATATGAGCAATAAATTTTAGAGAACAATGGCAAGGAAAAGAGACTTGTGCTTTCAAGTAAAGATGATATTCAAAGATGTTAATTTTGGGCAACTAGGTCCAAACTCCATGTTGCATTGCTCATGTGATGATGGTCATATTTTTGTTGGATTCCTCTTTTGTAGAGGTGCAAGATTGATCTAAAGATCATCTTGTTTGGATGAGCATAACATATATTTTGAATTTATTTTCCACACATGTGCAAGGTCGGCCAAATTTGTAATATAGGCTCACATGTCTAATAGATGTGTTACACACCCTCACTGACTGATATAAATTGGAGAGACGTGGAGGTCATTTGCTCATCAACTCATCACACATCTCTCATTGTGATCTGATTGGTTCAATAACCTTTGCGCTTTGGAGGCCTCTTCCCTTCACACTTGCGGAGCCGAAGGAGCTTTTTTCTGCGGATCTATTTAGCGCTGAATTGTAGAAGCGTTGACCATCATTGATCGTGGTCAACCCTTGGTCATTTGACCTCAAAACTCTGCCAAAATTCCGATTTTCAGAGGCCGTACTACTGGGAACTAAAATCGAGGAAAGCAGAGCTGTTTGGCCGAAGCCCTAATCTACAGCGTTGACTTTCTGTTGCTATCCTGCATTGACTTTTCTGCGTTGACTTTTTGGTTGACCAACGTTGACTTGTGATGAGTTGTCTTTGAGGGCTATGGGTGTGACACTTGTGTTGGGATTTTGTGTATTTGGGGTAGCATCAGTTGTGCTCTAGCTCTCAAACTTTGTGGAGGGACTAGAGTACACTTGATCCACAAGAACCATAAATGGATTTTCATTTGGTTTAGGAGATATTAAATTAATTAATTATTTTAAGTGTATTTCCTATGTTAAAACTTATGGAACTTAAATAATTAAAGTGAATTTAATTAAACATGTGATGAAATTGTCTTAAGTCACACGGATCAAGCTTTCTTTTAATCTTAGCCATTGATTCAAGATTTGATCATGGTCGTTGGTTTCCCAACGAGAAAAGTATAAAGGAAAGGCTGGGGTCATTTGTAAAGACACACAGAGGCAGAGAACTGAAGCAAAGCTGAGATTCTAGGGCAGGGTTTGCTAAGAATACTTAGAAGTGTTTCAACTGCAGAGAGGGGAATTTAGACCAAGTGGATGATTTGATTTTGGGGTCTAAAATACACAAGGGCAGAGATTAGCTCAAGGACAACACAGAGGAAGGTCGCAGCAGCAAGGACAACGTAATTTTCAGGAGACCTTTCAGGGGTTACGCAGAGACCCTTAGGGGCAGCATAGTGACTGCGTCACCCATTCTGGGGTAACACAATCCCTTCTGAAGCAGCGCTGAGGGATTGGAGGCCATCAAGGCTGACGCAGAGGCTTTCAGGGGCTTTAGAGGCTGACGCAGAACCTTTTAGGGACAGTGTTGGGGTTTCTAGGCCCTAATCTTGGCTGAGTTCTGTAAATCTCGTTTGAGGGTGTGGATCAGTCATTATTTTGGCCCTAGATCAGCCAGTGAGCTGTAGATCTAGCATTATCTCTATCGGGTTTTCCAGATCGGGAACCCAGATTTGTGTATTCAGAAATATTCTTAATAATAGAACCCTCCAGCAGCTAGATACCGGTTTTCCCACCTGGGGTTTTTCCAGGGACTATTTGTCCAAAAATAACTGTCACTTTGTCAATGTGTGCATGTGCTTATTCTAGATCTGAATTGGTAGAGATCTGTTATGTGTTTTTCTTTGATTTTAACTTGAATTTATTCAGTTAATAACTTGTCTAAGTAGGAGGAGCATAACCGGGTTAACAATAATAATTTCTGCATAAGATATAAGATTCAAAAATTTCTACAACTTGGAAGGTTGGTTGATCGAGAAAGGCTTTGCTAGTTGCAGCATCCTGTTGACTGCCATAATGCACAATATCTCATATCTTTGCTGGACAAGAAGAATTGTAAATCAGATCTATATTATTGGCTTGTCTTCTGTTGATCTATTATTGTATTCTATCAACATTTTACTTTCATGTTTATGTGATTTCTAATTTGTATCGGGCCTAAGAAAGATTGAAGTAAATTTTCTTTAAGCATAGAACGCACCATGGTTATCTAAACCTAACATGGTTTCAGAGCTAAGGTGAAGACAAAGTCCAAGCTAGTGTTAGAAGCAATCACTAAAGGAAGAAATCCTAACAAGGACAGATGGCCTCCTCAACCTACAAGGGTTTCAAGGCTGATCATAAATTGATTGATAAGTCTGATTATCATGCAGATGTCCTTGGATTTGGTACTAGCAGATCAAGATGTCATGGACTATGTGCAGGGAAAGATTCAAGAGCCTCCATCAAATGCAGTTGTGTTAAATTTGGACAACTAGGTCCAAACTCCATATTAAGATGCTCAGATTAAGAGGCTAATATTTTTGTTGGATTCCTCTTTGTGAGAGGTGTAAAATCCATATAAAATATGTCTTAATCCGATGAGCAGAACTTATATTTTGAATTTATTATTTTTAATAAATTATATGTGCAAGGTCGGCCAGTTTTGTAATGTAGGTTCGCATGCCCAACAGAGGTGTCACACACCCTCATGATGGATATATATACAGGAAAAGTTGGAGAGATTATCATCATCATCACAACTCACATATTCCTCTCTCATCTTAGAGTACGAGCTACCAAGAAGGACGAGTTTCAGCCACACGTGTGAAGGACGAAGAGGACAAACTGTACGGCTGAGCTGAAGTACGGATTTGCTGCTGCTAGGGTTTCGCATAGACTTTGACCAGCGTTGACTTTGGTCAACGCTTGGTCCAAACAAGCTGAAAACTTGTGGAAGGTTCGATTTATGAAGGCCGTACTACCTGGCAAAAAAATCGAGGTCAAAGGGTTGACCGTTTTGCTGCTGCGTTGACTTTTAGCTTGCTGCCCCTGCGTTGACTTTTCAGGACAACGTTGACTTTTGCAGAGTTGACTTGGGTTGACTCATCTACAGATTGAAGGGTTGTTGCATTACGTGGAATCACGACCAAAGGAGACTTTGCCGGTTGAAGTTGGTCCTGCTAACCTAAACGAATACACACATTTTTCCTGTTTCTGATTTGTCTTCTGTAAGATCTACTTATATGTTCTATCTGCATTTTGCTTACCTACTTGTATGATTGCTGAAATAAAAGTGAAATTGCTTCTAGCATAGAACATCTACAAAACTTTACATGGTATCGGAGCTGAGGTCAAGACAAACTCAATCTATAGCAATCATCATCGTGGAAATGGGTTCCACTAGTCTTGAATTCAAGGAGAATGACAAGCTGACCGGAAGTGATGACTTCCATCCCTGGAAAATGATATTAGATCTCAAATTAGAAGATCATGATCTCCTGGATCATGTGACAGGGAGGATTCAAGAACCTCCATCCAATGCCTCTGCTGCTGTTAGAAACAAGTATAAGAAGGGAGAAATCAAAGCAAAGCTGCTGATCAGGGAATCCATAAATAAGAGTCCGGTTGCCTACATATCTGAACTAGGCACATCCAAGGAGATGTATGACAAATTGATACTTATGTTTCAAGTAAACAATGTGAACCAAGTGCTATTCCTCAAGAACGAGTTGAAGAATATGAAGAAGGGCCGAGATGAGTCTGTTCAAACTTTCTTTCTGAAGTTGACCGAAACCAGGAACAATCTGCTAGCTATTGGGGAGATACTAGCTGATCGTGAGATGGTTCTCACCGCACTTGGAGGACTTCCATATGAATGGCAAGTATTCACAACTACTATTCTCAACAATAATACCATTCCTAACTTGGATGAGCTTCTGTCAAGATGTATGCAAGAAGAAACAAGGATGAAGGAATTTGATAATGAAAGAAATGCTGCCTATGGTGCTCATTCCCGAAAGAAGAACTTTGGTGGTTCTAAGGACAAAAGAAGGACAAAGACTCAAGAGAAGAAGGGTAAATGTTTCACCTGCCATAGGACCGGACACTATGCTAGAGAATGCCCCTTCAAGAAGGATTCTCCCGATAGTGACGATAACAACAACAACCGAAGAAATGGGAATCGAAGAAATGACAAATCCAAAGGAAAGAGGAAGGCACACTTTGGAGGAAACAATCAACCTTCTAAGAGGTCCAGAAATACCAAGTATGAGGAGTCTAATGTTGTTGATAAAAGAAATGAGTACATTCTGGTATCTGCTCTCTCAGCTGCATCTCCGCCCGACACTATGGATGTCTGGCTAATTGATAGTGGTGCCTCAAGACACATCACTGGATTCAAGGAAGCACTTTCTGACATGGTTGAAAGGGATACTAATCTAGAAATTATCCTTGGGGATAATGCCACTTATCCCGTGAAAGGGACCGGAACTGTGACCCTTCACTTGTCTCAAGGACAAGTCCTCCGTCTACAAGATGTACTCTATGTACCCAAATTGAAGAAGAACCTTGTGTCTGTATCTGCCATGGAAGACAAAGGATTCAATGTAACTTTCTCTGATGGAAAGGTGCTCATGTGGAAGGAGAGCTTCAAGGAAGCTATCTCAATTGGTTTTAGAGTTGGTACACTCTACCAGTTGGAGGGAGTCCGTTGGGAGCTATGACTTGTGATACTATCCGACAAACCGAACTATGGCACCGAAGATTTGGACACCTTCATTACAAAGCCCTTCCCGAAGCAAGGAAGGTGGTGACAGTGATGCCTGATTTTGGAAATAATCATGAAGGTGTATGTAAGGGCTGTGCTGAAGGAAAACATACAAGGGGACCTTTCCCCTCAAGTGTCACAAAGACATCTGATATATTGCAACTGGTCCATTCTGATATATCTGGTATGTTGCCCGTGACATCCCTGGGGGGATGTTCTTACTACATGACATTTACCGATGACTTCTCTCGCAAAACCTGGATATACTTCTTGAAGAAGAAGGATGAGGCTTTCATGTGGTTCCGTACCTTCAAAGCCTTGGTGGAAAATATGACCGGAAAGAAGATCAAGATTTTGAGGACTGACAATGGCACCGAATATGAGTCAAATGAGTTCAAAGACTTTTGCAGAGAAGCTGGCATTAAGAGGGAGACTACCACTGCATATACTCCTGAGCAGAATGGTGTTGCTGAACGCAAAAATAGGACTATTGTGGAAGCTGCCCGTGCCATGCTATGTGACCAGGGTCTACCAAAGTTTCTGTGAGGAGAAGCTGCAAATACTGCTGTGTACATTCAAAACCGATGCCCTCATTCCGCTTTGGACTCCAAAACTCCCGAAGAGGTTTTCTCTGGTAAGAAACCTGATGTCTCACATTTTAGAATTTTTGGATGTCCTGTCTATTTTCATGTGCCGGAAGAAAAGAGAAGTAAGCTGGATGCTACTGGGAAGAAAGGAATGTTTGTGGGCTATAGTGAGACTTCTAAGGCATATAGAGTCTATGTACCTGGTCAAAGGGAAGTAGAGATAAGCCATGATGTCACTTTTGACGAAGATGTTTCCCTGAAGAAAGTTGTAGATCTTCCCAGATCTGAAGAAAATCATGAAGGAAGACCTGGAAATCTGGAAGAACCCCAGGATGAGACTATGCCTGATGTTGAAGGGCCAATGGACCCTATTGATCCTTCCCCTTCTCTAGGAAAGAGACCATCATGGCTCAGGGACACCCTCGAAGATGCTGAGGGTCATGCTGCCCCAAGGGGGACATTCCGAGAAAGCAAGAAGCCGTGTAGATACCAAGGGTATCTAGCCGCCATGAGTACTATTGTACAATCTGAACCTGGATCTTTTGAGGAAGCCATCAAGCATCAAGTCTGGAAGGATGCTATGCATGAAGAATATGAGTCTATTATGAAGAATGATGTCCGGGATGTGGTCCCGAGACCGAAGGACAAATCTGTTGTCACCGCTAAATGGCTCTACAAGATTAAACATGGATCTGATGGAGTGCTGAAAAGTTTAAGGCAAGATTTGTTGCCCGTGGTTTCTCTCAAAAGGAAGGAATTGACTATGACGATATATTTGCACCTGTGGCACGATATACCACCATCCGATCCATCATAGCCCTTGCTGCTACGCAAGGATGGAGTCTTCATCAGATGGATGTCAAGACCGCTTTTTGCATGGTGCAATAAAGGAAGAGGTGTATGTAGAACAACCTCTGGGATTTGAAGTTCAAGATCGAGACACTTATGTCTGCAGGTTGAAGAAAGCCCTCTATGGGTTAAAGCAAGCACCCAGAGCTTGGTACGAAAAGATGGATAGCTACTTGATGAAGCTGGGCTTTACTCGAAGTAATGCTGATCCGAACCTATACTTCAAGGTTGTGAAAGAGAAGCCTCTCATTCTAGTATTATATGTGGATGACCTCTTCCTGACTGGTGATGACCCTCTCATTCATCAATGTAAGAGGGAGCTTGCTGCTGAGTTCGAGATGAAAGACCTAGGACTGATGCACTATTTCCTAGGCCTGGAGGTCTGGCAGAGACCTGGAGAGATTTTTTCTTTCTCAAGGAAAATATATTGTGAAGCTTCTGGAAAGATTTGGGATGGTGGACTGTAAGTCCGTGTCGACACCGATGGAACTCAACTTTAAGAAGTTGAGTGGCAGCGCTGCTGGGCCTATCTTGGCCAATCCTACCGAGTATCGTCAACTCATAGGAGCTTTGATGTTCTTAGTGAACACCCGACCGGATATATGTTTTGCAGTGAACACTTTGAGTCAACAGATGGTTGAGCCTCATCATTTTCACTAGGTTGGTGCCAAGAATCTTCTGAGATATCTTCGGGGCATGATAAACCATGGGCTGAGATACACTGCCGGGAGTGTGACACTCCGTGGATATACTGATGCCGATTGGGCTGGCAGTGTGGTGGATCGTAAAAGCACATCGGGATGCTGCTTCAATCTTGGTTCTGCTTCGATCTCATGGATGAGCAGGTAGCAGAAGTCGGTGGCTTCGAGCACCGCTGAGGCCGAATACATTGCAGCTAGTATGGCCTGTTGTGAAGCAGTTTGGTTGCGAAAGCTCTTTAGTGAGCTGTTTGGACATGTGCTAGATACCACTGTGATACTCTGTGATAACCAGAGTGGGATTCGTATGACTGAGAATCCCGTGTTCCACGACCGATCCAAGCATATTGATATCAGGTACCACTTTATCCGGGATATGGTACAGCGAGGCGCCGTAAGGCTCGATCATATAGGAACTGATGAGCAGGTCGCGGATATTCTCACTAAGCCCCTGGGGAAGGTCAAGTTCCTAACCTTCCGTGAGAGTCTTGGTATCGTGGAACGACCCTATGATGTGGGTCCCGTTGGACGATGAGCTCTGGGAGCTCTGGGGGGCTTTGTGGAGAGCTTCTCGGAGCTATGGGCAACCACAAGGCTAGGCTTGCCAACCTTGGTGGTGTGCTTGGACCCCACCGTTGTGATTTTGAGTTGGTTCACCTCTCATTTTCTGTGCCCCGTATGCATCCTACCCATTGAGTTCAGGGCTCATGGGAAGTACCTCTCATTTGGCCAATGAGTTGTGGAAAAGTTAGAGACTATTAGCAAAGACTGATGGACGCATCAGAGATTGCCGTACTCTCTATCTAGGATGGCACGGTCCAACCACTTGATCTGGGATCAAGATTTGTGAGGTCTGGGACCTCTGGACTGATTATGTCAGTCGGGGGATGATGTCTTTGTGACTGACCCACTTCTGTTCTGAAATAAAGAAGCCAGCAAAGCAAGTTTGGGCGGGATGACGCACGATGTTGATTGCACTAATAGATGGAGTTCTCCCTAGTTGAGAGGGAGTGTTAAATTTGGACAACTAGGTCCAAACTCCATATTAAGATGCTCAGATTAAGAGGCTACTATTTTTGTTGGATTCCTCTTTCTGAGAGGTGTAAAATCCATATAAAATATGTCTTAATCCGATGAGCAGAACTTATATTTTGAATTTATTATTTTCAATAAATTATATGTGCAAGGTCGGCCAGTTTTGTAATGTAGGCTCGCATGCCCAACATATGTGTCACACACCCTCATGATGGATATATATACAGGAAAAGTTGGAGAGATTTTCATCATCATCACAACTCTCATATTCCTCTCTCATCTTAGAGTACGAGCTACCAAGAAGGACGAGTTTCAGCCACACGTGTGAAGGACGAAGAGGACAAACTGTACGGTCAAGCTGAAGTACGGATTTGCTGCTGCTAGGGTTTCGCAGAAACTTTGACCAGCGTTGACTTTGGTCAACGCTTGGTCCAAACAAGCCGAAAACTTGTGGAAGGTTCGATTTATGAAGGCCGTACTACCTGGCACAAAAATCGAGGTCAAAGGGTTGACCGTTTTGCTGCTGCGTTGACTTTTAGCTTGCTGCCCCTGCGTTGACTTTTCAGGACAGCGTTGACTTTTGCAGAGTTGACTTGGGTTGAATCATCTACAGATTGGAGGGTTGTTGTGACACATGCTGGGCTGGCTGACCAAAGGAGACTTTGCTGGTTGAAGCATCCTGTTGACCGCCGAAACGAATACACACATTTTTCCTGTTTCTGATTTGTCTTCTGTAAGATCTACTTATATGTTCTATCTGCATTTTGCTTAACTACTTGTATGATTGCTGAATGAAAAGTGAAATTGCTACTAGCATAGAACATCTACAAAACTTTACATGGTATCAGAGGTGAGGTGAAGACAAACTCAATCTATAGCAATCATCATCGTGGAAATGATGGAGAGAGATTATCCCTCTAATGGAAATGGAAGTGACCCTACTGCCTTCGCCACTCATGCAAAGAAGAAAAACAATGGTGGCCCGAGAAATCAAAACCATCGAAGAGTGTGGCCCAAAGGACGGAAGGGAAGATGTTACACTTGTAACAAGACTGATCACTATGCAAGAGAGTGCCCTAATAGAAGGGACTCTCCTATGAATGATGACAACAACAACTCGAGAGGGAATGGCAATCAAAGGAACAATAGGTTCAAAGGAAAAAGGAAAGCTCCCTCTGATTGTAGTGGAAATGGGCAAACTTTCAAGAAGTCAAGAAATTCCAGGTACAATGAGTTCGGGGGTCGATTGAACGCGATTGCCGTCCGATTAGATCTGTGGAAGATCCGACGGAGTTCGCGTTAAAAGCTGCATGGGAGTTAAAACAAGGTATGGACCCGACGTTGTATGCAATGAAGCTTTATTAAGGGTTTGAAGTCCAGAATTATTTCCGAAGGTCTAAAGATTCCGAAGGCTTTTTAATATTTCCGAAGGTTTAATGATATTTCAATGAAGTTTTATTAAAGTGGTTGAAGTTCGGAAATACACTGCTGAGGGGATTTTAACCTTTGTTTAAAAGGAAATTAAACATTTTCGAAGGTTCTGATATTCATTCCGAAAGAGTTTGAAACATTGGGTTAAAGTGAGTTATATTGTTCCAAAGGTTAAAAGGGGATTTTGCTTCCGAATATTATAAAAGTGGATTATAATGTTTTGAAAGGGAAAAGGGCGGAATGATCAAAGGTGTGGGACCGGTGTAAACAAATGGATGAGATTAAAGGAGATGCAATGCGATGGATGTGATGCGATGTGATCGCATATCGCAATCGGGGCAGGAGAAAAATCGCACAAACACAGTGGTCACAGAAAATGCGAAGTGCGATGTAATGACGTGAAGATGATGTGGCATGACATGGCATGATGACATGGAGATGATGTGGACTTCCGCATATCACAAATCGCAAGATCGGAGGGGTGAAAAGCGTAAGAGCAAGGTTGAATCACCGAAATGCGAAACGTGATAAGAGTACCGGATGCGATGCAACTTCAAAGCAAAAGTCTAAAGGATTTCAAATCCGAAGGTATAAGGTTTCCCTTTGAGAAATCGCATTGGGGGTTGGAAGAACTATGCATAGCAAGAAACACATGGGAACGTCGAAGTGCGAAGCACGAAGTACGATAAAGAAAGCGAAAAGCGATGCACTGTGATTGGTCAATGTGGTGTGGGACCCTGTAAGCCCTTGTTTTGTTAGATTTGCCATAGTATAATGTTTACACTGTTGATCGTTTTAAACGTATGTATGATGACTAAAGCCCATATTTGTAATCCGTTGAGGGCATAAAGGAAACAGTATGTGGGCCATACTCTACAGGTCACAAAGGAATGGAATGAACGCATAACCGACAGTCGTGCAGAATAGTGGTTGATGCGGCAACGACAGTTTATGAAGAAAAGTATGAACGCGGATAGAAAGGCTAGGGTAAGGATCCGACACAGAGAAAAGGGCAGAATCGAGTGTTTAGAAGAGCGGTGAAGGTTGAACTCTATGGGCATGAGAAAAAGAGGCAGAGTCGGGAAATAGGAGAATATGGTGGCACCATTGGAAACACAACAGCTGGGTCAGGTTAGGCCAAAATGACAGTTATGCAGAACTGTGTTGAATATAATAGCAAGAATCGAAACGACTCTGGCAACAGCAGAAAAGACAAATGCACAGCGAGCCAAGAGATGAAAGGGCTGAGTGAAATATATTTGTTGTAACTGTAATTGTAAATGATTTAATTATTTTTATTGTATGTGATGCAAAGGCAAGTCTCTGTAGGCAAAGCAAAACTCCAATTTGATATTGTAATGATTGTATATATTATTGTAACATTCGGAATATGCTGAGTGAGGAAATGAGTGGGTGAAAGGCAAGAACCGTGCCTGTTCACTTCATATTCCCTGTAGAATGCAAACAACCATGAAGTTATTTGTATAAAACAGGTAATATTCATGTGCAGAAGGAGACGAAAACACAGAGAGAGAGAGAGGGAGTATGCAACAGAATTGAAGAGAGCTGAAGATTTTAGAAAGATGCAAAATGAAAGAGAGCATAAGATTATAAGACAGAATAGCATGAGGTTAGAGAAAGCAGCATAAGGTGTGAGAGTGAAAGAAGAAGCAGGGGCAAAAAGAGAAGCTGTGAAGATGCAGAGATGATTTAAAGCAGATATGAAGGCTGGAGGACAACAATGAAGAAGGAATAGAACAGACCTGATATCCAGGTAAATCACCATGTGTTTTCATAGTAGTGTGAGGAAGTTGGTGCTTCCATATCAAGTTGTAGCTCGATAGATGTCCAGTTGTAGCTGGTTGAGGTAGGAGCCTCCTGTGGGTTGTAGCCTGCAAAAAACAGATGGGAGTTGGAGCTTCCTTGCATGTTGTAGCATGCAGAATTTGAGGTAGTAGCCTCCTGTAGGTTGGAGCCTACAGAAAATCAGTGGTGAGAGGGAGTTGGAGCTTGCCTTTGCATCACAACAATAATAAGATGTGGTTTTCTCCCTTATGGGTTTCCACTTATACTTGTTGTCCATATGCATGATGATTATGTGTTGATGTTCTATATTTAATCTGCTTAATACTTGCTGCTCACATATTAAGATTGATGTTTCATTATATAATAAGTTGATCATGAAATGAAGTTGTAAATAAGTTTAAAGGAATGTTTTAAAAGTCCATGAATGTGTTAAACTGATTCACCCCCCCTCTCAGTTTAACTAAGGGTTCAACAATTGGTATCGGAGCCAAGTTCGTTTGGTGTAAGCCTAATAGCTTGAAGGAGATCTGGTTGAGTAATGGACTATCGAAATGTACCCGTGTTAAATACAACAAACTTTCCTGAATGGAGAGATAAGGTTAAAACAGATTTAATGACTTATGAACCTGAGGTATGGAAGCTTGTATGTGATGGTTACTACACAGACTCTCCCTCTTTGCAAGAACAACAGTGGAATGCCAAGGCAAAATGTGTGATATATAATAGTCTTCATAACAAGGATCTTGATTTAATAATGGATCTAACCTCTGCAAAAGAAATCTGGGATAGATTGCATTTCATGCATGAAGTAGACACTAGGGGCTACATTGTCAAGAAGGAGAAGAGAATAAAGAAGAAGAAAAATTCATGTCAAAAGGAAAATGTTCAATCAAATGAGGTACCTGCTAGTGTGAATGGAAGTAAGTTCCATGAAGAAATTATAGTGAAAGAACAAACCAAACTTGACATTGCCTTGACTGAAATAGGAAGATTGAAGAATGAAAACAAAGACTTGAAGAAATTGGTGCAAATTTGTGATGAGAAAGAATATGAAGATAAGAAAGAAATTGTTGGCCTAAAGACACAACTTGAAGAAGCAAGGAAAGTAGAAGACACTCTACTAAAGAAAATAAAGGATAAAATTCAGAAGCAAGAGAAATTGGAAGAAGAAGTAGTGTGCCTGAGAAAGAAATTAGAAAAAGCCCAAAGAGAATTTTTAATGGATACTCCTCAAATGACAAGCTCTGAACATTTGGACAAGATTTTAAATGCTCAAAGGTCTCCTCTCATAAAGGCTGGGATAGGATATGAAGGAGAAACCAGTAAGTCCAAGGTAGAAGATAACAAGAATATCATTTTTGTAAAAGCTGTAAAAGAAAAAATTAACTCTCAGCAATCTGAGATTATTGCAGCTAGAAGACTGATAGAAGAAAGGAGCAAGGGGTGTAAGCAGCTCGAAGATGAGATTGCATCCATGGAGACCTCGGAGAAGGCAGACATTGAAAGGAATGATGAAGCAGCTCAAAAAGGAACCACAGAAGCAGAAGCGAGCAAGAACTTGATGTGTGATGAAACAAACAGAAATAAGCAACAACATCAAGAGACAAAGAATGAGCGGAAGAAGCAAGCAGTTGCAAAAAGTTCAAATGTTCCTGAAGATCAATTGAACAAGTTCGGAAGACCTCAAAGGAGATTCTTTCCTCCTATGAGAAATTTCACTTGTTTTTCCTGTCACAAACTGGGACATACTGCAGCATATTGTAAGACAAAGCAAATCCATTCCAACCAGCAAAGAATGCAGAAAATGAAAAGACTACCTCAAGCAAACAAATGGAGAGGACAACCTTTCACCATGTACCTAAGTCACCTGATACGGGGATACGGGGATACGAAGTATCGGACACGGGTACGGTGACCCCGGAACAGGATACGTTATGTTATATATTATTTTATTAAAAATATATATATATATTAATATATTTAAAATTAGATATTTTTTGCACAAATTCATACAAAATTCATTGATTCAAACATAGATATTAGATATCCATGAGTCATACATCATCATTGATACTATAATACAAATTACAATGATACATTGATACACCATACATGATACAATCGTCAAATTTACTCAGAAAGACAAGATTGAAGATATTAAGATACTGTAGTTTTTTCATTAAGTCATCAGAATCAAAATGTGTTACATAACAACACTGCCAATGGCAAATAGAAATAGAAAATACAAAATTAACTACAATCTACAAGACTACAAGCCTGAAGCCTCAATGAGTCAGAGTCATCAATCCTCATAATCAGCATCACTGTCGAAATCCTGATCATCATGCTCACCATTGCTCTCCTGTCTCTGATGCATCCTCCTCCTCTATCATCTCTGCATCTGCTGGTGTGGAGGATGACCCCTCTAATCCATCATCAAATCTGACAGGCTCTAGCACTAGCGCATTGAGATCCAAGTTGGCCAATGCCAACTCAACACTGATGTCCAGACCCATATCATCAGGAAAGACATCCCACATCTTTGTCTTTCCCTTCAACCACTCCTCCCTTTGCCTGTAGATGAGACAAAGGTTGGTGTGCACATACACCATTGTCTCTGCCCTGGACTGCTCAAGCCTGCTCTTCTTCACACTATACAAATTCCCATATGTGCTCCAATTCCTCTAGCAACAAGAGGATGAAGTCACCTGAGAGAGGAGCCTCATGGCTAACTGCTGTAGAGGAGGGCTTGCTGCCCCATGAGTTGCCCACCAAGAATGGGGCTTCTTAGCCCCCCTGTCTCGAATCAAATCATAGCCTCCAAATTGCCCCTTGCCAGTGGAAAAATCTGCAAAGGCATCCTCCACCTCATCACAGGATGCCCTATCTTGAAAAATCCTCCTCAATGCATCTTTCCTCCCCTGTGAGATTTCAGCATCCATGTGAGGAGGGAATCTGCGGGAAGGTCCACCATTCAGCCACTCATGGCTATAGTATTTTGGGTTCAAGGAGTGAGCCAAACAATGTAAAGGTGTGCAATTCTTGTCCCATCTGCTGACAAGAATATCCTGTATGACGGTGAAGAAGGCCTCAGGTGATGTCTCATACTCTGGGCACTGACTCTGTAAAATAGTGGTCCTCACAGACTCAATCATGGAATCCCATCCCTCATAAACCTCTCCTAGGATGGGTTGGTCTGTATCTGCAAATCTGAGCAAGGAAATGATAGGCTCCGTTATCTGAATAATTAGATCTACCTTCTCCCACCATATATCATCCAACACTATGTCCTTCACCTTCTTTGAGGCTGCTTGATCCATCTTTCTCCAAAAAGACCAAAACTCTGAAATAACCATAGACCCAAGAGCGGTCTTGACCTCCCTCAACCTCTTCAACATGATGAATGAAGAGGCAAACCATGTATCTGCAATCTTCAACAATGATAGATTGTTGTACTCCTTGTAGATAGTGAGGGCATTTGTATGGTTTGTTACAAAGTTGCGGATATGTCGTGCATCCTCAATACTGGCTCCAATCCAAAGCACATCAGAAGCAATAGATTTCAGTGCCAAGTTCAATGAATGGACAATGCAAGGTGTCCAAAATACTTGTGGATATTTTGCTTCCACAATCATGCTAGCAGCCTTGCAAACAGGTGCATTATCTGTAATGATTTGCACACAACAATCCACACCTACACTTTCAATAACATTGAGAAATAACTCACCCATATATTGTGCATCCTTGTACTCTCCAAATGTATCCACTGCTTTCAAGAAAACTGCACCATTCGTGGATGACACCATGAAGTTAATGAGTGGGTGGCGTGCTAGATCTGTCCATCCATCAGAAACAATGCTAACCCCAGATGTTGGTCATGCTGATTTAATAGGCTCAAGCATTTTGTCCACCTCTTTCTTTGCCTTTGTCAACAATGTGGTTCTGAGCTTCTCTGACCCAGGAGGCATATACCCTGATGGAGCCCCATGACAAAGAGCTCGACACATCTCAATAAATAGAGGTGACCGTGCAACATTAAAAGATATGAAGTTCTGATAGAAAAAAAATGCAATGGTGAGGTTAAGCTCTTCCCTTTTCTCTTTTTGGAAAATCTTGTCCATTGGACCAACTACAGTTGCCTTTCTCTTTGCTAATTCTTCCCTGCTAGAAGTCTCAAAAGGGAACTTGCTGCTGCTTTTCCTCAAGAATGGAAGGGGGTCATCAGTCTTGGATTTTTTTGATTTTGCTGCCACATTTGCCTCACCAATACTCTGCTCTTTCTCCAATTTCTTCCTATCTGGCGATTCAATTGCTGTACAACATTTAACGCCACAACCTGGAATACCCAACAAATGAGCTTTCACACGGAAATATGTGCCATTGAAATGGCCATTGCAAAAATTGCATTTCCAACCACAATTTCCTCCTCCCTTTTTTGCTGCCCCTTCCTCTCTTGTTGCATATTTCCACAATGGGTATTTGGGGTCAACAATTTGTTTTCCCTGCACATTTGAAGCTACTGTTGCAGCCCCACTTCCAATGGATGGAATACTTGCAGACCCTGATGAAAGAGGGACATGAGGGGCATCTCCAATGGAGACATTCTTCCCCTTTCTTTGCCCCTGTCTTGCTGCCTTTGATTGAGCCATGAATACTGTAAAAAATAAACAAAAACAACTAAATATATAAAACATATGCACATGCAAACACTAACAACAAACTAAATGCAAAATATAGAGGGACAATGCACTTACCGGATGCCCGAATCTCTTCGAAAGAACACACTTGCTCCTTGCTCACACTAGTTCTCACTTCACAAATGAAACACAAATGAAATAGGTGAGAAAATAAGAAAGAAAAGCCACACTTTATAAAAAAAAATCGCTCGATTTTGGTTGCCGCGGGCCCGGCCATACCCTGCAGGAGTGGCCACGGTCCCTTTTCGGACACGCCGTGTCTCGACCGTACCCTGTACAGACACGCCGTGTCCTTCGAATTGGGGCCGAATTCGACACCTAGAGGTGTCCGACACGGGGATACGGGGATACGAGGGCATTTTAGGAGTATCCGGTTACTTAGCCAGGTACACTAATCGATTCCATGGCTACTGTTTTTCATGCAATGAATTTGGACATAAATCTGTTGAATGTAAATTGTGTTCAGAAAGGGGAATAAAATATTATACATCAGCTCAAACATACCGTGGTAAAATAAGATGTTATGTATGCCTCAAGCTTGGTCACAAAGCAAAACACTGTAAACTTCCATATACATTAAAGAACACTAGACAACTGATGAAATCCAATCAAATCAGACAAAACTGTGAATAAAAAATATGTCTAGTCATTATGAAGAACCCCAATAAAGTATGGAAAGAAAAGAGAAAGGGGGAGGTTGTTACCTCAATAACATAATGAATCCATCACAGTCTCAGGGGGAGCTGCTCTAGGAAGCAACGCAAATATCCAGCCAGTAATAGATAAGAAGAAACATCCCAGGGGGAGAGAAGTCCATAAATAGTCCCCATGAAGGTAGTCTAAGAAGAGCCTCTTGGAATGAGAACAGCTATAAGATCAGGAAGGGAAAGGACAATTTCTCTAACAGAGAACTATAGAGGAAGAAGAATACCTGAAGCATTCAATAGCCAACTGCTTGATGGAAGGAGAGAAGGTAGCAAGCAGCGATGATGGTAGAGGGAACATCATCCATGAACATGTAAGCTAAGAAGACATCAGTAGATTAAGTGATGAATGGTTAAAATCACAAAAGTTATGTTTCGAGCTACAGAACTGGAAGGACCCATAAAGGATGATCACATTGTGCATCATACTGCTAGAATTAACAATGAATCACATTAAGAAGGATGAGTAAGAGAAGTGCCTATCATCATTATATCATTACATCATTCATCTATAAAAGGTCCCCTTGGAGGAATGCAGTTAAGTGAGTGATAAATCTCTGAGTGATCTGCCCATGAAGATTCCTAGTATAGAAATTGAAGATGTGTTCCCGAAGATCATTATGTTAGAACAGTTGAATTGAATATAAAGCAGCAATGATTCTAGAGCAGTCCTAGAAAGGAACATGCAATGGCTTTCCTTTGAAATAATGACAGAATAAGAAAAATGGTTAATGATGCCAAGATCAAATTCAATATATTGATGATTGTTGGTGTGAACAGTGGAAAGCTCAATAGTAGAAACTATGAAGGTTGTCTTTATTATGCGTTCATGTGCGAGCTGAAGTGAAATCTCTGCATGGTTTATCAAAGTAGTATCAATTGGTATTTGGTACAAGCAGCATGCCTATCAACAGAATACCAAGTGTTATCAGTGGAGCAATGGTATGGTGCAGGTCCACAGGATTAAAGGACTATGGAAAAAGTACATCAAGGTAGTATACCCAGTGTTATCTGCATTATTAAAGCATAAAATAGTCAATGAAAGTGAAAAAGGACCATTATCTTGTTTACACTTGAAGTAGTATATTGAGCATTGAAGCAGTATCTATTTCTAGATATAATTGCATGCCTTCCTCGAGATAGTACAGATATATCTTCAAGGCCTCTTTCTTAAGATCATTCATAAAACTGTGTGAAGTCTATTTGCTGAGATTTCAATTAAACAACTTGAAGATGTTTTGCTGAAGATCATCATGATAGAACAGTTAAAGTAACTGAAGTATGAAGGACTAGTTGTATTAATCTTAAATTTGAAGCTCAAAAGTCTGTTATTGATTCATCAAAAGCATACTTCAGCAGAAAGGATTCGCTGGTATTTCATCATTAAAGAGAGGTTGATTGTTGACATACATACCCCCTTATGTCATAAATAAAATTGCATAGTTGATAAGTGAGACTAACCAATACATTGAATGTATCTAGCCTCAAGGGTTTATTTTGAAAGTACATTGTACAAGCAGTAAAGTCATTTAGTCTCTTAGATTGAAAGATATTGTCTAATCTCACAATAAGTTGTAAGCTCTGGTTTGATTCATTGTTCACATTAGTAACAAGGACCTTTCAGCTATTAAGTGTAATATCCCTGTCAGCAGACAAGCTCATATCACCACCAACAGGAAGTAAAGGTGAACCACATCTATAAAAGATATATTGGCATCGTCATATTTGAATAGATGTGTACTATAGATATGTGTCTCAGATGAATATCATAATATGGACTAAAGTATATTTGGAGCAGACTTTATATGACGTATGGACCATTCTCAGTGCTTTAGTATTATTCCAATGATGCATCTCTGATTATTTAAGTCTGGTACAATGTGTTCTATGAAGTGTCCTTATCATCACTTTCAGCTTTATACAAGTGCAAGAATTCTGAGCTTTGGGATGGTATCAACTTACTGTGTATATACATACAAGTTCAATGATTCTCAAACTGTTCTCCCAACAACTCTTGTACACCAGTTTGGAGCAGCATGGTATCAAAGCATGGTACAAAGTCAGAAGAAGAAGGCCTAAACACAACTCAGAGAGAGGAAATGAAAAGATAGAAAGTACATTGGGAAAGGTGCAACCCTTTGCCATTGATGTCAAAGGGGGAGGAAAAGCGAGCAGAAGAAGAAAGGTTCTTCTAAAAAGCAGGCAGAGGAAGACAAGACACTTCTCAGAATGAGAAGGGGAGGAAGTCCTGGAGGAAGTATTGGAGTATTGCCATCAATGCCAAAGGGGGATATTGTTGGAAATATTGTCATTGATGGCAAAAGAGCACAAAGGAGCAGCACCTGAACCAACAATAAGGCAAAGGAGCAGATCAGGCAATAATGCAGTAAGAAAGCATAAAAGAGAGGCAAGGAGCAGCATTAGACCATCAGCAAAGGCAAAAGAGCACAAAAGAACAACACCAGAACACTAGCAAGCACCAGAGGCAGCGGATGCAGCAGATGCAACTAAGCAATAAAGGCAAAGAAGCAGAGGCAGTTAAGAAAGAAAAGGAGCTCAGGAGAGATCGGCGCATGCAGCAAGTGCAATAAGAAGCATAGCTAATCCAGGAGAGATACGCAGAAGCAGCATATACAGTGAAGGCAAAGGCGTGCAACAGAGGCAGTGAAGGCAGCAGAGGCAGCAAAAGCAGTAGAGGGAGCGAAGGCAGTTAAAACCTCATGCAACAGAGGCAGCGAAGGCAGCAGAGGCAGCATAGGCAGCAGAGGCAGCAGAGAAGCAGCGAAGGCGTGCAGCAAGCGAAATAATCTCAAATCAGAGTGAAAAGCTCAAGAGGAGTAACATTATGCAGAAAAAAGGAAAGCAGAATCAATGTGCAGCAAAGAGGCAGAATAGAACAACGACAGTTGAACAAACAGGTGAAACAGGTGAAGTGGACTCGTGTCGGGCGGAAAGAATCTGCATTCCTGGAGGTAGCAAGCATGGGCAGCAAAGGAGGGTCTTATCCCTTTGAAAATTAATTAATTTATGGTTTTTTGTGTAGCATCGAGAATTGTTAACCTCTGTAATAAGGGTGGAAGAAAATTAGAACTCTGGTTCTTTGGTTGAGAGCGCAGCGATAATCAGTCTTTGTTTATTGAGTTATGCAATGAAAAGGAGGTTTTCATGAGAAATTGATGTTAAACAAAGAAATGGTGAAAATCTACGTTTGAACACGATTTAAAACAAAGTTTGAAGGACAAGTGGTTTTAGAGAAACCATACACTGTTGTTGCGCCGCTTTTGGCATATGAGCGGTTTTATTCATTTCGAACGCGATCAAGTCATATTGCGACACGTCACGAGCACAATACCACCCATTTCGCGTTGCTTTTGGGTGATAAAGCCCAAAGGTCGACGGGAATTTAGATGTCGTCCCGATTAGATCCGTGTGATTCCAGATGCCCGTATTGTAGCCGTGGGAGTTAAAACAAGATATGTGATATGCGGACCCGACGTTGCTTTATAAGGCGGAGTTGTTGTTGGGTTTGTAAGTCCATGAATGATTCTTTGGATATTCAAAGAGTCCAAAAAGGCTTTTGATGCCTTATTTATCGATATCAACGGAGCTGTATTAAAGTGGCTGAAGTTTGAAGTATACTTACTGGCGGGATTTTAACATTTGTTTAGCGCGAAAATTGAAGACGCCTGGAAATATTATTCCGATATTCACCCGCGAGGCTTTATATTATTTAATGGTAAAATGTTGATGTTATCGTTCGTGCTGCCGTACTTACCTGGATATAGCGCGGTAGATTGCACGACCGAAATGCAGGCACTGACTGGCGGTAATGGTGAGACTAAAAGAGAAGATCTTACCACATCAAAGGCATTATGTTTGACAGACATCGTTAATATCCCGCCAGGGCGAGAAAATCACGACAAACACAGTGGTCAGGAAAATGCAGAAGAAAGTGATGAACAAGATCATGGAAGATGATGTGAAGAGCGACGTGATGGCTGATTGCAGAGCATCAAGGCATTTTTGATGACGGACTGTTCACACACATCATAAAATGGCAAGATCGTGAGGTGTATGGCATTGACAACATGGCATGATCCTGCAAATGAGACTGTTATGGAGACATGAGCATGGGAAGAGATAAATACTGAAGATTTCAACCAAGGTGAGCAAGGTTTCTTTGTAACCGCTGGGGTTAAGAAGAGAACGATATAGACAATACAAACACATGGGAATGCCGAAGTGCGAAGCGCGAAGTACGATAAAGAAATCGAAAAGCGATGCGTTGTGATTGGTCAATGTGGTGTGGGACCCTGTAAGACCTTGTATCGTTAAATTTGCCATAGTATAATGTTTACACTATTGATCGTTTTAAACGTATGTATGATAACAAAAGCCCAGATTTGTAATCCATCGAGGGCATAAAGGAAATAGTATGTGGGCCATACTCTACAGGTCACAAAGGAATGCAATGAACACATAACCGAAACTCGTGCAGAATAGTGGTTGATGTGGCAACGACAGTTTATGAAGAAAAGTATGAATGCGGATAGAAAGGCTAGGGTAAGCATCCAACACAGAGAAAAGGGCAGAATCGAGTGTTTAGAAGAGCAGTGAAGGTTGAACGCTGTGGGCACGAGAAAAAGAGGCAGAGTCGGGAAATAGGATAATATGGTGGCACCATTGCAACAACAGCTGGGTCAGGTTAGGCCAAAATGACAGTTATGCAGAACTATGTTGAATATAATAGCAGGAACCGAAACGACTCTGACAGCAGCAGAAAAGACAAATGCACAGCGAGCCAAGAGCTGAAAGGGCTGAGTGAAATATATTTGTTGTAATTGTAATTGTAAATGAATTAATTATTTTTATTGTATGTGATGCAAAGGCAAGTCTCCGTAGGCAAAGCAAAACTCCAATTTGATACTGTAATGATTGTATATATTATTGTAACATTCAGAATATGCTGAGTGAGGAAATGAGTGGGTGAAAGGCAAAAACCGTGCCTGTTCACTTCATTTCCCTGTTGAATGCAAACAGCCATGAAGTTATTTGTATAAAACAGGTAATATTCATGTGCAGAAGGAGACGGAAACACAGAGAGAGAGAGAGGGAGTATGCAACAAAATTGAAGAGAGCTGAAGATTTTAGAAAGCTGCAGAATGAAAGAGAGCATAAGATTATAAGACAGAACAGCATGAGGTTAGAGAAAGCAGCATAAGGTGTGAGAGTGAAAGAAGAAGGGGCAGAAAGAGAAGCTGTGAAGATCCAGAGATGATTTAAAGCAGATATGAAGGCTGGAGGATAGCAATGAAGAAGGAATAGAGCAGAGCTGATATCCAAGTAAATCAACATGTGTTTTCATAGTAGTGTGAGGAAGTTGGTGCTTCCATATCAAGTTGTAGCTTGATAGATGTCCAGTTGTAGCTAGTTGAGGTAGGAGCCTCCTGTGGGTTGTAGCCTGCAGAAAACAGATGGGAGTTAGAGCTTCCTTGAATGTTGTAGCATGCAGAATTTGAGGTAGTAGCCTCCTGTAGGTTGGAGCCTACAGAAAATCAGTGGTGAGAGGGAGTTGGAGCTTGCCTTTGCATCACAACAATATGTGGTTTTCTCCCTTATGGGTTTCTACTTATACTTGTTGTCCATATGCATGATGATTATGTGTTGATGTCTTGTATTTAATCTGCTTAATACTTGCTGCTCACATATTAAGATTGATGTTTCATTATATAATAAGTTGATCATGAAATGAAGGCATAAATAAGTTTAAAGAAAAGTTTTAAAAGTCTATGAATGTGTTAAACTGATTCACCCCCCGCTCTCAGTTTAACTAATGGTTCAACACCCTAGATGTTTGGTTGATTGATAGTGGTGCTTCAAGGCACCTCACTAGTTATAAATAAGCTCTCTCTGATTTGATTGAGAAGGATACCAATCTGGAAATTATCCTTGGAGATAATTCCACCTATCTCGTGAAAGGGACAGTGACTGTGACCCTCGATCTATCTCAAGGTCAAGTCCTCCGATTACAAAATGTGTTGTACGTACTTGATTCGAAGAAGAACCTTGTTTCCATCTCGGCAATGGAAGACAAAGGGTTCAAGGTGGCATTCGTTGATGGAAAGGTACGTATCTGGAAAAAGAACTTCAAGCAAGCTCATACTATTGGTTTTAGAGTTGATACACTCTACCAGGTTGGAGGAAGTCCATTGGGGGCTATGTCATGTGATACAACTCTTCAAACAGAGTTATGGCACTGGAGGTTTGCACACCTTCATTACAAAGCTCTTTCCGAAGCAAGGAAGGTGGTGATAGGGATGCCTGAATTTAGAGATGATCATGAAGGTATATGTCAGAGTTGTGCCGAAGGGAAGCATACAAGTGGACCATTCCCCTCAAGTGTCACAAAGACAACTGATATCTTGCAGTTGATACATTCTGATTTATCGGGTATGCTGCTTGTGACATCCTTGGGAGGATGTTCCTATTACATGACTTTTACAGATGACTTGTCCTGCAAGCCCTGGATATATTTCTTGAAGAAGAAGGACGAAGCATTCAAATGGTTTCGTACCTTCAAGGCCTTGGTGGAAAATCAAACCAAGAAGAATATCAAAGTTTCGAAGACCGACAGTGGGACTGAGTATGAGTCAAATGAGTTTAATGACTTTTGTAGGGAAGCTGACATTAAGAGGGAGACCACAACTATGTACACTCCTGAGCAAAATGGTGCTGCTGAAAGAAAGAACAGGACTATTGTGGAAGTTGCCCGCGCCATGCTGTGTGACCAAGGTCTTCTGAAGTTTCTATGGGGAGAAGCTGCGAACACTGCTGTGTACATTCAAAATAGATACCCATGTTCCTCTCTAGACTCCAAAACTCTCGAAGAAGTCTTCTTTGGTAAGAAACCTGATGTTTCTCATTTTAGAGTTTTTGGTTGTCCAGTTTTCTTTCATGTGTTGAAATAATAGAGAAGCAAGCTGAATGCTTCTGGAAAGAAGGGAATGTTTGTGGGCTACACTGAAAATTCGAAGGCATATAGAATCTATGTGTCTGGTCAAAGAGAAGTGGAGATATGCCACAATGTCACCTTCGATGAAGATGTTGCCCTCAAGAAAGTGAGAAATCTTCCTAGCTCCAAGGAAGACAAAGAAGATGAAGAAGTAGGGAAGCTGGAAGAGCCGAAGGATGAATTGATGCCTGATGTTGAAGGACCTATGGATCCTATTGATCCACCTCCTTGAAATAAGAGAAGACCCTCATGGCTCAGGGATACTCTCGTAGATGCTGAGAGACATATTGCCCCAAGGGGGACATTCCGTGAAAGCAAGAAGCCGAAGAGATACCAAGGGTATCTAGCATCCATGAGTACGATAGTACAATCTGAGCCTGGATCATTTGAAGAAGCCGTTAAGCATCAAGTTTGGAAGGATGCTATGCATGAAGAATATGAGTCCATTGTGAAAAATGATGTCTGGGAAGTGATCTCGAGACTGGAGGAAAAATCTGTTGTGACCTCGAATGGCTCTATAAGATCAAGCATGGATCTGATGGTAGTGCTAAAAAGTACAAGGCAAGATTTGTTGCCCAAGGCTTCTCTCAAAAAGAAGGCATAGAATATGATGATATATTTGCACTTGTGGCCTGCTATACAATGATCCGAACTATAATTGCCCTTGCTGCAACACAAGGATGGAGTCTCCATCAGATGGATGTGAAGACCACTTTTCTGCATGGTTCTATACAAGAAGAGGTGTATGTGGAGCAACCTCTGGGGTTCGAAGTCCGAGATAGAGACACCCATGTATGCGGTTTGAAGAAAGCCCTCTATGGGTTGAAGCAAGCCCCCAGGGGTTGGTATGAGAGGATAGATAGCTACTTGATGAAGTCAGGCTTCACTCGAAGTAATGTTGATCCAAACCTTTATTTTAAGGTTGATAGAGAAAGGCCTCTCATTCTGGTTCTCTATGTGGACGATCTCTTCCTGATAGGTGTTGACCCTCTCATTCATCAATGTAAGAGGGAGCTAGCTTCCGAATTTGAGATGAAAGACCTAGGACTGATGCACTATTTCCTAGGCTTGGAGGTATGGCAGAGGCCAGGTGAGATTTTCCTTTCTCAAGGAAAATATGTCGTGAAGCTGCTGGAGATATTTTTTATGGTGGACTGTAAGTCTGTGTCGACACCGATATAATTCAACTTTAAGAAGTTGTGTGGATACGCTGTGGGGCCCTTGCTAGAAAATCCTACCAAGTATCGACAACTTGTGGGGGGCCTTATGTTCCTAGTGAATTCCCGTTTGGACGTATTTTTTGCCGTGAACACTTTGAGTCAACATATGGTTGATCCTCATCACATTCACTAGATTGGTGCCAAGAATCTATTGAGATATCTTCGTGGCACAATCAACCATGGGCTGAGATACACTGCCGAGAGTTTGAGACTCCATGGATATACTGATGCTAATTGGGTTGGCAATGTGGTGGATCGCAAGAGCACATATGGATGTTGCTTCACCTTGGGTTCTGCTTCGATATCTTGGATGAGCAGGAAGCAGAAGTCGGTGGCTTTGAGCACTGCAGAGGCCGAATACATTGCAGCGAGTATGGCCTGTTGTGAAGCTATTTGGTTGCATAAGCTCTTCAGTGAGCTGTTTGGGCATGTGCTAGATACCACCATTAGCCATTGTGATAACCATAGTGGGATTCGTCTTTTTGAGAATCATGTGTTCCATGATTGATCCAAGCATATTGATATCATTTACCACTTTATCTGTGATATGGTACAACGAGACGCCATAAGGCTCGATCATATAGGAACTGATGAGCAAGTTGCGGTATTCTCACAAAGCCCCTGGGGAAGGTCAAGTTCCTAACCTCTTGTGAGAAGCTTGGATTCATGGAAAGACCCTATTCTGAGGGTCTTGCTTGAGTTGGACTATGAGCTCTAGGAGCTCCAAGGGGCTTGGGGATAACTTCTTGGAGTTATAAGCACATATGGGGCTAGGCTTGCCAAACCTTTTTGTGCTTCTGCCCCACCGTTGTGATATTGATTTGGTTCACCTCTCTTTGATCTGTGCACGCACACATCTTACCCATGGAGTTTCAGACTCATGGGAAGTACCTCTCATCTGGCCAATGAGGTGGGAAATGTGGATAGAGACCAATAGAAAGACCGATGGACGCATCAGAGATTGTCGTACTCTTTATGTCTAGGATGGCACGTGTCCAACACCTTGATCTAGGATCAAGTATGATGAGGTTCTTACCTCTAAACTGACTTCGAGTCAGTAAACTAACCTCGGGTTTGTATGAGACTCTTTTGAGTCCAAGAGAGGTTCTAACCTCTAAGCTGACTTTGGGTCAACTGAGTGTGATGTCTTTGTGACTCACCTTTTTTTTCTATCTGAGAACGGGAGCCAGCAAAGCAAGTTACGACAGGATGACGCATGATGTTGGGTGAAAGTACACGATGGTACTAATGGATGGCACTTGTGGACAAATGTAGTTCTCCCTAGTTGAGAGGGAGTGTTAATTTTGGGAAACTAGGTCCAAACTCCATGTTGCATTGCTCATATGATGATGGTCATATTTTTGTTGGTTTCCTCTTTCGGAGAGGTGCAAGATTGATCTAAAAATCATCTTGTTTGGATGAGCAAAACATATATTTTGAATTTATTTTCCACACATGTGTAAGGTTGGCCAAATTTGTAATGTAGGCTCACATGCCTAAAAGATGTGTCACACACCCTCATTGAGTGATATAAATTGGAGAAACTTGGAGGTCATTTGCTCATCAACTCATCACACATCTCTCATTGTGATCTGATTGGTTCGATAGACTTTGGAGGCCTCTTCCTTTCACACGTGCGGAGCTGAAGGAACTGTTTTTTGCGGATTTCTTTAGGGATGAATTGCAGAAGCATCGACTAGCATTGACCGTGGTCAACCCTTGGTCGTTTGACCTCAAAACTCTGCCAAAATTTTGATTTTGAGAGGTCGTACTGCTGGGCACTAAAATCGAGGAAAACAAAGTTGTTTGACCAAAGCCCTAATCTGCAGTGTTGACTTTCTGTTGTTGTCTTGCATTGACTTTTTGGTTGACCAACATTGACTTGTGATGAGCTGTCTTTGAGGGTTGTGGGTGTGACATTTGCAAGGTTGGCTGATCTAGAAAGGCTTTGATGGTTGAAGCATCCTGTTGACTGCCGTAACGCACAATATCTCATATCTTTGCTGGACAAGAAAAATCGTAAATCTGACTATTTTATTGGCTTGTCTTTTATTAATCTATTATTGTGTTCTATCAACATTTTACTTTCATGTTTATGTGATTGCTAATTTGTATCGGGCCTAGTAAAGATTGAAGTAAATTTTCTTTAAGCATAGAACACACCATGGTTATCTAAATTTAACAAAAGACAACAAACTTGAAATGACAAGTAAAATAATGTAAAACTTGCAATTATATATTGAGCTCACAATTCCAATTACAATGATCAATTATAATGAGTGAAAGATCTATCTAAAGTGAAATGCAAGATCTTGGTCAATTTTAATTATATGCCCATCCTAAGAGTGACGGCCTTCTCCTAAATTATTGAGGCAATTCTTAAACAAAGTGGTAGAAAGAATTGTTGGGGAAGGAGGCTAAGGCCTTGTTACCACTCAAACCCGCAGGGGTCCTAGGAAGGGATCCTATAGGGAAACTACTAGGTCAAGGGAAACAATGGAGCGATAGCCCACTATCACTTCGGCTAAGGCTCCCTGCTCTTTGCGGATTTTCACCGATCGAAGGAGACCTGGTATGATGGAATCACGAGAATATATGGCCAATGATAAGAAAAGGAAGTTATTCCTAGGCCTATTCAGAAGAGAGACATCATTTTTATGGCTTGCTTTCTTTGGAAGCAAGGTGATGGGCTCTCTAGGAAGGGCTATGAAGGCTTTTGAGGTTAGGGTTTGAAGATATGACTTGTAAAGGAGATTCCTAGATCTCAAATCCCTTGTGGAAACTTGGTTTCTAAATAGTCTTTGAAGGATTGGATTTGATAAGAAGTGGGACCGCACGAGACCAAGTGGATGTTGGAACTACTGAGAGGGGGGGTAAATCAATATTTATTTTACAATTGTTATTTTACCAGTTTTAGATCACTTATAAACTGAACACAAAATGAACAATACAAAATAAATAATTCTATTAATTAGATATATCGAGGACTGCAATCCTCTTTTTACAATAAATCGAGTACAATAATGTTTAGGGCTCCAACCCTAGATGAAGACACTGATCTCCAATCCAACATGCTCCAACCTGTACTTTGCCAAGTACCGACTTGGACTTCACAAGGCTCCAACCTCTAGGGCTCCAACCCTATCTCCCACAAGGCTCCAACCTTGTCTCTATGAGGCACTAACCTCTAGGGCTCCAACCCTCTTACTGGTATAGGCTCCAACCTGATCTTCTTGAGGACTCCTATCCTCTAGGGCTGTAACCATATGCTTCAATTCTTCAGGATAAGGTCAATGGTTCTTCAAGGCTTCCAATGTCCTCTGCAACAGGCCCTAACAATATCTTCAAGTTCCCCTTCAACAATGCCCTTACTTAGCTTTCAATAACCCTTTATTCATCAATGACAACTTTAGTAAGTGTCGCCAATACTCTTCATGATTACCCTAATCAGTTTTCTCCAAGGTTACATAATGAACGCTTCATTTATCCATCAAAGGTTTTCACCAATGGTTTAAACATCGCGATTAAATCGCGATTTTTTTGACAAAACGATTAAATCGGCGATGTTTTGCACGATTTTTTGAAAAAATCGCTAATCGGGAAAAAATCGCGATTTTTTTGGTAAAAATTGTGGACCCATCAAACAACAACCCTATAAGTTCAAAAATTGATTTTCTTTTTTGTCATTTTTGCAGTCGTCTCATTTTCCTGACTCTGTTGGCAGTTATTGGTAATGTTAAATTCTTAAAGTAAAAGTGATATCCTTTTACTTAAATTTTTAACATTACCATGAAATGACTCGGGATGTTTAAGAGTGGTTTCGATGTCATTGGATTTCATATGGAGAAACTAGAATTTTAGATTTCACTCAAAATTCAGCAGACTTAATGGTTTTCAGGGTTTCATGGTTTGGGGATTTGCATTATTTCCATTTGATTCTATTATGTGTAAGGGTATGAGATTGGCATTTGATCAAGAGTATGAAGTCCTTTAAGAACCTTGATGTTGGTGGCATTGATTGTTGAACTTTGTTGATGTTGGTGGTATTGATTGTTGAACTCCCCTACTGTGGCCTTAACAAGAATGTACCCTTCACTCAAAGGAAAACAACTGGTTAGGCATGTTAATCTTTTCTACCGCATTTTAAGGTTGATGAAATGAACTCCTCAAGACTCAAACCAAAATCAAGTTAGGGTATGTTAAACTTTTTCAATTTTCGTCATATTACAAGATTGTAGCAATCCAAGTTCTAAGACTTTGAGCTAGATGATGTTTATGTATCTCCTTGTTGATGATCCCATTTCTAGTAGCGATGAATCAATGATGAGTTTCATGAGGAGGAGGGAGGAGGAGGTGACACCACCTACCTCCCTCATGCACAGAGGACGTGGTCCCTCCTTAACTCTGTGTTTTCGTGATCTCGGAGCACAACAAAGTCCCGCTGCCGCCCCCCGCCAGCCTTCTTCGTCTAGAGGGAAACCTGTTACATTTTCTCGCAAGAGGGGCAGAGGAAATCAGTAGTATAGGTTATTTGGTGTATTCCTTTGTATATAACATTATGACTCATGATATGAGATACATTATTATATTTTTTGTTGATATTTTGAGGTTGAGTTGAGACTCAGGACTTAGTATTCAAGACATGATTCACTATTATGTGTGATGTAGCACTAGACATGATATTACATGTCTTATATATTAGTTTTTTTTTCATATTTATGTGTCAATGCATTTATTTTATGTTGTGGGTGCTTTAGATATTAAAAAAATTGAAAAAAAATGAACATTTTTGTATGTGCCGATTTTTTACGATTTTTTCCCCTCGCCGATTTAATTCCGATCGTGATTTTCAAATCATTGGTTTTCACTTATGTCTCCAAGTCAACTTCTTAAAAATGTCTTCAACAATGCTGTAAGAACTGCTTTGACAAGATTTCAAATCTTCAGTAGATGTTGCAAAGGATCTTCTCTAACTATGCTCCAAAGTTGTCTTCAAAGGTTGGTGCAGAGGATGTCCTTTAACAAATCTACACAAGGTTCTTCAAAAGCCCTTCAAAATTTTCTTCTCCAAAAGATGTCTCCAAAAAAATGTCCACAATGTGCTCAAAATATCAGTCTTCCATAGGTCTTCAAATGGCTCTAAGATCTGCTTTGGAAAATACTTCAAATAGCCACTACAAATGCCCCTCCAGGTGACTTCAATATATGGTTCAAAGTGTCTCCAAGATGTCTTTCAAATGCGCCCAAAAATATCTTCAAGTTTGTTCTAGGATTGTCTTCAAAAAGGCCGCAATAGGATTGCTCAAATAAGGTCTTCAAGCATGTTCCAAATCACCTCAAGCAGGTCCTCAATTACATTTCATAAACTGCTCCAAAATGGGGTCTCCACAAGCTGCCCAAAAATACTACAGATATGCCTCAAAAAGGCTCCTCCAAAACAACTTCAGTAAAGCTCCAAAACACCCTCAAGTGAAAAACTGACGAAAAACATAGTGAGAAAATCTCACAGTGACACGAGAAGTCCAACACTGATATGAACTAGAGACAAGTTTCCCTGTGTTGTCTCTGCGCAGTAAATGCGTTTGCATATGCAGTCATTGCGTCACAGCTCCTAGGACTGCGTCACACCTCCATTTGATCTCTTGTTGACTAGAAACTCGACCCTTAGGCCTTCCAAACTCATAGCCCAACTTCCAACACTTGATCTCGATTATCTCCCAACAAAATAGCGAACTCCCTCTAAAGCTCTGTGCTGCCTCTCTGTGAGAGGCTTCTCTGCTTTGCACTCCCCGGATCTGGAAAACTACCTCCGGTCTACTATCCCTATCGCTCACTACAACGATCTCACTCAATCTCGCTCTAGCAACTCAGCGCTTCCTCTCTGAGAATTCGATCACCCAACAAAATCAATCTCTGCAAATCTTAAGAGTGTTCTCCAAGTGCCCATCGAGCTCCTTCTTATAATCTCTCGTTGACATGTCAACGACCAAGATTAGATCTTAATCAATGGCTCAGATGATCTAGGACTCGATCCACGCCTTTATCTAGAAGATTCACACCCGATTTAATTAATACCCTTTAATTAATCACATTTCCTAAGTTTTGACATAGGAATACATTAACAACGATTAATTATTTTAATTAAATCATTTTCAGGTGGAATTTTCCCAAATGATTTCTGGGTCTTGGAGAATACACATGTCTTAGCCTCTCTACAAACACTCAAGGCTTGAGCACATCCGATGCTGCAAAATTCAACACTCTCTCTTAGCAAGGAATGTTCTCAAGTGTTGCAACCCACTGAAGCATCACTCTGACTCTGTATCACCTCCTGCTGCACTGCTAATGTATGGCCTCACTTCCTACCAACTACTATGTAGCTCTGATTCTGTGCTGCATTTGTGTTGCTGCTGAGTTTGCATGTTGCTGTCAACTACTGCATCTGCACTGCAACTATGTTGTTGTTGCCACTGCAACATCTGCAACTGTCTCTCATCTGTCGCTGCTGCAACTGAGAGATGTCCATCATACTGAACCAGCTTTATTCAGTCTGATGCATCTGTCACCTGAGTTCTGACTGCTGCTAGTCTCTGCGCTGCTGCTGACTCTGCACTGTGCATGTTGACCTTGCCGCCTACACCTACCTACAAGTTAGTGGACAATTCCTTCAACCCCACAAGGTGTGGTTGGTGGCAATGATCTCAGAGAAGGGGTTGTCACACTGATCTCGACTCTCTCTGTTTTAGCTCTCTCCTAGGTCAGCGAAGGGGGGTGGTCCCTAAAGTGAAAAAACTAAGTTAAAATGATATGAGATTCTAGGAGACTTTGTTAGAGTGAAACATGGATTACTTTTTAGAGATTCATGAGAATTTATGAGCAATTTTGAAATAATAATGATAAACCATTCAACCAGTGCCTTACAAATAACTTGCTCAAAAAAGTAAAAAGTAATGCTCAAAAAGATGAGAACACAATAATCCTGAAATGGAAACAAAAACTGTTGGCACAAGATATTTGCAAAATAAAAATGATTATGAGATAACCAAATCACAACATTGAAACATATCTTGTCATAGTTAAAAACAACTAAAGAAAAACAGTAGATGCTAAATATGAAATTAGACTTTGCGAATATGGAAAGAGAGCATCACAATACTTTCATAAGATCAAACACCATCAAAAGACAGGTAAAAGGAAATGTGATGGAGAGTGCTCTTGGTTGATTTTAGTTAACTATCTCTACAACAAATATTTCAAATTAACTCTTAAATCCCCAAACCTCATCCTCGCCCAGATCATGCGGATCTCACAGTGTGGAGTCAATAGGGGAGTAGAGGATCCCTAGAGGTCTATATAACCAACTTATGTTGGAGGTAAAGTTTTAATGAGTGTTGGTGTGAAAGTGATGTTGATTATTCTCAATTAAATGATATCTGCAATGTTCCACAAGGGATGAGATAATGCTTACTTGCAATAGTGAACCAAACTTTGAGAGACAAATAGACTTATGTGTGTTGTAGCATTAATAGGCAAGTGGAATGAAATAATTTCTCATTAAGATACAATATTTTACTTGAAGAAAATGCTTTAATAGTTCCTCAAAATGTATAACATGCCTGGACTAAATAATGAAGCATAAACATTAAATTAATTGGAACTTGCCAACCATGTAAATTGCTTACACATAGGAAAGGACATTTCCTCAAGTTTGAAGCCTTTGGAGCTCATGCATGTAAGTTTAATTAAACACAATATTTAGTGAGATGGATGTAGAGTGCATTAGTTGTTAATTCTTTATCATGCTGAGATGAAAATTAAAAAATGAGTCAATCCACCCAAGAAGTTCCTTCCTCTTCAACCAAGGAAGGGGATACCATCGGAAAAAGATCCCAAACTCCCTCAAGCAAAAAGGTTACTTTATTAGTGATTACAAATGAGAAAAAAAAGTCTCTAAGAATGTTTCCCAAAAGGAGATCATTTTACAAAGATAGAGCTTGGCAAAAAGCTAGATCTCCTCCTGAAAGATAACAACGAAAGAGCATGGAAAACACATTCAAAACAAAAATTTTACAAAGCTCACAACCTCCCTAAAAATCGGTCTTTAAGGTAGTGGAAGGCTTTGAATGCAAGGAGGATCAATAGTTTTTTGGCATCTCCTCTTCAAGCTCCTTGTTGTCCCTGCTCAAGCTTATGAGCTGCAAAAGAAAATAAAATGTTAGAGCGAAATAAGCAAGATCTAAAGTACAAATTAATATACAAAGACACTAGCCCAAGAAATGGGAGTGAACCTCCATTCTTGTTCAGTCTAGAAAACGCTCTTGAAGTAGCAAATATGACTTTAAGACGCTCTAGAAAAGAAAAATTTTGGATTTTAAAGTTTAAATTTGATGAACAAGTTGCTTAGAGGAAAATGACACTCCCTTTTGGTTGCCTATTGATGCAAAACTTGGAGTTGGAAACACTGAGTCTTGGATCATTGTGGGCCTAAGAATGAGTTAGTCTATTTGAGACATTTCCCATTAATCAAATGTTAACTCGCAAGAGGATTAGAACATTAAATGAAACAAGATAAACTAAGCATTCCACCTAAAATGTCTTAGCAAACTTACTTCTAAGATCCTCTAAAACAGTGACAAGTACAAAAAATGGCAGAGTTTCCTCAAGCCCGATAGCCCATAACATAATTACAAATGAGAGCCCAAGGCTCACTTATATAAGAGAATGGGAGAAAATTCCAATGAAGAACAAAATGCCAAGTGGTGAGAGGGAGGAGATCACAAGGCAAATTCGAATTTGATAAGTGGAGCTCCAATGCCAAGTGTAAAAATCGATTTCTGGCAAGTGGACATCATTTTCTTCTTCCCTTATGTGCCAAATTCAAAATTTATGATGGGATGACAAGTGTAGATGGGTGGTAACTCATGCGGAGACAATTTCCCACAAAAATTTCCACTAACTATTCTCCCAAATGTGCATTAACTTCACAAATTCGAATTTCCAAGTAAGCAACTTTCTCATTTAATGCTAGAAATTCGATTTTATTTGAGCACATGTCCTTTCTTTGATTTTAGGAGTCCACATCACTTTGTGACTTCACTTTAGCTCCATAATTTTCCACTTCATTTCCACAACATTTAGCATGAGTGGATATTTATTTTTCTCCATTTATTTAATTTTTGGCTTAATTAATTGCCAGATTTCCCATTTAACTTAGGAAAAATGGGTTTTGAGGGTCCAAAACACATTATTAACCCCTTAAAAGGTGTCAGTTGAAATTTGAGAGTGAGAGGTGTAATTTTGATTACTCATATTGTATACAACTTCTCTAAACAACACTTATTACAATTTTTATTGCAATTTTTGACCTACGGGAAATCTAAAAAATTAAAAAATGATTACATAGACCTAACCAAATTCCACGAATTTTTTTGTGTGATCTAGTATGGTAATATACATTGACTCTAGACACTAGGACTCACGCTAGCCTTCACCATCAAGCCGTACTTTGGCTTTGGGGTAAATTTGGAGGAAAAAAACTCAATTAATTATTAAGTCCTGGTAGGGAGATGATAATTGACCGAGTGATAAAAAACCTCCCCAAGTACTACTCACTTGTTGGCAAGCTGTTAATTTTTGGTGGATGTTCTATGCTTGATGCAACTTTACTTCTCTTACAGCAATCACACAAATAGTTAAGTAAAATACTGATAGAACATATAAGTGGATCTTATAGAAGACAAACCAGAAACAGAAAAAATGTGATGGTGCGTTACGGCGGTCAACAGGATGCTTCAACCAGCAAAGTCTCCTTGGTCAGCCAACCCAGAATGTGTCACAACAGTCCTCCAATCAGAAACCGAGTCAACCCAAGTCAACTCCAAAAGAGTCAATGCTGTCCAGAAAAGTCAACGCAGGGAAGCAAGCTAAAAGTCAACGCAGCAACAGTTTGGTCAACCCTTTGACCTCAATTTCTGTGCCAAACAGTACGGCCTTCCAAAATCGAACTTCCCAACAATTTTCAGACCTTTCGGACCATGCGTTGACCAAAGTCAACGCTGGTCAAACTTCCTGCAAAACCCTAGCTGCAGAAATTCGTCCTTCCTCTTGGCCGTACAGAAATTCGTCCTTCTTCTTCACACGTGTGGGCTGGAAATGTCCTCCAAGGAGCTCGTACTAAATCAGATGAGAGAAGAAGATGTGTGTTGAGTTGTTGTGAAATGCTCTCCAACTTTGCCTGTATTTATATCCATCATTGGGGTGTGTGACACATCTGCTGGGGGTGTAAAACCTTAAGGCCGACCTGCACATATAATTTATTATAAATAATAAATTCAAAATAAATGTTCTGCTCATCAGATTAAGATATATTTTATATGGATTTTACACCTCTTCGAAAGAGGAATCCAACAAAAATATTAGCCACTTAATCTGAGCATCACAACATGGAGTTTGGACCTAGTTGTCCAAATTTAACACTCCCTCTCAACTAGGGAGAACTCCATCCATCAGTGCAATCAAACATCGTGCGTCATCCCACCGTAACTTGCTTTGCTGGCCTCTTTATTTCAGAACAAAAGTGGGTCAGTCACAAAGACATCATCCCCCGACTGACATAATCAGTCCAGAGGTTCCAAACCTCTATCAAACTCATGAAGAGTATCCAACCAACCCAAAGTTGGTTCATCTGACCTGAAGTCAGGCAGAGGTCCCAGACCTCACTAAACTTGATCCCAGATCAAGTGGTTGGACCGTGCCATCCTAGATAGAGAGTACGGCAATCTCTGATGCGTCCATCAGTCTTTGCTAATAGTCTCTAGCTTTTCCCACCTCATTGGCCAAATGAGAGGTACTTCCCATGAGCCCCGAACTCAATGGGTAGGATGCATACGGGGCACAGATAAATGAGAGGCGAACCAGCTCAATAATCACAAGGGTGGGGCAGAAGCATTATGAGTGCTTATAGCTCCGAGAAGCTATCCCCAAAGCCCCCCAGAGCTCCCAGAGCTCATCGTCCAACAGGACCCACATCATAGGGTCGTTCCACGACACCAAGACTCTCACAAAAGGTTAGGAACTTGACCTTCCCCAGGGGCTTAGTGAGAATATCCGCGACTTGCTCATCAGTTCCTATATGATCGAGCCTTACGGCGCCTCGTTGTACCATATCTCGGATAAAGTGGTACCTGATATCAATATGCTTGGATCGGTCGTGGAACACAGGATTCTCAGTCATACGAATCCCACTCTGGTTATCACAGAGTATCACAGTGGTATCTAGCACATGTCCAAACAGCTCACTAAAGAGCTTACGCAACCAAACTGCTTCACAACAGGCCATACTTACAGCAATGTATTCGGCCTCCGCGGTGCTCAAAGCCACCGACTTCTGCTTCCCGCTCATCCATGAGATCGAAGCAGAACCAAGATTGAAGCAGCATCCCGATGTGCTCTTACGATCCACCACACTTCCAGCCCAATCGGCATCAGTATATCCACGGAGTGTCACACTCCCGGCAGTGTATCTCAGCCCATGGTTTATCGTGCCCCGAAGATATCTCAAAAGATTCTTGGCACCAACCCAGTGAAAATGATGAGGCTCAACCATTTGTTGACTCAAAGTGTTCACTGCAAAACATATATCCGGTCGGGTGTTCACTAAGAACATCAAAGCTCCTATGAGTTGACGATACTCAGTAGGATTGGCCAAGATAGGTCCAGTAGCGCTGCCACTCAACTTCTTAAAGTTGAGTTCCATCGGTGTCGACACGGACTTACAGTCCACCATTCCAAATCTTTCCAGAAGCTTCACAATCTATTTTCCTTGAGAAAGGAAAATCTCTCCGGGTCTCTACCAGACCTCCAGGCCTAGGAAGTAGTGCATCAGTCCTAGGTCCTTCATCTCGAGCTCAGCAACGAGCTCCCTCTTACATTGATGAATGAGAGGGTCAGCACCTGTCAGGAAGAGGTCGTCCACATACAGCACTAGAATGAGAGGCTTCCCCTGCACAACCTTGAAGTAAAGGTTCGGATCAGCATTACTTTGAGTGAAGCCCAGCTTCATCAAGTAACTATCCATCCTCTCGTACCAAGCTCTGGGTGCTTGCTTTAACCCATAGAGGGCTTTCTTCAACCTATAGACATGAGTGTCTTGATCCTGAACTTCAAATCCCAGAGGTTGTTCTACATACACCTCTTCCTTTATTGCACCATGCAGAAAAGCGGTCTTGACATGCATCTGATGAAGACTCCATCCTTGCGTAGCAGCAAGGGCTATGATTGATCGGATGGTGGTATATCGTGCCACAGGTGCAAAAATGTCATCATAGTCTATTCCTTCCTTTTGAGAGAAGCCACGGGCAACAAATCTTGCCTTGAACTTTTCAGCACTCCCATCAGATCCATGTTTGATCTTGTAGAGCCATTTCGCGGTGACAACAGATTTGTCCTTCGGTCTCGGGACCACATCCCAGACATCATTCTTCATTATGGACTCATATTCTTCGTGCATAGCATCCTTCCAAACTTGATGCTTTACGGCTTCCTCAAAAGATCCAGGTTCAGATTGTACAATAGTACTCATGGCAGCTAGATACCCTTGGTATCTACACGGCTTCTTGCTTTCTCGGAATGTCCCCCTTGGGGCAGCATGACCCTCAGCATCTTCGAGGGTGTCCCCGAGCCATGATGGTCTCTTTCCCAGTGAAGGAGATGGATCAATAGGGTTCATTGGTCCTTCAATATCAGGCATTGTCTCATCCTGCGGTTCTTCTTGATTTCCAGGCCTTTCTTCATGATTTTCTTCAGATCTTGGAAGATCTACTACTTTCTTCAGGGAAGCATCTTCGTCAAAAGTGACATCATGGCATATCTCTACTTCCCTTTGACCAGGTACATGGACTCTATAGGCCTTAGAAGTCTCACTGTAGCCCACAAACATTCCTTTCTTCCCAGAAGCATCCAACTTACTTCTCTTTTCTTTCGGCACATGAAAACAGACAGGACATCCAAAAATTCTAAAATGTGAGACATCAGGTTTCTTACCAGAGAAAACCTCTTCGGGAGTTTTGGAGTCCAAAGCGGAATGAGGGCATCGGTTTTGAATGTACACAGCAGTATTTGCAGCTTCTCCCCACAGAAACTTTGGTAGATCCTGGTCACATAGCATGGCACGGGCAGCTTCCACAATAGTCCTATTCTTGCGTTCAGCAACACCATTCTGCTCAGGAGTATATGCAGTGGTAGTCTCCCTCTTAATGCCAGCTTCTCTGCAAAAGTCTTTGAACTCATTTGACTCATATTTAGTGCCATTGTCGGTCCTCAAAATCTTGATCTTCTTTCCGGTCATGTTTTCCACCAAGGCTTTGAAGGTACGGAACCACATGAAAGCCTCATCCTTCTTCTTCAAGAAGTATATCCAGGTTTTGCGAGAGAAGTCATCAGTGAATGTCATGTAGTAGGAACATCCTCCCAGGGATGTCACGGGCAACATACTAGATAGATCAGAATGGACCAGTTGCAAAATATCAGATGTCTTTGTGACACTTGAGGGGAAATGTCCCCTTGTATGTTTTCCTTCGGCACAGCCCTTACATACACCTTCATGATTATTTCCAAAGTCAGGCATCCCTGTCACCACCTTCCTTGCTTCGGGAAGGGCCTTGTAATGAAGGTGTCCAAATCTTCGGTGCCATAGTTCGGTTTGTCGGATAGTATCACAAGTCATTGCTCCCAGACTTCCTCCAACCTGGTAGAGTGTACCAACTCTAAAACCAATCGAGATAGCTTCCTTGAAGCTCTCCTTCCACATGAACACCTTTCCATCAGAGAATGTTACATTGAACCCTTTGTCTTCCATGGCTGATACAGACACAAGGTTCTTCTTCAATTTAGGTACATAGAGTACATCTTGCAAACGTAGGACTTGTCCTTGAGACAAGTGGAGGGTCACAATCCCTGTCCCTTTCACGGGATATGTGGCATTATCCCCAAGGATAATTTCTAGATTAGTATCCCTTTCAACCATGTCAGAGAGTGCTTCCTTGAATCCAGTGATGTGTCTTGAGGCACCACTATCGATTAGCTAGACATCCATAGTGTCGGGCGGAGATGTAGCAGAGAGAGCAGATACAAGAATATACTCATTTCTTTTATCAACAGCATTAGACTCCTCATACCTGGTGTTCCTAGACCTTTTAGAAGGTTGATTGTTTCCACCAAAGTGAGCCTTCCTCTTTCCTTTGGATTTGTCGTTTCTTCGATTCTCATTCCTTCGGTTGTTGTTGTTATCATCACTATCGGGAGAATCCTTCTTGAAGGGGCATTGTCTAGCATAGTGACTAGGCCTATGGCAAGTGAAACACTTACCCTTCTTTTCTTGAGCCCTTGTTCTTCCTTTGTCCTTAGAACCACCAGAGTTCTTCTTTCGAGAATGAGCACCATAGGCAGCATTTCTGTCATTATCGAATTCCTTCATCCTTGTTTCTTCTTGCATACATCTAGACAGAAGCTCATCAAAGTTAGGAATGGTATTATTATTGAGAATGGTAGTTGTGAATACTTGCCATTCATATGGGAGTCCTCCAAGTGCCATGAGAACCATCTCATGATCAGCTATTGTCTCCCGAATAGCCAGCAGATTGTTCCTTGTTTCGGTCAATTTCAGAAAGTAAGTTTGAACAGACTCATCTCGGCCCTTCTTCATATTCTTCAACTTATTCTTGAAGAATAGCACTTGGTTCACATTGTTTACTTTGAACATAAGGATCAATTTATCATACATCTCCTTTGATGTGCCTAGTTCAGATATATAGGCTACCAGAATCTTGTGTATGGATTCCCTGATCGTCAGCTTTGCTTTGATCTCTCCCTTTTTATATTTGTTTCTAACGGCAGCGGTAGCATTGGATGGAGGTTCTTGAATCTTACCCAGCACATGATCCAAGAGATCATGATCTTCCAATTTGAGATCTAATATCATCTTCCAGGTATGGAAGTCATCCCTTCCAGTCCGCTTGTCATTCTCCTTGAATTCAAAACTTGTGGAACCCATTTCTTTCGATGGTGATTGCTAAAGATAGGGCTTGTCTTCACCTCAGCTCTGATACCATGTTAATTTTTGGTGGATGTTCTATGCTTGATGCAACTTTACTTCTCTTACAGCAATCACACAAATAGTTAAGTAAAATGTTGATAGAACATATAAGTGGATCTTATAGAAGACAAACCAGAAACAGAAAAAATGTGATGGTGCGTTACGGCGGTCAACAGGATGCTTCAACCAGCAAAGTCTCCTTGGTCAGCCAACCCAGAATGTGTCACAACAGTCCTCCAATCAGCAACCGAGTCAACTCAAGTCAACTCCAAAAAAGTCAACGCTGTCCAGAAAAGTCAATGCAGGGCAGCAATCTAAAAGTCAACGCAGCAACAGTTTGGTCAACCCTTTGACCTCGATTTCTGTGCCAAACAGTACGGCCTTCCAAAATCGAACTTCCCAACAATTTTCAGCCCTTTCGGACCATGCGTTGACCAAAGTCAATGCTGGTCAAACTTCCTGCAAAACCCTAGCTGCAGAAATTCTTCCTTCCTCTTGGCCGTACAGAAGTTCGTCCTTCTTCTTCACACGTGTGGGCTGGAAATGTCCTCCAAGGAGCTCGTACTAAATCAGATGAGAGAAGAAGATGTGTGTTGAGTTGTGTTGAAATGCTCTCCAAATTTGCCTGTATTTATATCCATCATTGGGGTGTGTGACACATCTGCTGGGGGTGTGAAACCTTAAGGCCGACCTGCACATATAATTTATTATAAATAATAAATTCAAAATAAATGTTCTACTCATCGGATTAAGATATAATTCATATGGATTTTACACCTCTCCGAAAGAGGAATCCAACAAAAATACTAGCCACTTAATCTGAGCATCACAACATGGAGTTTGGACCTAGTTGTCCAAATTTAACACAAGCTCCCAAGCTACCTAGGCTTGTTACAGACTCAATACTGACTCAAAACTCATCATTACTAGCATCACTTATTACAATTCCCCGTAGGGTGTGGAATCTGGGTACATGAGAAAACGATGAGAAGTAGAAGTAGAATTTAAAAACTTTTGTGATATGGTGATATCTAATGATATCTAATGGTACAAGTATCCTTTGGTTCATCCTTGGGCATGGAGTCTTCATATAATCATCAGGTGCCACTCCAGTGGTCAACATTTGGCTCCATATGGGGATGTATGTTAGATATGAAGTGACAATGTGCAAGAACCTAGAATCTGCTTCCACCGACCAAAGATATATATTAGCAGTATCTATTCAAAGTATTATCAAACAAAATCAAGTACAAAAATGAAAATTCGATTCTGAGAGCATACTTTATTCATGAATTAAATCTACTTGAAACAAAATTTTCAAGGGATAAGGTTAGAAATATGATACCAAAAGATGCCCCATGGCACCATATGCCCTCAATGAAGTTCAGGCAGATCCATGGGTTGCTTTTCCGTTGTTGCCTTGTACACTTTCAGAAATATTAATAAAGACTTTGGGGTACTCCCACACGCCCCCCTTGTGTGTCTCCCCGTACCCACGTCTCACCGCACTGGGGTCTTGGTGGAACATTGGTTTTCACATCAAGAGGGAACCCTAGTAGGCTAAATCCTTCAATTTGGGGACTCTTGGAGGCAAAGTTTTGATACTTGTTGGAGTAAATCTATCATTGCCCCTTCTCCCATCTACCTTAACCTAGGATATTTTCTATATCTTGTGTTCTATATCAACACTAGGTTTCGTGTAGCTCTTATTATAAAGGGTTTTTTTCGTGGAAAGTATTTCTAGTCTCTCCCAAGGTGCACACCTTTATTGAACCTTTCCATTGAATGAACTGCCTTACCTGATTATTACAAGTGAGTAATCTAAGACACCTCCCATCAATGAAAATACGAGAAGAGTTGGGGACTTAGGCTGTGGTGATAATGGTCTTTGTCCCAAGTGTTGTTGTGCCCTCTAGTATTGGCCTTGCAAGGCACCCCTTTCATAAGGATTCCTTGTTTGTGCAGCAACAGGACCTAAGCTACCCCTTTTCTTAGCCTATTTTTACCACCCCTTTGGTGGCATGCCTTTTACTTTATAAATTTTCTTTCATTCCAAGTTTGCATAGCATAGCTTGGGTTACAATATTCAATGTATGGATCAATTACCCCTTAAAGATGTAGTGTTTCATTGCTCATTGAAGTTTGGACATTCAAAGTTCCTTTTATTTAGATGGATCATGATATGCCAAGAACTGGGTGAGGGCTAATGAGGGTGTAGAGCTCAGACTGGGCTTTTGTACACACACTACAATAATCTGCCAACCATATTTTTCCTTTTATCATTTTCTTACATTGTAGCTATATAGGCTTTTAACTTTCTTTCAGCTACATCAACCTCTTAAAGGAAAAGTTTCTTGGCCCTTGCTCAAAGATAAGGATAAATTGGATCCAGTGCTAGTAATAGATAACAATCAGCCTAGTGAATAGAGGTGGATAATAAGGGATAAGCAGAAAATGGTAGTATGGATTATCATGGACACACTATGTCAATCAGTGCCTCCTATTCGTGCTCCTGCTGGATAGTGGAAAGAAAGGCCTCAAAGAAGGTCACATTGGACTAGGAAAAAGGGATGACCACCAAGGTGAAGTGTAAACAAGGATACAATCAAGAGTGGTCATTCATCCAACTCAACTAGTGATCCATATTAGATTGTCCTTAACATTAACGAAAGGACATGATTACAGAAATTGTTAAAGTACCTTATGATAGATGATATACCTTCCTTCAAGAAGTAAGCTAGTTGTCAAAAGCACTGATTGGAGCATGTCTGGAGGGTTCTCAGTGATAGCTATTTGTATATCATGATAGGGCGGCTGGCTGGCAAGCTGAAGAAGCAGGAGACAAGTTCTCGTAGGGGTCACCCACTTGGGTGGGTAACAGGCCCCATACTTCTGCCTTTTTTTAAAGCTTTCTACTGTATTTTCTTCTGATCAAGTGTTTTTGGAGAATCCTTTAGTGATCTATTGGTAATATATTATGAGTGGATCCTTTGGTGTTCCCAATTTGTAAACGGATCCTTGCTAGATTCGGATCCAGGTATGATTCCACAGAATTGTGGATCTTGCAACAAACCTAAAAAGATCTAGTAACTTAGCTCCTTTGTTCTGAGAGAACATTGTTTATAGTTTGTTATAGTTAGTATTCAACTGTTATACACTGATGACAAAGAACATTGGGTATAGTTTGACTCTGGAGCTTGTTTGTCTAAACATCAATAAAGAAATTGCCATCAGATTTAAAGTTTGTTTGTGATTTTTTTTAGCAAAGTGGATTTAATTAGTGGTTTTATCTTTTCTTGATATGAGCACAATACCAAGAATGCAATAAGATACAAGAAAGCACACAAAATAAAATATAATCTCCTCTGTCAGCAAGGAGTAAAAGAACATTGTTTGGGGCAAGAGCAAAATAAAATTTGGGGAATATTTAGATAGATAGATGGATAGACAGATAGATAGGTAGATATGAAATACTAATAGTTGTAGTAAACAGGCTATGATACTGAAAGCAGTAGCACTTGCGTTAGTAAAAATATTTGGACCTACAAGCTACATTCACCACATCTATGAAGCGAGTTTAATATGTGTGAACTGAAAAGTTTGCTAAACCGGATTTTATCAAAGATATCTGTAAATCTCTTCCATGACAAGCTTTGGGACCTCCATAAAAATTTGAGTTGTTGATGATAGATTATTTTTCAATTCCCATTTATTTGTTGTGCGATCCAACATATAACTGACGTAACTGTCCTTGCCATGGTGATGCAAAGTTTTGAACCCCCATGATTAGGCTATGCTTTTAAGGTTTTTCCTATAAAGATAAATCTATAATCGTACACTAGGATAGATTTATTCAAAGAGGTTTTGGAATGCCTCATGATTCTTCAAATATTTGCAATCAGAAAATAACGTGCTTGTTTTTTAGTCTGATCAGCCCCATTTCATTTCATTGCGCCGAGAGACACTCTACAACTAGAGTAGATGTGTAGGCATTAGATGTTAGATGTAAATACGTTAGATGTAAATAATTTTATTGTTATTAATAAAATAGATAAAAGAAAATAATGACATACATATCACATTAAAATATATAACACATAAATAGTAGTTATAATTTAACATCCATTTTACCATATAAAATAAAATAACATTTCGTAAACATATTTAAATTTAATTAATAAGCACATAAAAATTTAATATTTGCAATATAACAAGATTCTTAACCATGAATATTCACTCCATTTTACCATGGATATTATTAACTTCTAAATAGACTTTCTTACAATACCATGGGCCAATACCATGACTTATCAATACCACATATCCAAAAACCATAACTCATTGCCAAAAAAAATATAAATATTTTATTTTAATTTAATTTTATAACATCTTTAATTTAAAACTTAATACTTACAATAAACATATAATATAATGAGATTCTTAACCATGAATATTCACCCTCATTTTACCATGGATATTATTAATTTCTAAATATTCTTTGTTACAATACCATGGCTTATCAATGCAACTTTCTCAAAAACCATAATTCATTTCAAAATCAAAATATTTTATTTTATAAAACTTTTAAAATAAAATCTAAAAGCAAAAAGCTATGAGATGTTATAGTATGATGTTTGTAAACATTTACATGTGGGCTCAATTAAAAAATAATAAAAGGTTAATACTAATTGTCTAGAAAAGCGCTCTCCAGTTGAGTATGTAGGGATGTGGTAATGTCTTGTAAAATTTTTGACTCGGTCAAAATAAAATAAAAAAACTAATAATAATAATTATCAATAAAACATGTTGACTTGGTCAAATTCCATAAAATTAAAAACTAAAATAAAATAAAATATAAAATTAATAATTAATAATTATAACTAGTTATAATTAACAATAAAACCAGCCTAGATCCATGTTAACTTCATTTCTACCAAGCACCGAGCGGGATCAAATCTCTTGAAATACAAACCTCTTTTAGAGTGAAAGGAGATTTGATCCCTCTTGGGGTTTGGTAGATCCGAAGTTAAGAGGGATCTAGGCTGGTTATATGAAAATGAAAAAATCAAAAACTAGCTGTAAGTTACTTCTTGTCATTTCTAAAAAATATTCCATGTTAAACATCTATACTTTCAAGCAACTAATTACTTTCAGGCTAATTTTTCAATCTATATTTTAACATTTTGTTTTGCAACCCATTATCCATTGAACTTTTGTATACATGTGTGACTGCTTGAATGCATCTTTATGGTACTTTTGATGGGAAATCCTAATGATTTTTTTTGTTAATCATAGCTTTGTGATCCCAAGCAAACATTATTTAAGATGATAAAAGGTTGTTTTTACAAAACTACAGGATCAGGAAGTCCTGCTAGAGTACGGAGTTGACAATCTTGCTGAAACTTTAGTTGAAGGTTTATCTCGGGTTAAGAGATGTACAAATGAAGGAAGAGCATTGATGTCATTGGATCTTCAGGTGTGCAAGATCTTTATAACTATTGAAGTTCCCCCTCCATTATTTTTCGTTTCCACAAATTATTACTTATTTCTAATACTGTTTAATTTGCTTCTTGAAGGTTTTGATTAACGGACTACAACATTTGGCATCTGCAAGAATTAGATCAAACTTACAAATCGTTGACACCTACATAAAGGTAGAGTTAGTGCTATTTTTCTTAATATTTTTCCTTTTCATTTTTAAGGCTGCCCAAGATCAATTTCAACCTTTTTTTTGTTCTATAAAATTGGAAACAAGATTGAAGGAAGCTTTCAATTTCTTCAACCCAGTTAGGATCTAGTTTAGATGTTCTACAACATCAAAATAAAATAAATCTTTCCAATTTTCTTGATGGATGCATCATCTTTCTGGATTTAAACAATGAAGTACCAAAATTAGGACCATTGATTATGACCACCGTAGTGAAGCTGGTTGCTGGAGTAACCCATAAAAAACTTGAGACTTGGGATGAGCCAATTTGAAAAATTGTGATACATATTAGGTTGAGGATAAAACCATTTACTTTTAGCTTTCCCTACTCTTAATATAATGCATAACTTTACCCAGTTTCATAATTTAATTATTCATTAGGTCTAACTTGAATGTATTGTAGGTGATAGCAAAGAAATTACAATTTAGCTAAATTTGAAAGTAACTTCCTAATGTTTCATGTGATCTTGCAAACATCATTAATCAATGATTTGGCCCCGTGTTTTTAACAATCTCAAGGTGGGGGAAATCACCTTCCAAAATGTATTTTTGCACTTCATTAAAATGTTATGTTATTTTTCAGTTTGGACTTACATGATATTTATATGGTGTTTGTTCTATTTATTTATTTGTTTCACTACTTCGACTATCCTACGTTGTACACCTTTAGTGCTTGTATTTATATATTGGAATTTGTTCCATGCTGAGATAAGCTTAGACTGGAAATAGGAACTTAACGGCTGTAATTACCATTGAAGTTCTTACTCATCACAACAGCCATTTTCTTGAATCAATGGAGTTGACACATAAGGTGTAACTATTTTTGTCATGTAATTGTACACAACCCCACATGATCACTTCCAAAGGACTCACCACCACAATTCTGCTACAATAAGGTTTAGCTCATACAGTTGGACCGTTCCTGCTTAGAGTCATACCAAGATTGAACGTATGCCCTTAAGCAGCCACAATAGAGCCTTTGTAAAATCACACCATGGCAAAGGATCTTGACTAAAAAACGAAATCAATCTTACGTATGATAGGATCTTTGTTTGTCATGTAGAAAGATAAACTAGAGAAATAAAGATAAGGAAGATGATGAATTTTCCCCAAAGATTCCTTGCTCATGTGAAGGCAGGAAAGAGAAGATGGAATTCATGAAGCAGAAATGAGCAAGAAGAACCTTGAATTATGGGAAAGGAAGAACATATGAGACGGTTAATAAATTGATGAAAGAGTTGGCGGATGGAAGTTACAGTATATTTTCTACTCAACATGGATCGGCCATTCTCTATAAAAAGAGACGTGTATTATTCTACTCTGGTGGGTTGACTAATATAGCTTGTAAAACGGGCTCACCTCCAATTCCAGGGCTTAATCCCCCCTCCTACCCCCAGTTTGTGTAAAGACAAACTCCAGACAGATTTTCAATTCTTGCTGCTCATTATTGGAAATGCTTGTTGCTTAAAAATTTGCTAAGTGAATGCATTTTAAATTGAGGACCTGAAAATGTAAATGCTTGCAGTTTTGAAGACTTGAGTAACTGACATTATAGAAAAGAGAGCACCCTCTCTGTAGAATATGAATAAGGTGCCCTTATCAAGAGTCCATATACGAAATTCCTCTGTTCTGAATTAGCACATAAGTAAAGAGTCATGTTCATGGAAAACATATTCTATAGGGACACATTAATCACAGATTGGAAGTTGGGTTCAAGACTTGAGTTATGTTCTGTTGAAAGTTTCTTATTAAATTTAAGTAAAAATTTTCATTCACCAAAGAGCATATCATTCCGTAAGAAGATGAATTATGATTCTCATGAACAAATATCAATGCTTACAAGGTTATGGAGTTTACCGTTTTTGTTCTTCTGTGGCTCAATTCATTTGCAAAAATGTTCAACCATGTAAACTGGATATTTTCCTGTATCTGACTGACCTTCCCGTTTTTGACAGGCATATTATCTTCCTGAAACAGAGTACATACATTGGGCAAGAGCTCATCCAGTAAGCTATTTAAATAATGCTGACTCTGTTGATACCTTCCAATCCATAGATGTTAAAAAGAGGATGCTATCATGCTATGATTTGATTTCCCAGGTTTATGATTTATCAATTTTTTTGCTTAACTCCACAATAACTTCATTTCTATTACTTGTGTCTTCCAGGCGTATACTAAAAGTCAAGTTATAGGCCTCATCAATCTTGTTGCGTCAATGAACAACTGGAAAAGGAAGGCAAGAGTGGAGCTGGTGGAAAAAATTGAAGCAAGCGACTTGTAATATTGTGTAATATTATTGATTTGTAGTTAGCATTTGGCTTGCAAATTTATGGCCAAATCATCATTTTTTGTTGTAATTTAATTTGGAAATTTAATCAACTTTATGCCCCCATATGGCTGTATTCCTGCATTGCATGGGGCTGGTGTTACCTTTTGAGTATAGTAACAAGCAGATGAGGGAGAACTGTGGCCTTCAATGTAAATTTAAGAAGTGGACATTAGAAATATTCTTCTTAATTGCAAATTGTTAGCATTTGCCACTGATTGAGGGTATAGCGGCCGTTTTGTAAAATATTTTTACGTGAGAGGAGTTTATCTTTTCTGGACTCTGCCTCGTGTCCAGATTTTCCTGTTCGCATAATATTTAATTACTTTCTTTCCTGTGCTGGGAATGTCTGTGGTGGGAGTAGATGGAGGTGATTTGGCTAAGGTGATTCCTAAGGCTAATAGATTGTGACCTCACATGGATGTGGATGACAAAAGACCCAATATGCTTCACTGTCTAAAATGCTGTGCATTTATACTGCGAAAAATAAAATAAAAAATAAAGTGTGTACAATTTTCAGATAAAATATGGAACTGGTACTAAAGAACACATCAAGCTTTTTCTTTTTTCTTGGATGTTATCGCCCTGAGCCTAGCTTAATTGTTTTGGATTTGTTGTATGAACTTTGGAGGGCTAAAATGGGGATGTGCTTCACAATTTCATGAGCTTTCTAATATTTTCAAGGTGATACATATTGAACTAAAAGTTGGCAATTTGATTAGGGTCCTGTTATGGTGACTTGATTTTTAATTTGAACTGGAAAACATAGGGCTGGAATGTATTTCTCTGCTTATTAGGCACTGTGCTCTCACCATGGCTCGGAACTTCCACACCTGCCTAATTCACGGTGTCTGATACAAGATATTGCAAAATATTGTCTTCAAAGCCCTGTCATCATATTACAATCTGGTGACTGATTTGTGCAAGAGTAAAGTGGGCTTTTTATGGCAACAAATACCATAAAAATTTGGCATTTTCAAATTTGAATAGGTATGTTGTTTATTAGTGGATTCATCCAATAGATATGTTATGGTGACTTGATTTTCAAATTGAACTGGCAAACTCAAGGCTGGAATGTATTTCTTTGCTTATTATGCACCGTGTGTTGGATGAGGTTGTCATTGATGTCAATAAGGTGGCAACCTAGGTGCATTGTTGAAGCCTGTCTAGATGAAACCCTAGAATTAAGGAAACCCTAGATGCATGTGCTACATGCTTGGTGGAACCTTAATTCCCTAGCCCTAGATGTTTAAAGATGCCCATCATGCCCTTGCATTATCCAATACATATGATGAGACCCTAAAGACTATGATAGATGCTCTTTTCTAGACATGTTGGTTGGACAGACTAAGGATCTTACATTGTTGGTGCTGTGTTGTTACAGGGAGCTAAATGAGATCAGGATGCTCTACTGGTTTTTGAGTGTCCCAGCTATTGGAGAAGGTACAGTGAAGGACTTAGGTAGCTCAAATGGTGCAGCAATCAAACCTCCAAAACCTTTATCCCATTATTGTATTCAAATGAATGGCAAAGAGGCTTTCTTTTTAGCAGTAAGCCATGTTCCACAGGTTATTAAAGCAGGAATGGAAGAAGCTGGGTTTGCAGGTTCACATTTGGACTAGTTGCTGTTTCATTAGGCAATCAAGAGGATTATTAGTGTTGTAGCTAAAGTTACATGGGGTTCAGCCACTGTGAGATGGAGTTGATTGAATGCTTCTCCTTCAGGAATGATAGATCAAGACAGCAGTGCCCGTCTGAAAAGGTTTTACTGCCATGAGAAAAAGTTGATTGAGAAATCTAGTTCCTCCGTGTATACCCATTGTTAATTCCTTTAGTTCTTTCCAAGTTCAACAACATAACTCGGGATGCTTTGTTGTTTTCCTTAATTTCCAATTCATATTTTGTAATTGTAATTTTGTTATGATAAAGTTATGCAAACAGAATATTCCTGGCAGTGTGCCTAACTTGATGGATACTAATCAAAGAGAATCAGTTTTGGCTACACAGCCTACCCTAGTCTGCTCCCAAAACAATCAAAAAGGAAAATAGCAATGCACAGGTCGGTTGCATCAAAACCATAAGTCGGCTCCAACTAATTATTCATGTCAGCTTAAATGTCCCAAAAGACATGACTCTTCAAAATGATAGAACAAGTATAAATAGCAAATACAACACTAAACTCCATTTCACCATGAATTCGGAAAAATAAGTCTGACGTAAGAAACACGTGATCTAAGGAAGCAAAAAGTGGCCAAAAAGTATCTGAAGGTTAGCAATTCTATTAGTGAATCTCCTGTGGTTGCGTTGAAGATTTGTGGACACAAACTTGGATATATAGCTCTGTTCAAGCCTGCAATTTCTGCCTACTTCAGAGACCTGTGATCTTTCGTCCTGAGACAGATCCACTGCAATTTGGACATGTGAAAAGGTCTGTTATAGACCTGTAATTTTTGCCCCTGTGGATGGCCTGTTACAGAGCTCAGACTTCGGCCCTTGTTGCAGAAAGTTGCAGACTAACTACAGACCTTAACTTTGAAACTTTTGTTGCATTTCATAGAATTACAGAGTGATTACATACCTTGGACATGTTTAACCTCAGAGCTCAGATTTGTGATTGTGAAGGATAAAACAAGAGTCAGATCTTAGTCCATTTGCACACAGATTTTGGACTATTTGTGACCCTCTTATTCAGCCCTCCTTGAGCAGAGTTGAAGACCTTTTTGTTGACTTGGAGCATTATTTGAGTCAGTGTTAGAGCAGTATATTGTGCATGGTTCAGAGCAGACATGGAGCAGCTGTTAAGTGCTCTTTGAGGACAGTTCTAAGGTGTTTTTGAATGTCTGAAGCTGTATTTAAAGGACAGTTTGGGCTATGTTTGAAGACTTGTTGAAAACATCTTGTTAGATGACCACTTTGAAGAAGTTTTGGGATATTTCTTGAAAACATTGTTGAAGATCTCCTTGAAGCATAGTTTGAAGGCTTATTAAAGCAGTCATTTTGGAGCATTATTAAGAACTCTTGAAGCAGTCTTGTTCAGCAACCTTGAAGCCACCTCAAAGTAGATTTAGTGTGGTAACCTTGTTATTGAAGGTTTGTTGAAGTAGCTTATTTGGAAGCATTGTTGAAGACCTATTGAAGACTTGTAGAAGCTGATCTTGGAATCATTCTTGGAGATCTTGACGTATGATTGAAGTCCTCATGGAGTAACCTTGAAGGAAGTTGTTTGGGTAACGTGAAGATTCTTGGAGACACCTCTCTGGTTGCTAAAGTTGTCATTGATGAACGAAGGGCTTCTGAAGATTAATTAAGGGCATTATTGAAGGTATTCTTGAAGATTTTATCAGGATTATATTGGAAGACTTGAAATAGTACTTGTACCTCTCTTGAAGAATGTAAGTGTTGCCATTGTTGTCATTGATGGCAAAGAAACAACAGGAGCAGCAGCAAGAGATATGGAATTGTAGGTGTTGTTTGATGGCTTGGCAAAGGAGCAATAGCATTGGGAAAAAGAGTAGCAAATAAGTATCATCTTTGATACTTGTAGTGCTTGATGCTCGTGGTTTTTGTGAGATGCATTGTGCAGCAGAGATCAATGTTGAAGAGGTACGAGGAAAGGCATTGGTGCTTGTTGTAATGCTTGCCTAATAGAAATGTAGTCTACCCTTGTGAGCAACAAGGCATTGGAGAGTGAATATTTTAGGCTTGCATATGTTCTATGTGTGAGGTTGATTTGAAGGTTAATGTGCTATGTTGCACGAGTTTCTAGTACGTGGGTACTTCGAGTATGTGTGAACGAGTATCCGGTATGGCTAGAAGCTTTGCCCAAATTTACAGGAAATGTCAAGTTGGGAGTGGCAATAATATAATATATTAAAATTTAATATATATGATTTTTTTAAATTGTGTAAAGATTAAATGTTTTAATGTACATTCCAAATTGAAATTTTGAATGATTCATCATTCAAGACTCAAGAGACAACCATATAAAGTTAAAACCAAAACTGAAAGTCACCCAAATCATATAGATGTTCGTACTAGAAAAAACCATAAAAAGGCAAAAGCCTGAAGTAGTACAAAATTCAAAATGCCAAATAGCCAAAAATATAACAACAAAAATACAAAGTTTATGATCAAATAGTACGATCTTCAACATCAAGGAGATCCATATAAGCTTGAATCTCACTGGGTACTGGATCAATGTCGTCATCATCATCATCATCAGATGCAACAATGTCATCCAAAGTTATGCCAACTAATCATGCATTTGGTAAAGGAATGTCTCATCATCGTCAATTTGGGTAGCATCTTCAACATTCACATCCCATTGTGCAGCAGGTCCTTTTAAATATTTAGGTTGCTTCATTGAACAAAGTCGAAGACTACTATGCACATAAACAAGTTTCTCTGCTCTCTTAGAGGTAAGTCTATTTCTCTTAACAAAGTGTGTGAAACTATAAGTTGACCAATTTCTTTCAGCAGCTAAGGAACTAGCAACTCGAGATAGCAAATGTGAAGCAAGATTTCGGAGCTCTCAAACCTACCCCCCATACATTCTCCACCATCCAAGGGGTTTCTTCTGAGCATAATGTTTGAGGTCTTTTGCATCTTGGCTGAATGCAAGAGGACTTAATGCACCAAAATCAATAAATTGCTCATGTATCACGTTTGCTTCGTCACAAGTGTACATATTAGTTATAGCATCAAGAAACCCTTGTGTTACCTTTTCATCTTTAATAGGAAGAATTATATTTGGTCTTTCCATATACAACTTTGGTTAATAGGAAGAATTATATTTGGTCTTTCCATATACAACTTTGGATTAAGGGCATATGTAGCCATGTTTCTTTTAAGACATCTTTTCTCTACAAATATGTGAATTTCATGGAAAACTCCAAAGAAGGGTTTCTCTAGCAAATGATGTGTTTTACCTTTCCCACCATGGTATCGATACATTCATATATTTCTCCAAGAGAAGGAGAATTTGAATCGGCATACCTGATCAACTCTAGAATTGGAGCCGTGAAAGAGACAACATATCTACAATCAGCCCACCAAACCTCATTAAGTAGAATTTTTCTTATTTTCTTCGCTTGAGGTGACTTAGACTCATTCCATGCATTCCACTCTAAAGAAACAATAGTAGCTTGTAAAGATGCATAGACCCCAACCATGTGTTCGAGCAAAATAAAATATGTGACATATCTGGTTTCTGCAGGTTTTAAAAAATGCTTCTTTGAATACATCCTGTAAATTGCCAAGAAAGCATGGTGGTTGCAGATAAAAATTTGTGCCTCCCTTGCATCTGAAATGATTTTTGCAATCCACTATATTTTACCAATGTCTTTTAAGAGATTGCTAAGGGCATGTACACAACATGGAGTCCAAAAGATATGCCTATATCGACTTTGGATCATCAATCCCACTGCTCTACAAACATGTGCTGCATCTGTGATGACATCTACCACATTTGAAGGACCAGCCTCATCAATTGCATTCTTCAACATTTCAAACATGAAAGTAGCATTCTTAGTTTTTTCACTACAATCAATTGCTTTTAAAAAATAAGGCTCTTCTGGTGATGTGGCAATAACATTCAACAAAGGTCTTTGTTGAATATCTGTCCAACCATCCATGACAATTGAACAACCTGAATGAACCCAAGATTGTTTGAGATCCTACATAAGTATATTCACTCTTGTCACTCTATCTAATAATGAAGTCCTCATTTTGTTGTACCCTGGGGGTGCATATCCTATCCTTGCAGCTATGATTTTTCTCACCATATCTTTATAGTACGGTGAATGAGTGGCATTAAATGAAATTCCATTCGCCATAAAAAATTTGTTATGGCACCATCTGCTTCATCCTTGTGCAATACATTGTACATCTTTTGAATGGATTCATTTACACTAGTCCTCTTAGTGCTAAAACTCCTTTGATTAGTCTCAATTTGGATATGAATTTGTTTATTCATACATTGGGATGAATCTTCATGTCTACCTCTCATTATTAAAATATACAATATTACTATCACATTCATAGTTTCCATTTGCTTTCATGTGAAGCTTATTCATCTACATTCTTTAGTCAAAGCTACATGTACAAGCCTTCACTCCAAACCCAGGTATGTCCAAAAGATAATGCCATACTATTGTATAGCTACCGTTAATAACATGGTCACACAAAGTGCATTGCCATTTCTCACAACCCCCATTGTTTTTTGTCTTGTTTTGTGTTATTTTCTTCGGGAACTTTATTAAGAGCTTCTTGGAAATGTTACTTGATTCCTTGTGGGTACTTATTTTTCCCTCTGCATTCTGTTGTTGAACTTGTGGAGCTTGTGGATGTAGTGGAGGTCTTATCCCGTTGTTGTTGTTACCACATTCATTGCCCAACTCTCTATCCATGGTATCAATACTGCAAATTTACAGTAAAATACAAAAAAAATATTAGAAGTGGAACAAAAAAATAGATTTTACAATGTACATAAATCATTAATAAAAACTCTGAATACTGGTCTTTAATTTGCATATTCTCATAAATTAATAAACTAGTCAATGATCAAATTTAATTTAGTAAATTACAAATCATTATATAAAAATTCAAATTGGCAAACATACTAAAAATTTAAAATCTAATTTGGATGATTTAATGTGTGATTGATATACATATAGGGAGTGCACTGAATAGGAACAATACACAGACCCACCTAATCATATGAAACCATGCTTTAAAATTTAAATGGGTTAAAAATTAAATTTTAAGTGGATTAGTTCAAATTCCTTAAACAAAATTCATGCACAAACCAAGCTAAACCTTCTTTACTACATTTACAAGGATCTTGATTTTTTATCCATCTAAGCCATCTTTGTTACATTTGCAATAATTGGAAACCATTATGATTATGGATACAAAATTTAAATTAAAAATTAAAATAATAAACCGGATTGCAAATTTACATTATGACGAATTTACATTTTTAATAAACCACTTTTTGAAGCTTGTTCGTAGTAATGATACTAAACTTTCCTATCAACATCTCAAACCATGAACATTAAATTGAAATATTTAATAAAGATTTAGATTCATCGCCTAACAATGATAACAAATAAAAATTAATAATGATAACTTATAACAAATGGATTTAAAATGTTTTTCTTAGATTCAAAAAATACATTGAAATTTAATTTACTCATTACTTTATCAACCAAAATGATTTTTTTTAATACTAATACAAAACATTGAAATTTGAAACAATGATGAAGCGTGAAGGATATAAAATTAAAAATTTAAATATTTTTAAAACTACGATGTCTATTTGCCAAAAGAATGGAAATTAGATTTTTGAATTTTCAGAGGCTTCCCGCACCATTACAAAATGCCTAAACTAGACACAGTCCCAGAGTTTATCATATAGGATCTTCAAAAAATTAAAAATTAAAATCCTAGCAAACAAAAGCATCAGTATGAATGTCCCATTATTATTCACTCTTTAGAGTCCATGAAAACTTGAAGTTTCAAAAGTTACTACCACGTATTGCATCCATCGAACTATCAATGCATTGAACCAAAAGAAAAGAAACCATGCAACATCAAATTAATGTAAATTTAAATTTAAATAAATTCAACCCAAGTTACCCTCAAGCAAAAACTAAATATTAAGATGGAACAATAAAATTTAAAATATGTTTCAAAATAAATAAATAAAAGTAAGAAAATAAAAAAAAAAATTAAAATTTAAAATTTAAAACATAAAATATTGCTATTAAATTTTAATTAGTAACTATGTAGATATGATAAAAGTTAAAACAGAATGCTTCTTTAAATAGTAAAAATAATCCATAAAACATATTGCTTCTCTCATTGCCTCGAAACTAAAGATAACCAATAATTTATAAAACAGATTGCTTCTCTCATCGCCTTGAAAATAAAGATAACCAATAAAGTATAAAACATATTGCTTCTCTCATTACCTTCCAACAGTATGCAGCCATTGTAGTTGTAATTTTGTAATTTTTCTCGTTCGATTTTGAATATATGTTTTAGTTGGACAGTAAACTACTAAACAGTTATGTTTGAAAATAGTAACGCTATGGTAAAATTTAAATGTCATTGTTCAATGTTTTATATTATTAAGTTATTTATCCTACAGATAATTATAAAATATAATAAATATAATAAATATTATAAAATAATAAAATGTTATTAAATACTATGTTTAAAATTTAACAAATAAATTAATAATCTATTTACAAATAAAAATCACACTTCAAACAAATATAAGTTATAACTTATATAAGTAAATATGAGATCCATGACTGCGCTACGTATACATTTTGACATTTTGTATAACAGTCGCAGAAAGGGTGGGGTGGATAACAGTCGGAGAAAGGGCGCACCAAGTCTGGAGACTTGATACTGTGACTGTGTGCATATAAATATTAAAATATGATAACCTCAATCTAGTTAGAGGTGGAATGAAGCCAAAAAGCAACAATATAAACATCTGGTTTTTTAATTTTAAAAGTAGTGAACACTCCAACGTTAGAATGTTGAAATTGAAAGACATAAAAATTTAAAATCGAGATTAGAATGTCGAAATCGGAAGTTAAAAATGAAGACCAAAGCTATACCTAAATGCCTCGGTGAATGACTCCTCTTACTGCATCTGTGTCTTAAATTTTAATCAATGCAGCAAGGCACGTCTCACTGAATGCAACTGCCAGCAACACAACACTCACTGCTCAAGGCTCAATGCTTACTACATAGTCCAAAACTCACTGCTCATTGCGGAAGGGATGAATTGAGTGTTGAGGAGGGACAACTTTATAGAAATTCAGCGTTTTCGGAAGGGTTGAATTCAGTGTTTGCCGCCAAATCCTAGTTATGTTTGCCACCTAAAATAAAAAACCAGCCAAAATTTTCCTGGGCTTTTCAAGTACGTATGGATCAGGAGCCTGTGGGAGCTTTGATCCATTGAGGAGCGTATAGACGCTCCTCGATGGATCGAAGCTCCCACAGGCTCTCGATCCACGTTCCCACCTAAAATACATTCTGGAAACGGCCAAATTTAGGGAAAGCTCCTAGAAAGCTCCAATGTTCCCGACAAAGTTTCCGCCAGATTTGGAGTGTTTCGTACTAGCTCCAAAGCTCCCAGGAGCGGCGAAGCTTGGGGTACTTGTCCTCCAACGACCGGGAGTGGTACCTGTGCAACGTAGTTAATGTGTCTTTCCATATGGCATTGGAGATATGTTTTTTCAAGTTGATAATGTATGCAATGTTGAACAGGTATTGTTGATGGCATGCTTGTGTTGGTGGAGGTATTGTTATGCCTTAGAGAACAAATTGTTAAAGCTTTTTTTCATATGTTTGTTATGTTGCTACATATGATGAGTGGTGTTGATTAGTTGTTGATTTTTCTTGAGTGATGGGGTAGCATCGGATGTGCTCTAGCTCCCGAAATTTGTGGAGGGATTAGAGTACATAAGATCTCCAAGACCCAGAAAGGAATTTGGGAAATTTCATCCGGTTTGGGAGATAATTAATTAATTAATAATTTTAATTATGGACCCTAAGTCTAACTTAGGAAACTTAAATTATTAAAGGTAATTAATTTAAATATGTGATGAAATTATCTTAAGTCACACGGATCAAACATTCTTTTAATCTTAGCCATTGATTCAAGATCTGATCATGGTCGTTGGTTTCCCAACGAGAAAAGTTTAAAGAAAGGCTTGGGGTCATTTGGAGAATACACACACATGGACGCAAAGCAGTGAGACTAAGTTGAAGTTCTAGGACAGGGTTTGCTAAGAATTTTCAGAAGTGTTTCAGCTACAACGAGGGGTAGTTTAGGCAAAGGGGATGGTCTGATCCTAGTGTCTAGAATTAGCAAGAGGCGGAGACCAGCTTCCAGAAACAGCGCAGAGAAGCAGAGGCATCAACAACAAATATGGAAGTAGTTGCACAGCGCAGAGGCAGTTTCAGCTACGCAAGTGCTACATAGTCCCTTCTAGGGTACTGACGGGCAACAGGGGACCCATCTGGGTTACGCAGAGATCCTTAGAGGAAGCATAGGGTCTGCGTCACCCATTATGGGGTTACGCAGCCCTCCCCAGGCCAACGTAGAGGCACGCAGAGGCTATCTAGGCTGACACAGGGGCTTCAGGGGCAGCCCTGGGGTTTTTATGGCCATAATCTGGCCGAGTCTTGTAAATCCTGTTTGAGGGTGTGGATCAGTCAAGGTTTTGGCTTCAAAAAAACAGGTTAGCTGCAAATCTATATTTCTCTTTCGGGTTAACCAGTGTGGTGCATAGATTTGATGTAATCAGAAAACTACTTAATAATATAAACCCTCCAGCAGCTAGAAAACTGGTTTTCCCGCATTGGGTTTTTTCGGGGACTATTGTCTAGAAAATTTTGTGTGTCACTTTGTCTATTGTGCATGTACTTTTTTGTTTTAGACATGAATAGGTGAAATTATGTTATGTGTTTACTTCAATGTTAAGATGAATATTTCAACATTAATAACTTGTTTAAGTAGGAGAAGTAGAACCAGATCTAACAGTAGATTTCTGTATAAGTAACATTCATAAATTTTCACATTTTTTTAGTGTTGGGGTAGCACCGGATGTGCTCTAGCTCCCAAAATTTAGGGAGGGACTAGAGTACATGAGATCTCCAAGTCTGAGAAAGGGATTTGAGAAATTCCATTCAGTTTGGGAGATAATTAATTAATTAATATTTTTAATTAAGGACCCTAGTCTAACTTAGGAAAATTAAAATATTAAAGGTAATAAATTTAAACATGTGATGGAAATGACTTAAGTAACACGGATTAAGATTTATTTTAATCTTAGCCATCGATTCAAGATTAGATCATGGTTGTTGGTTTCTCAATGAGAATGTATAAAGGAAAGACTTGTGGTCAGTTGGAGAGCACACCCACAGAGGCAGAGCACTGAGACTAAGCTGAAATTCTAGGGCGGGTTTGCTAAGAATTTTCGGAAGTGTTTCAGCTGCGGAGAGGGGCAGTATTGGCTAAGAGGATGATTTGATCCCATTGCCAAGAATCAGCAAGAGGCAGAGAGGTAGCAACCAAGAGCAAAGCAGAGGAGTAGGGTCAGCAGCAGCAATTGTGCAGTGTAGAGAGATTCAACTACTACGCAGGCCTAGAAAGGGCAGCGTTGAGCAGCAGTAGGCCCTCTAGGGTTACGTTGGTCCAGGTAGGGTAGCGTAGGGAATGCGTCACCCAGTCTGGGGTTACGCAACCCTCTCCAGGACAGTGCAGAGGCTGACGCAAGGGCTTCAAGGGCAGCGTTGGGATTTCTAGAGGCAAAAATTAACTGTCTTGTAGATCTCGTTTGAGGGTGTGGATCAATCAAGTTTCCAACCTCTAGAATAGCAAGTTAGCTACAGACCTATTTTTTTCTGTTGGGTTAACCAATAAGGTGCCCAAATTTGTTGTATTCAGAAACTACTTAATAATATAAACCCTCCAGCAGCCAGAAGACTGGCTTTCCCGCATTGGGTTTTTTCGGGGACAGTTTTCCAGAAAATCTTGTGTCACTTTGTCTATGTGCATGTATCTTTGCTTAGATCTGAATCGATGAAAGTCTGTTATGTGTTTACTTCAACATTAATCTGATTTTTAGCATTAATAACTTGATTAAGTAGGAGAAGTATAACCAGATCTAACAGTAAGGTTTTTGTATAAAGTAATATTCAGAAATTTTCACATGGTATCAGAGCGATTACAGATCTAGCAGGGTCACTAGGAGAAGACTGAAGAATCCTTGCTGTAGAAAGCAACATAGAGAGCATCAACAACCACAGAAAGCCAGATCTAAAGGGGCAACACAAAAACAAAGGGATCGGAGCCACACGAAGGGCAGAGCGACGCAGTCCTACGCAGTCTCCACACATGACCACGTACTTTCTATGAAGAGGCGGCGCAGAGACAACGTTGGGGTTGTCTGCTCAAGTAGAGGCCAACTAGGGTGATGCAGATCTGAAGCCATGTTGATTTAGAAGTGCCAGAAATAGTGCTGCAAAACTTCAAAAGTTTCTGGTGGGGTTAAATTTCTAAAGATTCAGAATTTAACCTAAGCACTAGGTGACAAAGAGCGAGAGGAGATCAACTTCTTAGAGGGTTTCTAGCCAAATAAATTTTCAGATCGATCAGAGGATCAAAGAGAGATGTTCCGTTCTTGATTTGGCATACTTCCAAGAGAGGAGGTCAGTTGTCAGAGGGAGTAGAGGGTGTTTGTTTCACCAAGGACCCTAGATCCAAATCTCTAGCATAGAGAGGAGGAGTTCCGATAGATTTACTGAGCAGATGGCACCTCACGGACTACGTGATAAGGATAGGTTGGACGGTCTGTCCAACTTTGTAGTTTGGAAGGCCAGAATCCTGGTAGTCATGGAGGCATACGATCTAAGGGAACATGCAGAAAAAGTCATGGCCACGCCAACCGATGTTGTTCTCCTGGCGAAGCACGATTAGGCTGCGGCACATGCCAAACGCTTCATAATGGATGGGGTTAAGGATCATATAGTTCCACACATAGAAAAAAAGAAAAATGACACATGAGATGTGGAAATCCTTAACTTCCCTATATGAGGGAAAGTATGTCCAGAGGAGAATGCTTTTGGAGAATCAGCTACAATCATTCATGATGACCAAGGGAGAAGAAATAGAGCCCTTCCTTTTCAGATTATAGACGATCAGAGATCAGGTGTCTGCCATGGGAGCAAAGGTGGAGGATGATGTGATGGTAAGGAATACACTCAATGTAGTCACAAAGGACTGGGAAAGTTTTGTCCAAAGTGTCTTGGGTAGAGCAGACCTTCCTAACTAGGACAATATGTGGGCAATCCTTCGTCAAGAAGAACTCCGTCAATTCACCAAGAGGCAGTACAACATGGGATCTTTTAAAGTGAAGAAGGAAGAGGAAGAAGATGTTGTCTTGGCATCAAGGAGGTAGCAAGGGAAGAAGAAGCGTGATCTATCTAAGATCGAGTGTTTCCGATGCAACGAATTAGGACATTTCGCCAGCAATTATCCACAGAAGAAGAAGGACAAGGAAGATTCTACTTCTAAGGTTGTTGTGGCAGACGATGGTTCATAAGATGATGCAGCCATGAGCGCTCATGAACCAAAAAAATGGGGCCACATAGATCTGTAGAGGAGCTACAAAGTGGTGGTGGGATCCTTGAGTAGCCCAACTCTCGGATCACATACGAGCTACGGGAGCTTTAAGACAATAGCGGGACAAGTGGAGTAGTGGGTGCAGAGAGTCACAGATGAAGCAGAGGCAGAGCTGGATTCTGAGAGGGAGAATCGCAATGCATATGAAACAACAATGTAGCAATGCAATGCAGAGGGGATGATGTGACTTCAGCAGCGCAGTGCAGGCTGGCTTACGTAGAGTAGAGTTGCAGTAGAGTAGTTGCTTCAGGAGGACATTGTAGAGCAGTAGCCTATGGAGCTTCAGTGATGACGATGCATCCCAATTGACTTTTCTGTCAAATATTGGGTAGGAGCTTCAGTTAGTTCTCTTAGCAACTGGAGTTGCAGTGCAACAAATGGCAGCAGATTGAGAGGGAGTTGTAGTACAAATGTGGTAGTGGGGGTGGCAGCGTCATGGCCAGTAGTACAGAATGTTAGCAACACCACAGTGATGAAGGGAACCAAGTCCAACATCAGTGCGGAGACCCACACTAGAGATCAACGCAGAGCTTTGAGGTGAAGCAATGTTGTACTAGAGCACATTCCTCCCTAAGAGGGAGTGTTGAGTTTTTTTTAGTGTTGGGGTAGCATCACGTGTGCTCTAGCTCCCAAAATTTGTGGAGGGACTAGAGTACATGAGATCTCCAAGACCAAGAAAGGAATTTGAGAAATTCCATCAAGTTTGGGAGATAATTAATTAATTAAAATTTTTAATTAAGGACCCTAAGTCTAACTTAGGAAAATTAAAATATTAAAGGTAATTCATTTAAACATGTGATGGAAATGACTTAAGTCACACGAATCAAGCTTTCTTTTAATCTTATCCATCGATTCAAGATTAGACCATGGTCGTTGGTTTCCCAACGAGAAAGTATAAAGGAAAGGCATAGGGTCAATTAGAGAACACACACACGAAGGGAGAGCATTGAGACTAAGATGAAATTCTAGGGCAGGTTTGCTAAGAATTTTCAGAAGTGTTTCAGCTACGGAGAGAGGTACTATTGGCCAAGGGGATGATCTGATCCCAGTTCCAAGAATCAGAAACAGGTAGAGAGGCAACACCCAGGAGAAGTGCAGAGGAGCAGGGGCAACAACAACAACTACGAAGTGCAGATAGCTTCAAACGCTACGTTGGTGCTATGCAGACCTAGAAAGGGAAGTGTTGTGCAGCAGGATGCCCTCTAGGGTTACGCTGGTCCAGCGAGAGCAGCGTAGGGACTACGTCACCCATTCTGGGGTTACTTAGCCCTCTCTGGGATAGTGTAGAGCCTGACGCAGAGGCTTCAATGGCAGCGTTGGGGTTTATAGAGGTAGAAATTGGTTGAGCCTTGTAAATCTCGTTTGAGGGTGTGGATCAGTCAAGTTTTTGGTCTCCACAACAACAGGTTAGCTGCAGATCTATTTTTTCTCTACCAGGTTAACCAGTAAGGTGCCTAGATTTGCTGTATTCAGAAACTAAATAATATAAACACTTCAGCAGCCAGAAGACCGATTTTCTCACATTGGGTTTTTCTAGGGACAGTTGTCTAGAAAATCTTGTGTCACTTTGTCTATGTGCATGTATCTTTTCTTAGATCTGAATCAATGAAATTTCGTTATGTGTTTACTTCGATATTAACCTTATTTTCTGCATTAGTAACTTGATCAAATAGGATAATTATAACCAGATCTAGAAGTAGGGTTTCTGCATAAAGTACTATTCAGAAATTTTCACATTAGTGAGGCGAATTGTGTGCATATAGAATAGTGGCTAATGGCAAGCATGTATGCTTGTAATGATTGAGATGTTTTGATGCAAGGAAAAGGCAAGACTCCATGACATACAAGCCAAGACTCAAGGCTATCGAGGCAATGGCATGAAGTAGTGATACAAGATGTTATAGAACATATATATTTCTTTGGAGAGTGATGTGTTGCTTTCATATGTTGCATGTAGATGGCTTGCATTGGACACTGAATTTTTTACATGTGTTGTGCTATTATAATGTGTTGCTTGCATATGTTAGCATTATGTTGATGTTGATGTATTTAATCATTATAGATGGTTGAAAATAATATTTGAGCACCTATTTGTGTTCTTATTTTCAGAATATTAAGGGTTTGGAAACAAATGAGTGGAAGGCAAAGAGTCAATCATATTCAATTCATATTCTCATGTGGAATACAAATATCCAACCAACTATATTTATAAAATATGATGTTTTCGGAAGGAAGATTGGTTAGATAATTAGAGAGTATGTGAGATTATTTGAGTTATTTATTACTTGGCACATATAGAATAGATGGGAAGAAAATTTAAAGAGAAGAAGCAAGAACAAAGATGGAGATATGCAAATTTCTAGACCAAGTAACCAACACACTATTGTTTTCTTTATGTATTAGGGGATTGTAGCCTGCTTTCAAGTTGTAGTTTGATAAATAATAGGTTGGAGCATGTTGAGGTAGAAGCCTCTTGTGGGTTGTAGCCTGCAAAAAACTTATGGGAGTTGAAGCTTCCTTGCATGTTGTAGCTTGCAAAATAATTGAGATAGTAGCCTCATGTAGGTTGGAGCCTACAGAAAAGCAGGTGTAATAAGAGATTATGAGCTTTCCCTTTCCTCGCAACTATAACAAAATCATGGTTTTCTCCCTTTATGGGTTTCCACTTATATCTGGTGTATGTATGTGTTGTTGTCATGTGCTTACGTGATGTTTTGGTTTACTTCTTACTTCTTGTTCACATATTAAATATGTTGTTGACTATGTGTTAAGCTACTCATTTAAAAAATTATGTTAATGAGTTTAAAAAAAATTAAATTAATTTCCATGAATGTACTAAATTGATCCATCCCCCTCCCTAAGTTTAGACAAGTTTTCATCAATTGGTATCAAAGCAGGTTATTTCGGTGTAATCATAACAACTTGAAGGTAGCCCTGGTTAATTCATGGACTATCAAAGTGTTCCCATGCTAAATACAACAAACTTTCATGAATGGAGAAATATTATTAGAACAAAATTGGTAGCTTATGGACCTGTTGTATGGAAGCTTGTATGTGATGGATACAGTAAATACGATTCTCCTTCTATTCAAGAACAATAGTGGACTACTAAGGGAAAATGTGCAATGCATAAAAATATTCATAATAGGGATCTTGAGATGGTTATAGACCTTAGATATGAAAAATAAATTTGGGATAGACTGTAGTTCATGCATGAACGAGATACTAGTGGCAGTAGTACAAAAAAAGAGAAGAGAAAGAGGAAGAATAAAACTCCTTTTTCGAAATGAAAGTGTTTAGTCGAATGATACCTATACATGTGAATGAACATGAAGAAAATTTACTTGAAAAACTACTCAACCTTGACTTAGTTAGGGATGAAATAGAAAGATCGAGGAATGATAGATATGTGATGAGAGAGAGGATGAGTATAAGGAAGAAATTATTAGTCTGAAGACACAATTAGAAGCAAGAAAGACTGAAGAAAGGATCAACAAATGGATAAAGGAGAGAGAAGAACAATATGAATGATTAGAAGATGAGGTTGGTTAGGGAAGAAATGAACTAGATGAAAAGAATATACTATTTAAAAAGCTACAAGACGAGATTGTCTCCATGAAGAACTCAGATAAGGAAACCAAAAAAAAGAACACAGCAACATTAAAAAGACATGTAGGAGAAAGGACAAATGACATGAATAGAAAGGAAACAAAAAAATACAACCAAAAAAATCAAAATGAAAATAATGGTTCAAAGAAAATATTCCTTGTAAAAAGGCTAATTGCTTCCAAAGATGAATTGAGAAAATTTAGAAGATTCCAAAGGAGATTCTTTGCTCCTTTGAAAGATATCAATTCTTTTTCTTGCCATGTTGCTAGACATGTTGCATCACAATGTAAGACAAAGAAAATCAAGTTTAATTAGCAAAAGATGCTGCAAGCAAGAAGGCTCCCTCAAGGAAACAAATAGAGAAGACAATCGCCCACCAGGTACACAAATCATTTCCATAGGTATTGTTATTTATGCAATCAATATGGACATAAAGTTGTTGAATGTAAAATATATGAAAAAAAAAGCCACACCATTTTTGTCATACCATGTAAAATAAGGTGTTATTTACATAGCAACCTTGGACACAAAGCCAATGAATGCAATTTTCCATATACTTTAAAGAACTCTAGACAAAATATGGAAGCAACTCCAAACATACTTGATAATGAGCCAAAAGAAAATGCAAAAAACAAAAGGAATTATATTAAAGTGTAGAAGAGAAATAAAAAGGAGCAGCTCGTGACTTCAATGAAAAAGTGAAGTCAGCGTAATCTCAGGGGGAGTTGTTGATGAAAGCATAGAAGGATCTTGTAAATAGCAGTAACATTTCAGGGGGAGAGTCCTAAGAATGCCTTGGAAGAGATAACATAAATGATGAGACCAAAATTTGCATATGAAGAGTGCCATAGACATGGTGCTTTAGAATAATGAAACTTGTGGAGGAGTGGGGAGAGAGGGAATGTCTTGTTTTATATTAGGACATGATCCTTTTTTGAAAAAAAAAATCCCCAAACTAGATGTTTTTCTACGATAAGTAGGTATTTCATTGAAGCATTGGATATCTTATAAAAAGAAAACAAAAGATGAATTCAATGTATGTTAGAGGAATAACTTTTAAGGGGAGAGGAATCCCATTAATGCCCACTGAAAACTTGAAAATCAAACAAATGTTAGTAGAAAATCATTAAAGAAAATTTGAGTAGAGTCAAAAAAAAGGGAGGGAGTTGAAGGTGTAAAACTTGTTGAAACCAAAGAAAACCCTAATCAAATCCATGTGGCTACCATCAAAAGCATGGCGATGATTTCTTAATGTTATTGACATTTTTTCCTCCTTAACCATGCCAGTACTCGAATGACAAGTGTTTGGATCATATTGAAGAAAAAGAAATTAAAAAATCTGTGCACACAAGCACTTGTACAGAATGGAACAAATTATCACTTGGACACTAGCATCTATTGTTGATTTTTGTAGCATTGCAAAGTGTTCCAAGTCCCAAAATTTGTGAGGAGGCTTGGACATCAGTATTCCAAAGAATCCAGAAACTATTTGTGGAAATTCCACTTGGTTCATGTTTTATTAAAATAATTAATTATTTTAATGAGGACCCTAAGTCTAAAATTAGGGAAATTAAATAATTAAATTGTATTAATAAAATAGAGTGAGAATCTTCTAGAGAATGAATATCAGGTCATGTTTTAATTTTAGCCATTGATTAGAGATCTAATTTGGGTTGTTGATTCATCAACGAGAGGATTATAAGAGAAGGCTTGAGGGTCATTTGGAAAGTAAGTTCTTCCATTTGATGAGATACTCTGAAATTGATCGATTTCTTAGCTATCGAGTTCTTGTTTCCATAATTTCTTCAGGTTCCAATATGATTTTTCGTTCCTCATAAAGTTCTAGAAATATTGTTCGAATTGGAAGTTTGTCACCTATAACCTTCTTTAAGCATGAAATATGGAAAACTGCGTGCACTCGAGAAGAAGCAGGAAGCTCCAATTTGTATGCCATAGTACCAATCTTCCGCAACACCTTGTAAGGACCATATTACTTTGGCAATAATTTATTATCCTTCTTAGCTTGCTTGCGGGACATTTGTTTGTATGGTTGTAGCCATAAAAATACCCAGTCTCCTACATCAAAACTTCTCTTGCTGCGATGTTGATTTGCCTGTTGTTTCATTCGATTTTGTGCCAAATTTAGGAGAGCTTGTTGTTGATGCTTGATGTGATCTTCCACTACTTGAACCTTAGAATTTTCTGACAGAGATGATGTGATGTGTTGTGGCTCATTTGCATTTACCTTTGAAATATTTTTCAAAACACCAAAAAAGCATATATTATAGAAAATGTAAAATTTTGTGTGTCATAGAAGAATTTTAATTTATATATTGATACATTAATATTACATGATGAGATGTGAAGGTGGGTCGATTCGAGCTCACTAACATGCAGAACAGTTCAAGATTTGGATCGATGGGAATGCTAAGAACATTGCATGCCGAACAGGGTCGAGTCAGGCTCGTTCACAAGTTCAGGAGGGACCAGCGCATCAGAACACTGGATAACCTCAAGAAGGTTACACTGTGGAGAAAACAAACTAATTTCCCAAAGTTGTAGAAAGGTCTCATTTCCCTGAAACACTTAAGAGTTTTGGAGGAGGCGTAAAAGGAAAAACAGACGGTCGGGATCAAAGCGCAGAATTGGAGCAGAGAGATAGACGGTAGAGATTAAATAGCAAACCACAAATTGCAAGTTTCAAAGGATAGGCACAGGAGGTAAGTGATAAAGTCAACGAAGTGTGACATACGATTCTAGGTGGGACCCGATTGCATAGCACACATCGCAGGTTTTAAAAGATAAGTGTTAAGGAAAAGGTTAAAGTCAGTGAAATGTGAAGTGCGACATGGCAAGTTGACGTGGTCCTGGCATGCATACCGCATAGCGCAACTTTTAAAAGTTAACGGCGAAGGGTAAGTGTTATAATCACCGAAGTGCGATGTGGGATGCGGTCGGGCCTGATCGCAAATCGCGAATCACAAGTTTTAAAGGATCATCGCGGGAGGTAAGTGATAAGGTCGTTGAAGTGCGATGTGCGATGTCAGATGGGACCCGATCGCATAACACACATCAGAAGTTTTAAAAGATAAACACTAAGGAAAAGTTAAAGACGGCGAAATGCGAAGTGCGATGTTTGTACAGATGCGATGTGGTTCCAAGATGAAATCTAAAGGATTTCAAGTTCGGGCTTATGCGGTTATGCGCCATTTTAATAATAAATAGGTAGAACGCGGCAGAAAAACTAGGGTAGGTTAGATTTCAAGTTCGGGCTTATACGGTTATGCGCCATTTTAAGAATAAATCGGCAGAACGCGGTAGAAAAACTCGGGTAAGTGACCCAACACAGATCAAAGGAGAAGAGGCAAAGTCGGGTAGTAGGTGATATGATTGATAGCATTTGAAGCATAGGGGCATAGGCAGAAGAGCATATAGCGGCCCTATTGGGAGCATGACAGCTGGGTCAAGTCAGGCACTGAGGCATCGTTACAGAGTTGTGTAGCCACTGCATCATAACCAAAAAGGACACCTTGGCACTTCGGGAGGACGCATCAACAACATCAGATTCAGCAAAACAAACAATATTTCTAGTTTTAATTTGTTTTCTCAAGTATGATTGCAGAAGTAATCTTAAAATTTTAGGCAGTCGAATAGTTTCAAGAAGTTCAGGAGTTACGAACCATTGTGATGTATTTAAGTAGATAGAAATAAAGAAAAGGGGTTCTGTGGTTTGGACCTCTGGAGGATTGTTAATTTGGTACTGAATTTTCTGAGAAATAAATGAAAGAAGATCATGTTTCCTGCAGTGGTTGATGTTGATATGTTTTTCCAGTTTCGCTCTGTGTTTATTCCTCTTTGAATGAAGTGAAGTAATGTAGCAGTCAGTCTCTTAATTACATCTATGAGTAAGATTTAAACAACCTTAATTTGCGCTCCTTCACCTCATCTCTTATTTCTTCACAAAATCTCGATGAAACTTTAAAGTAATAGATTCTGTGTTTGCAACATATTAGTTCAAGTTTCCTCTCTCTCCATGAATTCCCTCTGAAACTTAAAAGTGATAGATTTTGTTTCTCAGCATATCACTTCAAGTTTCCTTTACAGTTCTTCTTTTCATTTCATTCATATATCAACAGTTTATGGCATTGTGAAGGCTTTCATTATATCATATTATTGTGTGTATTAAATAATTAGATTCCAAAGGTGTTAAGTAGAGGCAATTTGATATTATATTTGTGGCATACATTTACAAAATGTCTTGAGAATTGATTCCATACCACATCCAAGGGATTGTTCCTTGAGATACAACATTTTCTCGTGCCATTGCCAGGGACGAAGAAACAAAGTTTATCTTCCCTGGGTTTTTCACATTATTTCCTCTGGTTGTTCAGTTGTTATTTTCAAAATTCTAGCTTTCAAAAGGCCTCATACGAGGTTAGATACCTCACAGCAGATAGTCCCTGCTTTTCCAGATCCAAATAGATTGGTTTTTAAAAAGGCTCAGAAACTCAAAACTCCTTCAATACCTGATCATGCATTTCCTGCTCTTGGCAGTAGTTCTCATAACCCTTTGCTTAAAGATATTTCCAAGGAACTCCCTTTTTGGGAACAAGATACTCCTTCCACACCCATTTATTTTCAAGTACCTTAGTTAGAATAACATTCTTTTGAGTCTGTTTCTTTTACCTCCACTCAAGCTCAACCAAATATAGTTGTTGGTCCCTTTGCTATTGTCCATTAGCCCACCCCCATATCATTTTTTTCTCCACCTTCATTCACTTTCACAACAGGTTCATCAAACTCAACCACCCAAGGAGTAGTTAACCAAGTTTTTAATATGGAAGCACCAAATTTCTTAATGGATAGATATGTACCACTAAATCTTCCGTAACCAATGAGTTCCATGCCTCAAGAATACCTCAAATTACTTCCTTGTTTCATTGGAGAAGATGAAGTAACTGCAGAACAACATTTACCCTTGTTTTTCACTTTTGTTGAGAACTTAAATGTAGAACATCTTGATGTTGTGATGATACTATTTGTGCAGTCTTTAAGTGGAGAGGCTAGGAAATGGTTCAAAGTTTTACCAAATGATTCCATAAATGACTGGGAAGAGTTAGAAAATCAATTCACTCAGATATGAGGAGATAAGAGAGATCATGGTTACTCATTGACAAAGTTTAATGCAATTAAAAGAAAGCCTATTGAAAACATTTCTAAGTTTGTAAAAAGATTCAACAAATTGTACAATAGTTTACTTATAGAGATGACGCCCCCCCTCCCTGTAGGAGAAAATGTAGTTTTTGCTGGGGCTTTTGAAGCTAATTTTAGCTTTACATTGAGAGATAGAAGATCCCCTACTCATGAGCAGATATAGACAGATGCTTTAGAGATTGAATCTAATATGACTGCAATTGGAAAGTTGAAAGGGAAACAACCATTCCAAGAGAAGGGGAATTCAAAGAAGAATCATCACAAGATCTAAGAATTGAAGATATGAAAAAGGTGATAAGAAATTTGAAAAATAAGCTAGCTAATATGGAATTGGAAAACAAAAGATCCCAAAGACAAGTACAACAAAACCGAGGGGGGTTTAACCCTCAATTCAGAAGACATCCCCCTACAAATCTTGCAGAGGGAAAGAAGAGATCAAGACCAGGTTCAAGCTCCATTGTATATAGAAGCAGCACCCGGAGAGCCAACAGAAGATGACCAAAGGGAGGCCAAGGATCGGGTATCTGCTATGTATGAAATAGAAGAGGATGAAGAGGAAGATTGCAAGGGAGAATATGTTGAAGCTGAAGTTTTTTTTTTTTATCAAGATGAAATGGATGAATACTGTAGGAAATTCACAAATTTCATGCAAATTGAGTTACATAAAAAGTATGATTTGAGTTCTAGAAAGAGATCTAGAGTGCAGTATATTGAAGGTGAACAACAAGGTTCCATTCCTCCTCCAATGGTGTCTCCACTACAAAAGTACCCTACGAAACAGGTTAGTAATAAGAAACAACATGTAAATTCACTTAATAGAACAAATGTGCAGCAGGGTGAATCTTCCCAGAACAAATCAGTTGACATTGATATCTTGGAGAGAGTTGCTCCTGTACTCGAAAAAGCAGCAAATTCTAGAAAGAGTGAAGAAGAACCTGAAAATAACATTAAGCAAACTCATGCTTTCAATTTGACAAAAGAGTTGGAGAAGGTCAAAATTTAGGTGCCTCTTCTAGAATTAGCCGAAATACCAGCTTACAAGAAAGAAATTTTAGACTTTATTAATCTAACATAGGTGGAAGACATAAGTGACACAGTGAAATTACAAGAAGAAAAGACAGTTGTCACCTTTGGTCCTCATGTAGAAGAAATAGATCCCTCTGTTCCACCCTTCTACATTTCTTTGTTGCTTCATGATTATACTCTACATAATTGCATGCTGGACTCAAGAGCGTCCCATAATCTCATGCCATTGTCTATTATGAAGGAACTTAACTTGCAAATTACCAAACCTTATAGGGATCTATATTATTTTGATTCCAAAAGGGTGAGATGTGTTGGGTTAATTAAATATGTAGTAGTTTCATTGGCACAAAACCCAACAAAGAGTACAGTCATGGATGTAGTGGTTGTTGACGTCCCAGCTAGGTTTGGAATTCTCCTGTCAAGATCTTGGGGAGAAAAGTTGGGAGGTGTACTAAAATTAGATTTCACTTATGCTATCATTCTAGTTTTTAATGGGGAAGAGAGGAGGTTGTACAGGGAAACAAGGCTTGTGAAGACTACCTCCAATAAAGATGCAGGAAATTCCCCCATTTATAGTCAAGAAACATAAGACCTTTCTTGTTCATGCTGCATGAAGATGAAAAATTTGCTGAAGACACAGGGAAACATCTCTCTTTAGCAGTTTTAAATATTGAGCTACACTCAAGGAATATTTGGAAGTGCTACTTTGATGGTGCCTACTCGAAGGAGGGCGCAATTGTTGGATTCTTGCTGATATCACCAGAAGGTAACCTCATGCCTTTCTCTTTTAAACTATAATTTGATTAAAAAAACAATGTGGCTGAGCATGAGGCCTTAATATGAAGCCTTTAAGTTGCTAAACAGATGTGAGTTCAATGTATTTCAGTTTTTGGTGACTCTGAATTGATAATAAGGTAGATTAAAAATCATTGTCAAACCAAGCATCCGAGATTGAGATCATATAGGAATGAAGTGTGGGATCTGGTAGAAAAATATATTTGAAGCATTCAATATTCAATATATTCCAAGGGAGGAGACTAGATTGGCTGACTCTTTAGCAGTTGCAGCCAACACCTTCAAACCTCCAATAAATCCAAGGTTAAGGTATGAGATTGAAATTAGGCATGGACCTTCTATCCTTGATAATTTGAAACATTGCCAGGTGTTTGATGATGATGAAAAGATAAGTCAGTTCCTGACCATGATTTGAAACTTTGAAGACAATAAGATAGATCAAGAGGAAGAACAAATAGAGCAAAAAGAAGAAATAAGAAACCTTAAGAAGTCAATAGTTGAACAAAATATTATCCAATTGAAAAGATAATGTGCTCCCCAAAGGGTTGGTTCCCCTTGAAAGATTATTTGATGCTAATGATGTTGTTGTTGATTCAAAGAAGAAACATCAAGAAGAAGAGATGGAAGATTGTAATTTGGGAACTCAGTAGGAACCCAAAATAGTAAAATTGTTCAAAGGTGTTCCCAAAAACTACAAAGAAAGATACATTGGCCTTTTAAAGAAATATATGGATGTGTTTGCTAGGTTGTATGAAGACCTCAAAACATATGACAAAAGCATTATTCAGCATAAGATTCCATTGAAGGAAGTACTCAAACCACATAGATAAAAGCTCAGAAAGATCAATCCATTGTTGTTAGCTCCAATCAAAAAAGAAGTGAAGAAATTGTTGCAGGAAAAAATTATAGTCTCTCTCAGATATTCAAACTGGGTTTGTAATCTGGTCCATGTAAGAAAGAAGAATGGAGAGATAAGACTGTGTGTAGACTTTAGGAACTTGAACCGAGCATCTCTAAAATAATTATCCTTTGTCGAAAATGGATTATGTCTTACAGAAGGTGACAGGATCTCACAGGTTGTCTATGGTTGACGGATTTTCTAGGTATAATCGGGTAGTAGTAGAAAAAGAAGATCAGAAGAAGACTGCTTTCACTACGCCCTGGGGCACCTTCATGTACGCAAGGATGCCATTTGGCCTTATGAATGCAGGTGCAACATTTCATAGGGCCATGGACATATCCTTTGTTGGTGACAGGTTTGTAGTTATATAACTGGATGATGTAACTGTTTTCTCAGGGTCAGATGATGAACACTTGGAGCATTTGCAAAAAAAATTTCAAAAGTGCAGAAAGTTTGGTCCGTCATTAAATCCCAAGAAATATTTATTTGCCTTAGAAGAAGGTAAATTATTGGGTCACATAGTTTGTAAAAAAAGAGTAAATATTGACCCAACAAGGGTGGAATCCATTCAAACTATTCCTTTACCCAGAAGCAAGAAGGATATCCAAATATTCCTAGGGAAAATAAACTTTCTGAGGAGGTTTGTGCCCAATTATGCTAAGATCATGAGAAGTGTAACATATATGTTGAAGAAAAATGTAGAAGTGAAATGGGATAAGGAAGAAAGAGATGCATTTGCTAGAATAAAGGAAGCACTGTAGGAAGCCCCAGTTTTGATTAGCCCAGAATATCAAAAGGCCTTTCAGGTATTCTCATTCGCATGCCCCACTACTATTGTTTTTGTGTTGTTGTAGAAAAATGAAGACAATAAGGAGTAGCCAGTTGCATTTTTCAGCAAATTTCTCAGAGATGCTGATCTCAAATACAATATTCTGGAGAAACAAGTATATGCTTTGGTCAAAGCACTGAAAGCCTTCAGGACTTATTTTTTGCAGTCCCAAATAACTTCTTATGTTCCTAATTCTGCTGTGAAGGACGTGCTGGTCCAAAGTGATGTTGAAGGAAAAAGGGAGAAGTGGATAGTGAAAATCCAAGAGTATGATTTGGACATAAAACCCACCAAGCTAGTCAAGGGACAGGGGTTAGCGAAGTTGTTGACAGAGACAAATTTTCAATCCTTGGGAATTAATCTGTTGGGACCAGTGGATGGAGTTGTAAATAAAGAGGGTCAAAGCAAGTTCAAAACATGTATCTAATACAAATTTTTGTGCTCTAATTGGTATAAAGATATTGTGCATTACCTGTGTTTCTTTTCCTATCCAACTTCATTGAATAGAACAAAATACAGAGCTCTCAAGCTCAAGTCTCAGCCATATGTTATCATAGAAGTGAAACTATGCTGGAAAGATCCTGCTGGTATTTTGTTTTTATGTTTGACCGAAGGAGAATCTATTGAAGTCACCAAACAATATCATGAAAGTCTCTATGGAGGAATTATAGCTGGAAGGTCACAGCTCATAAAATTCTTAAGTTAGGCTTCTATTAGCCAAACCTGTTTGCAGATGTTTATAGACTGGTCAGAAGTTGTCAAAAGTGTCAGCTATTTGCTGTAAATAAAAAACTTTCTCCATTACCTCTCATCCCAGTGTTTATTTAAGAACCTTTCAGGCAATGGGGATTGGATTTTATTGGAGATATCAATCTGCCATAAAGCGGATAGTTCAAGTGGAAACTAACTGCCACTGATTATTTTACAAAATGGGTTGAAGCAATACCCACTAATAAGGTGAATGACCAAGTGGTGATGAAGTTTCTGGAGGAAAAAATTTTCAGCAGATTCAGATGTCTAGTCAAAATTGTGACTGAGAATGCTCAGGCATTAAACTCTGCTCGTTTCATTAATTTCTATCAAACATATAATGTGATTTTATCACATTCCACAGTGTATCATACCCAGGGGAATTGATTGGCAGAGTCTTCAAATAAGACATTAGTCAGAAACTTGAAGAAAACAATCATCGAGAATAAGAAGGATTGGGATATGAAGTTGAAGTTTGTCCTCTGGGAAGTTCGAGTCACTACCAAGAGATCTACTGGGAAGTCTCCCTATGAACTAGTTTATGGAACTCAAGCACTATTTCCTACTTAGCTCGCCAAACCAATGATTTCTTTCCTTCAAGAAGCTTAGGAAGAACCAAATGCCCTGGTAAGAAGATTGAACAAAATAATTGAATTGAGTGAAAATAGAAACAAATTCAGGGATAACTTGATTACTTATCAGGAAAAGATGAAGTCTATATTTGACAAAAAAGCAAAATAAGTTCTCTTTCAAGCAGGATATTTGGTACTATGATGGGACACCAGACGAGAAGAAATGGGGAAGCATGGTAAATTTGACCCTCTCTGGTATGGTCAATACAAGATCTCTAAGGTAAGGTCAAATAACACATTCATTTGGAAGAACTATATGGAGAGACAATACAACTGCCTGTGAACGGGCAGTATCTGAAGCATTATTTCTAGCATTAAAATTCAACATTCCACCATTGTAAATACTGTATTGCTCATTGTTCATATGTCACCAAGCAATATTTGACTCCATGCCCAATGGATAAGGCACTAATCTGTAGTTCTTAGTGCTTCTGTGGAAAAGAGAACTATCCCCAGGTGGAGCCAGATGTTGTGGCTAATTTGCCTTTACGTTTGAAATATTTTTCAAAACACCAAAAAATAATATATGATAGAAAATGTAAAATTTTGTGTCATAGAATAATTTTGATTTATATATTGATACATTAACATTACGTGATAGATGTGAAGTGGGCCGAGTTGGGCTCGTTCACGTGCAAAACAATTCAAGAGACAAACCAATGGGCACGCTCAGAACATTGCTCGCCAAACATGGTTGAGTCGGGCTCATTCACAAGCTCAGGAGGGACTAGCACGACAGAACACTGGATAAGCCCAGGAGGGTTACACTTTGGAGCAAACAAACTAATTTCCCAAAGGCGGAGAAAGGGCACATTTCCCTTAAACACTTAAGAGTTTTGGAGGAGGCGCAAAGGGAAAAACATATGGTCGGGATCAAAGCGCAGAACTAGAGGGGAGAGATAGATGACAGAGATTAAATCGAAAACCGCAAATTGCAAGTTTCAAAGGATAGGTGCAGGAGGTAAGTGATAAAGTTGTCGAAGTGTGACGTGCGATGCCTAGTGGGACCCAATCGCATAGTGCACATTAGAGGTTTTTAAAGATAAGTGTTAAGGAAAATGTTGAAGTCAGCGAAATGTGAAGTGTGATGTGGCAAGCTAATGTGGCAAACGACGTGGCCCTGCCCCGCATTCTGCGCAACGCAAGTTTTAAAATTTAAGGGCGAAGGGTAACTGTTATAATTTCTGAAGTGTGATGCGCGATGTGGTGGGGCCTGATTGCAAATCGCAAATTGCAAGTTTTAAAGGATCACCACCGGAGGTAAGTGATAAGGTTGTCGAAGTGCGATGTGCGATGACAGGTGGGACCCGATCGCATAGCGCACATCGCAAGTTTTAAAAGATAAACGCTAACGAAAAGTTAAAGACGGTGAAATGTGAAGTGCGATATTGGCATGGATGCGATGTGGTTCCAAGATGAAATCTAAAGTATTTCAAGTCTGGGCTTATGCAGTTATGCACCATTTTATGAAGAAATAGGAAAAAACGGTGGCAGAAAAACTCAGGTAAGTAAGTGACTCGACACAGATCAAAGGAGAAGAGGCAAAGTCAGGTAGCAGGTGATATGATTGATAATGTTTGAAGCATAGGGGCATAGGCAGAGTCGGGAAGAAGAGCGTATAGCGGCCCTATTGGGAGCAGGACAGCTGGGTCAAGTCGGGCACTAAGGCATCGTTATAGAGTTGTGCAGCTGCTGCATCATAACCAGAAAGGACACCTCGACACTTCGGGAGGACGCATCGACAACATCAGATTCAAAAAAATGAACAATATTTCCAGTTTTAATTTTTTTTCTCAAGTATGATTGCAGAAGTAATCTTAACAGTTTAGGTAGTCGAATAGTTTCAATAAGTTCATGAGTCACGAACCACTGTGATGTATTTAAGTAGATACAAATAAAGAAAAGGGGTTCCGAGTTTTGGACCTCTAGAGGATTGTTAATTTGGTACTGAATTTTATGAGAAATAAATGAAAGAAGATCAAGTTTCCTGTAGTCATTGATGTTGATATGTATTTCTAGTTTCACTCTGTGTTTATTCCTCTTTGAATGAAGTGAAGTAATGTAGTAGTCGATCACTTAATTACATCTGTGAGTAAGATTTAAAAAACCTTAATTTGCGCTCCTTCACCTCATCTCTTCTTTCTTCACAAAATCCCGATGACACTTTAAAGTAATAGATTCTGTGTTTGCAGAATATTGTTTTGAGTTTCCTCTCTCTCCATGAATTCCCTTTGAAACTTAAAAGTGATAGATTCTGTTTCTCAGCATATCACTGCAATTTTCCTTTACAGTTCTTCTTTTCATTTCATTTGGATATCAACAGTTTATGGCATTGTGAAGGCTTTCATTATATCATATTATTGAGTGTATTAAAGAATTAGATTCCAAAGGTGTTAAGTAGAGGCCATTTGATATTATAATTGTGACATACATTTACAAAATATCTTGAGCACTGATTCCTTACCACAGGCAAGGGATTGTTTCTTGAGATACAACATGATCCATAACGTGCCATAAATGGGGTCATTTTTGCTGTAGTATGGAAGGAAGTGGTATACCACCATTCAGCCAGAGGTAACCACTTGAACCATTGTGTATGTTTATCATATACAAAACAACGAAGATATCCTTCCAAACATTTGTTCACTATCTCAGTTTTCACATCAGATTGAGGATGATAAGATGGGTTATGGGCTAGTTGAGTACCCAAACAAGAAAATAATTTCGTCCAAAAATTTCCTGTGAAAATGGGATATTTGTTGCTTACAATAATCTTTGGGTTTCCATGTAGCTTTTTAATTGTTTCTATAAATGCAATAGAAACTGTACTTAATTTAAATGGATGAGATAATGCAAAAAAGTGTGCATACTTGGTAAGTCTATCAATTACCACATGATGACAGATTTTCCTTTGGAATTAGGTAAACCTGTGATAAAATCCATTGAAACCTCCTCCCAACGTTGACTTGGAATGGGTAAAGGTTGTAGCAGACTCAGCGTCTTAATTGTCTCAACTTTATTTTGCTGGCAAACCAAACATTCTACCACAAACTTTTGAATATCAGATTTAAGGCCATCCCAAAAAAAATATTTCTTCACCCCGTGGTAAGGTTTTAAAAATCCCGAGTGTCCTCCTATGAGAGAGGTGTAAAATTCCAAAAGAATATTTTGTTTTAGTTGGGAATTATTACAAAGATATAAGCGATCTTTGTACCATAAGGAATCATTTTTGCATCTAAATGTATTAGATGTACTTAGATCATGCTGCAAATTTTGAATAAGTGTCCATACTTCTTCATCATTCTTCCATTCCTCCCTTGCTTCAGTTATCCAATATGGTTGGATAATAGAAATGGCACAAATCAATGCTTCCACCTCCTCATCCTTTCTTGAGAGTGCATATGCAAGTACATTTAGCTTCTCTTTTTTGTATATGATTTCAAAGTCATAACCCAACATCTTTGTGACCTATTTTTGTTGCTCTTCTGAAGATAGTCTTTGTTCCAAAAAGTGTTTAAGAATATCATGATCAGATTTTTACCTTGATGTGTCTTCCCATTAGGTATGTTCGCCATTTCTTTAGTGCATGTAATATTTCCAACATTTCCTTCTCATAAATAGCTTTCTGTAAATACTTTCCTTCGTTGGATGAGTTTCAAAAGCAATGGGTCTTCCTTCTTGCACTAAAACAACATCAATTCCATTTCCTGAGGCATCACATTCCACAGTAAAGGTTTTTGTGAAGTCTAGCATAGCTAAGACAAGTGCTAGGCACATTGCCTCTTTAATATGTTCAAAGGCCTTAGTTTCTTCAATATTCCATGAAAATGCATCTTTCTTCAATATTGTTTTTAGAGGTGCTGCTATTCTCCCATAATTCTTAACAAACTTGCGATAATACTATATTAACTCGAGAAATCCTCGCAACTGCTTTATGGTTGTCGAGAATTTACATTCCTTAATGGCTTTAATTTTGTTAGGGTCTACCTTAACACCCTCCCGAGATACAATATGGCCCAGATATTCCACCTCTTGTACTCCAAAGAAACAATTGGAGGTTTTTGCATATAATTGTTTCTCCTCCAATAGTTTGAGAACCCTGTCAACATGTTGAACATGATCCTTCCAAGGCCTATTGTAGATTAGTATATCATCAAAAAATACTATCACAAATTTTCTAAGGAAGGGTTTAAAAATGGAATTCATCAACCGTTGAACTGTAGAAGGTGCATTGGTAAGGCCAAAAGGCATGAAAAAAAGTCATAATGACCCTCATGAGTTCGAAATGATGTTTTCAAAATATCTTCAATCTTCATTCTAATTTGATGATATCATGAATGAAGATCCAACTTGGTAAAATAAATCGCTCCATGTAATTCATCTAATAATTCATCAATCACGGGAATGGGAAATTTATATTTAATAATGAGCTTACTGAGCTCCTTATAATTCAGACACATGCACCATGATCCATCCTTCTGGTGCACCAATACTATTAGAGCAGAGAAAGAACTTTGACTAGGTTGAATTATACTAGCCTCTAACATTTATGCAATCATACGTTCAATTTCGATCTTTTGGAAATAAGGATATATGTAAGGCCTGATGTTTGGAGGAACACTTCCTGGAATCAAATGAATAGCATGATCATGATCACGAATAGGTGGGATTCCTTTGGGAGTTTCAAACACCTTGGAATGATTGTCCAAGACTTTTTGGAGATCTGGAGAAATAGATGATTTTGATGTTGGAACTTCTAGTGAGCATAATTGTGCAATTACGCCTCATTGTTCTTTATTTATAATATTCGTCATGACATTAGATCTTATTATCTTTCCCGGGTTCCCTGCGATACCTATTAATTCAAATTTCTTTCCTTTCAAAAAAAATCAAGAAAATTTCTTGAAAATTAAAAGCTACCGTCCCCAAATATTGTAACCATTTTACTCCTAGCACAACATTAACACCTCCCATTGGAATGGAAATCATTGGACTATTCAATACATATTCCCCCATGGTTAGCTTGATACTATGACATTTTCCAGAGTAATTTATAGTCCCTCCATTTACAACCATCACTTGACACTCTGGTACTGGGTATAGGGAGTAATTCAATTCCTTGGCTACCTTACAATGAATAGGATTATGGGTACTACCTGAATCAATAAACACTATTACATTTTTCCTCTTGATATGTCCTTCTATCTTGAGAGTTTGAGGAGTGGTAATTCCTGCCAATGCATTACAAGATATGGTCAGACTCATTTCTTCTTTCTCTAAGGTTGGTTCTTGGTGTATATCCTTTTCTTTTGAAGTTTCTTGTTCATTTTCATCCTCCTCTTCACAATATATGTAAAAAATTTTATTATCAACACACTTATGACCTTTAGTGTATTTTTTATCACAACTGTAACAAATCCCTTTTGATATTTTTTAATCCAATTGTTGTGGTATCAACCTTGCAAGTTGTGGAAGTCTAGGAGTAGTATTACTTCCATCTTTATAGATGTGAGTGGTAGGCTTCCTTTTCGCGATACTTTTACTTTAATTTTTTCTTGCCAACCTGAATTCCTTCTCTAATGAATCATGTTCCCAAAGGCAAACCTCATGTTGGATGTTATCCTTTAAAGTTCCTATGAAGACATGAATCATGTCTTCCTCTGGAATATCAGTTACCCTTATATTCAATTTTTGGAAGTCCTTAATGTGCTCCACCATTGGACCCTTTTGTTTGAGATTTATCAATTGGCTAAAGGTTTTGTTATTTGTATCCTTGTAATGTGTTATCATGTCCTCTGTAAAAATTGACCAAGTGACAATTTTTTCCTCCAGAATATCAGTTGCCCTTATATTCAATTTTTGGAAGTCCTTAATGTGCTCCACCATTGGACCCTTTTGTTTGAGGTTTATCAATTGGCTAAAGGTTTTAATCTTTGTATCCTCATAATGTGTTATCATGTCCTCTGTAAAAATTGACCAAGTGACAATATTTTTACGAGAGAAAAGCCATCTATACTATACAAATGTATTTTGTTCTAAATGTAAAGTTGCAATGTGTACCTTTTGTATGTTTTGCACATTTAAAGATCAAAATATTGCTCCATCTGTAATATCCATGTTACGAGATCCTTGCCATCAAACTTCCTCATATCCATCTTTGGAATATGGTGGGTCTTCCATTCAACATTAGAGTTTATGAAATCATGATTAACATTTATTTTTTTCTCATCATAGGTTTCCTGTACTACGTTTTTGCCATTAGGAATCATTTCTTGTATGAACTTTGTCAAGCCTTCCTTCAAACATTCCAAGTCTGATTTTAGATCATTCTTCATGTCTTCCATGTTAGCTTCCATGTCATCCATCTTAGCTTCCATGCAATTCTTCAAACCATCCATATCAGCTTCCATGCATTTCTTCAAACCATCCATCTTAGCTTCCACGCCTTTCTTCAAAACTTCCATTTCATTTTTTGTGGCTCTTTGCGAGAGCGAAAGCTGTTGCACTTGCTCTTTTAATTTTGATATATCATGTTGCACTTCTTACTCTTCATGAGTCATAGTAGAGCCTTCTAGAGGATTAATGGGTATTGAATTATTTTTAAGGGGAATTTTAGAACCCAATACTGATATATATGCTTCAATATTCCCTTGGAATCACTTCAAACTGATTTTTCAAGAAAGACTTATGCAATTTGAAAAAAAAATACACATCTTTTTCTTGCTTTTGAGGAACTTGATATTGAAGTTGATGTATCTCTATGATTTTGGATCCCCGAGATTTTATGTTCAGTCCTTTAGTAGCCCTCTGAATATTCTTTCCAATGTCATCGGTCTAACCTGATTTGGATTCTTCAGGACAAAGTTATGCCCAATCTTCCATGATGACCTAATTATGGACTAGTTCAATAGAGAGAACTTGTATGGTGTGCCACGTGTCACTGTTTCCTCCTTCGACTTTGAAATTTATACACATGAAACTACAGTCTGTGTAATTTCGACCAATTTTTAAAGAATTCCAATCCGATGCTCAGAGAGAGAGTTATGACGATTTTCCCAAGATCACTTCTTTGAGATGAAATTTGGGAGCCTGGAAAAACCCTAACATCCACAGATCATATCTCCGAAAATATTTTGAACCAAGATCTGAAAGTTTTACAGGACGTTCCTAAGGATGTATTTGCAAACATTTTTTTTTTTTTTTAGTCTTTTGAAGTTTCGTAGAAAAAAAAGTTATAGCAAAAATTCCATGATGACTTGTTTGAAGCAGTGAAACCCTAGAATCCAAAGTTATGATATGAAATGTTATGAAACCAGCTCCAAAAATAGAAGAAAAGAGAGATCAACAACTTAGAAATCAGCCACTTTTATGGGGCAACCTCCTTTACATTACATAAATGAAAAATTCTTGGATGATTAAAATGACAAAACCTCATTTCTATATATAAGAGTCCATGAGGTCACAATATAATCCTAGCTGACCTAACAATAATAATGTAAGGGTACAATAATAACAATAGTGGGGTTTTATGGGGCATAATAATAACAATATGGGGACTAGTACAATAATAACAATAAGGGTGTCTATCATATCCCTTGTAGCACAAATGGGATGGGAGATTCACCAGATGGATGTTAAGACTATGTTCTTGAATGGGGTGATAGAAGAGTAAGTGTACATAGAAAAACCAGAGGGATTTGAGATGCATGAACAAAAAAATCATGTGTAGGGGATGAGCCTCTAATATTGGTGTTATATGTATATGATCTATTTCACGGGATCATCTAGGCTCATCAAAGACTGCAAGGAAAATCTAGCGACAGAGTTTGACATGAAGGATTTAGGGCAGATGCACTATTTTTTGGGCTTGGAAGTTTGGAAATAGAAGGGAGAATCTTCCTTGGGCAAGGAAGATATACTACAGAGATTCTGAAGAGATTTTAGATTGAGTACTGTAGACCCATGGCTAGCCCAATGATCACAAACTGGAAGAAAATCGATACGTTTGCGGATGATGAGGCTGATCCTAGTTTGTATAGGAAACTCATAGGATCATTGATGTACCTTGTCAATACTAGACCAAACATTTGTTATGATGTGAATACCCTCAATCAGCTCATGGTAGAACCAAGGAGGGTTCATTGGGCAACAACCAAACAAGTTCTTAGGTACTTGAGGGGGACAATTGAGCTTGGATTGAGGTACACTAAGGGAGATGACATCCAGTTGAGTTGGTTCATTGACATAGTTATGGCACCGGAGGTTTTCACACCTTCATTACAAATCCCTTCTCGAAGCAAGAAAGGCGGTGATAGGGATGCTCGAATTTAAATATGTAGAGGATACACTAACAACAAGAAAGGAGGTTTTGTCTTGTTTGGAGCCTCAAACATGACAAGAAACACCATGACCACGACCCTGTTGAAATCAATTCCAACACAAAAATGACAACAAAATCCCCCTTTGGAATTGATGTCAACCTCATCAACATGTGAGGATAATCTCTGTACATTCAACTTCTCTCCAAATTATCTCCCCTTTTGACATTAATGGAAAAGGGTCATCTCCATATGAATAACCAACAATAATTGAAGCACAAGAACACTGGAGCAATACATATCTATATGTACGAAATATAATTCATCTCAAAACTCATCCATGTAAGAAAAAATAAACACAGACATGCACACACACACACACAAACACACACACACACACATATTATCCAATAAACATTCATAACATAATACCAACCAACACCGCTAGTAGCAAGCAAAAATATACCAACATAAGGCAACTGTAATCAAAATATGCATCGTCATCATAATATGCAGAAATATCCACATGAGGCAACCACACACAATCTCCCCCATGACTACATAGCAGCTGCCATCATAACATCTCATCACATGAGGCTAAGAACCCTACTGTCATAGCATAGTATGAGGCATAGCATGAACACCTCCACCAAGCGGATCACAATGACAACAACGAATGGCTTAAGTAATAAAAGAAAATAATGATCCCCCTAAACACATGCCATCTCCAAGGTATAAAGATGCCAATTGTTGGGCTGAAATGACCGCTTCTGTAACAAACAATGCTTCCTTTGGCAAATAGAAGCACCATATTCTACATGACCATGACTCAAGTGGCATATACATTATTAAATACATGGTTGTAGTAGCATCATAAGAAACTCATATATGACTATTAGATGATCATAACATGACCTCATGACTTATGTCTAAATGACCCAAAAATACTATAATACAAGTACATGGCTCCATGAGCATTATACATAGATTTTCAATGAAATACATAGTTTATATGATAATATCCTATGGACCATTGAATCAAATACATGATATATCAATATTATTCCAACATCATTAGCCCATAAATGTGGCTGCAAAATGACTCCATAAGCTCCTACATAGCAAGTCTATCACCATGATGAATCAACATCTATTGACTGGACTCAATACCATCATAAAATCATGAAAGATTAACAAGTAAATGGTTGTAATAATCATCATACAACAACTCATACATGGTTGGTCCATGTCACAAATCATCTCAATACATCATGGATTCATGTCACAATCTATGCATGGTTGCACATCGTTTCAACTAGATGTTAGTGGAAACCAAAAACATATACATGGCTGAAAAATGTGCTCATTTTCACTCATGAATACATACCACAAAATACTGCGTGAAAAAAAATGCCAAGTAATCTAGGAAAATGTCATACCATGAATAAATCTGCTTGAGCTCAATATACCTCAAATAAACATGTTGATCCCATGGACCTGAATGTGCATGAGGCTGAAAATAACTCATTATATGTTGGTGAAAACTCCATCACATGCTCCCCTTGAGGTTATGCACCTCTCATGATATGCAGTCCTATGTAAGTATGCATCAAATAACCATGGACTGCTGGAGGGATCAGTAGTGTGTTCTTCTTAACAAAGTTTTCCTTTAATTACTTTTCTTACTAAATCACACATACATGCACCAAAAACTCATTATATTATTATTTGCATATAACATATAAGAAACTAAATCATAAACCATGTGATAAATATAAAAAATAAAAAATCACATCATCACACATGAGACACAAGATTTATGGTGGAAACCCTTCCAAGATAAAAACCACCATTGCTACTGCTGCTCTACTCTAAATTTCTATTATGTCAAGCAATTGATATTTTGCATAGTGTGTTGACTCCCATCAACATGGATACTTTGCCTCATATACATAATTCCAACACCCATCGAATAAGATACTTGATACTAGTGGATCTTCTCTGAACACTCTATTCTCTATGGATCTCTACAGAATACCATCCGCTGAAGGCCACCACAATTAATCGATTCTCGCCCAACTACCATTCGACTATCCAACCACCATTGGATTAAGAAAATTCTTCATTTCTATGACGCTTCGATATCACTAATCCACCTCCATGAAGTCACTGCTCCTCACCACCATGTGGACCTCCTTTCACGTATTTTCAAATTGGATCCCAAGAAACTATGCTCAAAACTGAATCAGCTCTTGATACATGATCTTAGAAGCAAGCAATCAACACCAAATCAACATAAAACAAATGCACAAAATATGTTCTCTCCAAAAAAAAATTGTGGCCACACAAATCTGAATATTAGACCCTTACAACAATATAATATTGCATACTACATATAACATCATAAGACACATGTTTATGTGCTACATACATCAGCAGCTCCTACAAAAAAAGTGTGATAATCACCATAAAAAACTTTACCCAACAACATACACAAATCATCAAATGAAACTCAACTCCAATAGCTCCAATTCTGATCTATACTGCAACATAATCTAGATACAGACATTATTCAATCACAAACACACATGGACTAAAGAATATAGTCTCTACACAATATTTAAAACTTCAAAACTCATTGCAACCTTCTCCAACACACTCTCTAACATCCTCAACTCAATGAACTCACAATCAATAGTCACAAAGCTCCAAGGTCAAGTATAAAAAACATGTATGGATAAATTGGGCTTGGGGCTAGGATCAAAGGTGCACAATTTGGACCAAATAAATCCACTAAGGTCACTACTAGTGTACTAAATTTATTCACATCATGAGATTCCATTTTCAAACCGTTTGAAACCTTTTTCAATTTTTTTGGAAGCCTATGGGAATTTCCAATCTAATCTCCTTCCGAAAAGTGCAAGGAATGCAAAGAAAATATTGAGAAATACCATATTTTCTCCCTTGACAGTCTCTTCATATGAAATTAGCACCCTCGATCCATAACCTCTCCCTTAGCATTGTCTCCATGTGACTATAGGAATAAAACTGCTCCCATATCCTTATGTGCATGGGACTATGGGTAGAACTGAAGGACACCCTCGGTCCTTCAGATAGGGACCTATGCCACATGTTGGATCATCTGCCTTTTCATTTGTACTAGCCACCAGACCTCTGACATGGCCTTGAACACCTATACAAGTGGATCAAACAAGCCTCCCAAGTGTCACTGCCAAGTTGACCTAGAAGGGCCGATAAACAAGGTTGAAAAGTATGCCCACAAGTGCTCCACTCTCCATCAGACCTCAGAACAAGCTGCAACACATATGAAGGAACTCTAAAACATAAGTGTCACATCACAGAGCCTTCACATCACTGCTACACATCATCCTAATAGGCATCGACATGAAGACCTAATTAGGACTATTTTCCATCAATGATCTCTAACACATGTAGATCTGTATGATCAACTGTAGCAACACCATTTACATGTAGAAGCATCAAAAATAATTATGACATGTCCATCAATGTACATTCCAACACATCCAACTCCTCCATGACCAATCATGCTACCATTAAGCTCCATCAATTCCATCACATGATTCCATGCCAACAAGTGTGTCATTCTCAATAATATTAATCATCAATACAAACACATACTGACACACACCATAGTCCATCAATATGCATCATCGTGAGGTTGACATAAGTGCAGGACCTCAAGATTTGACATCAACGCCAACACAACCATCTCACTGTCAATACATCCTTGCAATCTAATAGGAATCAAGTCAACATCCATCACACATGACAAGCAACACCATGACCATGACCCTGTTGACATCAATGCCAACACAACAATGCCAACAAATCACAAGTGTAAACCTATTTTTAAAAAATAAATAGAAGAGATTATTTTCGTCGACATCATCTACTCAATAGAAACATTAGAATGGGAAATTCCCATGGTCACGCGACCTAAAAATAACAACCCAAATAGATTACGTATCTATGTCGACTAACACAGGCTAAAAAAACTAATAGTATTGATCCATTCCCTACTCTTTTTGTTGATGAAATTATAAACAAAGTCACAGGGCATGAATGCTACTTGTTCACAAATGGTTTCTCAGGGTATAATCAATTACCCATTGCAGAAGAATATATAGAAACAACAATGTTTTTTAATGACTTTGGTTATTTTTCCTATATAGTGATTCATTTTGGTATGAAAAATGCACTAGCAATATTCTCAATATTTTTTGTGAAATCTTTTCAAGAGTATATTTTTTATGAAACCAACTCCAAAAATAGAAGAAAAGATAGATCAACGTCTTAGAAATAAGCCACTTCGAGGGGGAAACCTCCTTTACATTACATAAATGAAAAAATCTTGGATGGTACAAATGACAAAACCTCCTTCTATATATAGGAGTCCATGGGGTCACAATATAATCCTAGCCAACCTAACAATAATAATGTAAGGGCACAATAATAATAACATGGGGGTTACAATAACAATAATAAGGGACTACACTAGTAATATAGGGACCTAACATGCCCCTATCCTTCAAAAAAGTGTTGTCCTCAATGCTTGAGTAGCTCTGGATGCTTCTGTATAAAATTATCATCCTCCCATGTAAGCTTTAGTGGGAAAGTTCTTCCACTTGATGAGATAATCTGAAATTGATCGCTTTTGTAGCTGTCGAGTACCTGTTTCCATGATTGCTTCAGGTTCCAATATGATTTTTCCTTCCTCATTAAGTTCTGGAAATATTGTTTGAACTGGAACTTTGTCACCTATAACCTTCTTTAAGCATGAAACATGGAAAACTTGATGCACTCATGAAGAAGCAGGAAGCTCCAATGTGTATTCCATAGTACCAATGTCTTGCAACACCTTGTAAGGACCATAGTACTTTGACGTTAATTTATTATCCTTCTTAGCTTGCTTGAGGGACATTTGTTTGTATGGTTGTATCTGTAAAAATACCTAGGCTCCTACATCAAAACTTCTCTCACTGCGATGTTAATCTACCTATTGTTTCATTCAATTTTGTGCCAAATTTAGGCTATCCTTTAAGATTTTGAGAACTTGTTGTTGATGCTCGATGTGATCTTCCACTGCTTTAACCTTAGAATTTTATCTTAAATATGATGTGATGGACGGTGGATGATATCCATAAAGTGCCATAAATGGGGTCATTTTTTCTATAGTATGGAAGGAAGTGTTATACTACCATTCAGCCAAAGGTAACCACTTGACCCATTGTGTTTGTTTATCAGATACAAAGCAACGAACATATCCTTCCAAACATTTGTTCACTATCTCAGTTTGACGATCGGGTTGAGGATGATAAGATGAGCTATGAGCTAGTTGAGTACCCAAACTAGAAAATAATTTCATCCAAAAATTTCCAGTAAAAATGGGATCTCTGTCGCTTACAATAATATTTGGGTTTCCATGTAGCTTTTGAATTGTTTCTATAAATGCAGTAGAAATTGTACTTGCTTTAAATGGATGAGATAATGCACAAAAGTGTTCATATTTGGTAAGTCTATCAACTACCACCATGATGACACTCTTTCCTTTGGAATTAGGTAAACCTGTGATAAAATCCATTGAAATCTCCTCCTAGCGTTGACTTGGAATGGATAAAGGTTGTAAAAGACCTGGGGACTTAATTGTCTCAACTTTATTTTTCACAAACCAAAAATTTTGACACAAAATTTTGAATTTCAAATTTAAGGCCATCCCAAAAATAATATTTCTTCACCCTGTGGTAAGTTTTTAAAAATTGTGAGTGTCCTCCTAAAGGAGATGTGTGCAATTCCAAAAGGATCTTTTGTTTTAGTTGGGAATTCTTACAAATATATAAGCGATCTTTGTACCATAAGGAATCATTTTTCCAACTAAATGTATTAGATGTACTAGGATCTTACTGCAACTTTTGAATGACTGTCCACACTTCCTCGCCTTTCTTCTATTCATCCCTTGCTTCGGTTATCCAATCTAGTTGGATAATAGAAATGGCACAAAACAATGCTTCCACCTCTTCATCCTTTCTTGAGAGTGCATCTGCAACAACATTTAGCTTCCATTTTTTGTAGACGATTTCAAAGTCATAACCTAACATCTTTGTGAGCCATTTTTGCTGCTCTTCTGAAGATAGTCTTTGTTCCAAAAAGTGCTTAAGACTATCATGATTAGTTTTTACCTTAAAGTGTCTCCCTATTAGGTAAGGTCGCCATTTATTTAGTGCATGTAGTATTGTCGACATTTAATTCTCATAAATAGATTTCTATAAATACTTTCCTTTGATTGGATGACTTTCAAAAGAAATGAGTCTTCCTTCTTGCATTAAAACAACACCAATTCCATTTCCTGAGGCATCACAGTTCATAATAAAGGTTTTTGTGAAGTCTGGTGTAGCTAAGACCAGTGCTAGGCACATTGCTTCTTTAAGATGCTCAAAGGCCTTAGTTGCTTCAGGAGTCCATGAAAGTGCATCTTTCTTCAATAATGTTGTTAGAGGTGCTAATATTCTCCCACAATTCTTAACAAACTTGTGATAATACCTCGTTAACCCGAAAAATCCTTGCAACTTCTTTATGGTTGTGGGGAATTTCCATTCCTTAATGGATTTAATTTTTTTAAGGTATACCTTAACACCCTCGTGTGATACAATATGACCCAGATATTTCACCTCTTGTACTTCAAACATTTGGAGGTTTTTTCATATAATCCTTTCTCCTCCAATATTTTGAGCACCCTGTCAACAGGTTGAATGTGATCCTTCCAAGACTTGATGTAGATTAGTATATCATCAAAAAATACTAACACAAATTTTCTAAGGGTTTGAAAATGGAATTCATCAACCCTTGAAATGTATAAGGTGCATTGGTAAGGCCAAAAGGCATGACCAAAAATTCATAATGACCCTCATGGGTTCGAAATGTTGTTTTTGGAATATATTTAGTCTTCATTCTAATTTGATGATATGCTGAACGAAGATCCAACTTTTTAAAATAAATTGCTCCATGTAATTCATGAAATCATTCATCAATAATAGGAATGGGAAATTTATCTTTAATAGTGAGGTTATTGAGCTCCCTATAATCCAGAAACTTGCACCATTATTCTTCCATCTTGTGCGCCAATACTATTGGAGTAGAGAAATAACTTTGACTAGGTTGAATTATACCATCTTCTAACATTTCTACAATAATATGTTCAATTTCACTCTTTTGAACAGTAGGATATTTCTAAGGCCTGATGTTTGGAGGAACACTTCCTGGAATCAAATGAATAGCATGATCGTGATCACAAATAGGTGGGATTCCTTTGGGAGTTTCAAACACCTTAGAATGATTGTCCAAGACTGTTTGGAGATCTGGAGAAATATATGATTTTGATGTTGGAACTTCTAGTGAGCATAATTGTGCAATTACACCTCGTTGTTCTTTCTTGAGAATCTTTGTCATGACATTAGAGCTTATTATCTTTCCCATCTTCGCTTTGATACCCTGTAATTCGATTTCCTTCCCTTCCGAAAATAATTTCAAGAAAATTTCTTGAAAATTAAAAGCTACAGTCCCCAAATATTGTAACCATTGTACTCCTAGTACAACATCAACATCTCCCAATGGTATGGAAAGAATTTGACTATTCAATACATATTAATCCATAGTTAGGTTGATATTATGGGATTTTGCAGAGCAATTTATAGTTCCTCCATTTGAAACCATCACTTGACATTATGGTGTTAGGTATAGGAAGAAATTAAATTCCTTGGCTACCTCACAATGAATAAAATTATGGGTACTACCCAAATCAATCAACACTATTACATTTTTCTTCTTGATATGTCCTTCTATCTTGAGAGTTTGAGGAGTGGTAATGCCTTCCAATGCATTACATGATATGGTGAGACTCATTTCTTCTTTATCTAGGGTTGGTTCCTAGTGTATATCCTCTTCTTTTGAAGTTTCTTGTTCATTTTCTTCCTCCTATTCACAATCTATGTAAGATAGTTTCTTCTCAACACACTTATGACATTTAGTGTATTTTCTATCAAAACTATAAGAAATCCATTTTGCTATTTTTTCTTCCAATTGTTGTGGTGTCAACCTTGTAGTTTGTGGAAGTCTAGGAGTAGAAACACTTCCATCTTTATAGATGTGAGTGGTAGGCTTTCTTGTTGCCATAATTTTACATTCAATTTTTCTTGCCAACCTAAATGCCTTCTCCAATGAATCAGGTTCCCAGACACGAATCTCATGCTGGATGTTATAATTTAAAGTCCCTATGAAGAAATCAATCTTGTGTTCCTATGGGATATCAGTTACCCTTGTATTCAATTTTTGGAAGTCCTCAATGTTCTCCACCATTGGATCCTTTTGTTTGAGATTTATCAATTTTCTAAAAAAGGTGTTTCTCTTTGTATCATCATAATGTGTTATCATTTCATCCATAAAAATTGAACAAGTGACAATTTTTTTATAGGAGCAAAGCCATCGATACCATACAAATGTATTTTGTTCTAAATATAACGGTGAAATGCGTACCTTTTGTGTGTTTTGCACATTATTGAGATCAAAATATTGCTCCATCTTTAGTATCCATGTTCCAAGATCCTTGCCATCAAAATTCCTCATATCGTTCTTTGGAATATGGTGGTTCTTCCATCCAACATTCGAGTTTATGAAATCATGATTAAAATTTATTTGTCTCTCATCATGAGTTTCCTATACTATATTTTCACCATTAGGAATCATTTCTTGTATCAACTTTGTCAAACCTTCCATTTTTTCTTCCATACCATCCATCTTAGCTTCCACGCCTTTCTTCAAACCATCCATCTTAGCTTCCATGCCTTTATTAAAAAATTCCATTTCATTTTTTGTTGCTCTTTGCTAGAGCGAAATTTGGTGCACTTGCTCTTGTAATTTTGATATATCATGTTGCACTACTTCATCTTCATGAGTCATAGTAGAGTATTCTGAGGGCTTGATGGTTGTTGAATTAATTTTAGGGGGGGATTTTAGAATCCAATATTGATATATATGCTTCAATATGCCCTTGGAATAACTTCAAACTGAGTTTTCAAACAAGACTTATGCAATTTGAAAAAAAGAATACACACCTTTTTCTTTCTTTTGAGGAGCTTGATATTGAAACCGAAGTATCTCTATGATTTAGGATCTTCAATATCTAAAATTTGGTCCTATTGTATCCCTTTGAATATTCTTTCGAATGCCAGAGGTCTAACCTAATTTTGGATGCTTCAAGGAAAATTTATGTCTAATCTCCCACAATGACCTAATTATGGATTGGTTCAGTAGAGCTAACTTGTATGGCGTGTCAAATGTCACTGTTTCCTCCTTCGGCTCTGAATTTGATACAAGGAAACTACAGTCCATGTACTTTCTTACACTATTTACAGAATTCCAATCTGATGCTCAGAGAGAGAGTTATGAAGATTTTCCCAAGGTCACCTCTTTTAGATGAAATTCGGGAACCTACAAAAACCCTAACTTCCACATATCATCTCTGAAAATATTGTGAACCAAGATCTAAAATTTGTACACAAAATTTCTCAGGATTTCAGCTTTTCTTGATAAAAAATGTCAACTTATGAACCTTTGTAGACAAAAAGTTATAGTGAAAATTTCGCGATGACCTGTTTGGAGTAGCAAAACCCTAAAATCAAAGCTCTGATACTAAATGTTATGAAACCAACTCCAAAAATATAAGAAAAGAGATATCAACTCCTTAGAAATAAGCCCCTTCGAGGGGGTAACCTCCTTTACATTGCATAAATGACCAATTCTTGGATGATACAAATGAAAAAACCTCCTTCTATATATAGGAGTCCATGGGGTCACAATATAATCCTAGCCAACCTAACAATAATAATGTAAGGGCACAATAATAACAATATGGGGGTTACACTAACAATAATAAGGGACTACACTATTAATCTAGGGACCTAAAAATATTTATAAAAAAATAGCAGTCTACTGTGACGACTGGATGGTCTACACATTACTTAAAGATCACATTCAATTGTTAAGATTAATTCTCGAAAGATGTTGACAGTTATTTTATCGCTAAATATTAAAAAGTGCATCTTTGCAATGCTAATTAAAAAATTGTTAGGCAAAGTGGTCTCGAAGGATGGGATTAATGTTGACATGGAAAATATTAAAGTAATCTTAGACTTGAACACCCTTGCCAGTAAAAATAAAATAAAATCATTTTTAGAACACATAGGATACTACAGACGATTCATTAGGCGCTACTATGACATTACATTCCCGATAGATGAGATTTAAAAGAAATATGTTCCATTTATTTGTTCTAATGAGTGTGATGAGTCCTTTCAATTTCTAAAAAATAAACTAGTCAAAGCACCTATCCTTAAGTTTCCTGACTGGTCAAAATAATTTCACATGCATGTCTATGCATGGAATGTGGCAGTCAAAGCAGTTCTGGAGCAACCTGATGATGAATCAATAGATCATCCAAATTCTTATTCGAGTCAGAAACTCAATAAATTTGAAAGAAATTGCTTGACAACTGAGTAGGAAGCTTTAGCAATGATTTTTTCGTAACATAAGTTTTGACACTACCTTCTTGTGAACCCTTTCATATTCTAGACAGATCATCAAGAATTGAAGTACCTCGTAAACAAACCAGTTCATCAAAGGTGCACTTTTTGATGGCTACTACTATTTCAAGGATTTAAATTTGAAGTCATTTTTCGACCAGGAAAAAACAGTGTCGGTCCTCACCACCTATTATGACTAGAATACGGAGAGGAACCAAATGATATTAATGATGATCTCCCATATGTGCACTTATTAAAATTTGAAGCAGTTCCTTTGAATCTCTTTGAAATAACAACATTTTTTCATATGGGTAAAACACTTGAGCGACTATCCTAAAAGAAGAAAAATACCCTTGCAATTAAAGAAGAAAATTTCACATTGTTAAATGGGAAATTATATAAGCTTGGTATAGAAGAGGTACTTTAGAGATGCGTCATAGAAAATTAAAGAGAAGAAATCATCGACAAAGCGCACAAAGGGGGGAGTCAGAGGTCATTTTTCAAGGTGAGACAACTGCAATATTTTTTTTACAAGTAGGGTTATGGTGGCCAGTGTTATTTTGAGACTGTCACTAGTAGAAAATGATGAAATTAGTGACTAGGTGACTTAAAAAGTTAGTCACCGCAATTATTTCAAGTGAATTACTACTAAATTTGAACAATTTTAACTAACCATACTAATAATGACTAACTTAAACGACTAATTTAGTCTAGGGATAAAATATACGACTAGATAATAAGTGACTAAACTAAACACGACTAACTTAAATGACTAGTTTAGTCTAGGATTAAAATATATGAGTAGATAATAAGTGACAAAATTAATAATGATTAACGTAAATGACTATTATAGTCAAATAATAAAAATATTACCAAATAACAAGTATATGAATTAATCATTTATGTTAAAGTAATTTTTAATTGTTTCACTCCAGAAATGGAAAATTATAATTTTGATATTGAAGTGTTACATTTCACTTCAGGGGTATCTGAATCCAACTGTGGTGTTAAAATTTAGAGGCAGAGGGATCTTTGAATCCATCTACAGAGTTAAAATTTTGAATACCCTTTTGTCTCAAAATTTTAACATTACAGATGGATTCAAAGGCCCTCTTCTTTGAATCCATCTACACTGTTAAATTTAGAGACGAAGGGGTCTCTGAGTCCATCTGAAGTACATAACTCTCCATCCCACAACCATAAAAATAAATCCAATTGAATTTAAAAATTTAAACCTTGATACTAATATTTAAAATAACATTCTTAATTTAAAAAAAAAACATTGCAATACATTTTTTTCTATTCTTTTGGCACCATATTACAAAATATCAAAATCCTTATGCCATAGAAAAACCATAAGTTAACCGAAAAAGGACGTGGAAATATCAGTGTGTCTAGAATGACTAGATTGACTAGAAGTGAACATTTGGTTTGTTGTAGAGCTAATGTTTATTACTCAACTTTGTATCTTCCACCTCTAGCCAAATTAATATTAAACTTGACTACTATCAAAACAACAAATAAATTAATAAAAAAAATTCTCAATTAAACTTATTTTAATTTTAATTTTATTTTTTCACTAAATTCTATTAAAAAAAATATATTCTTAATTAAATGATTTCAATTCATTATAATAACCTTCTAAAAATCCACCTTTAAATTCAAAACCAAATTTTATTTATACAATATTAATATTATAATCATTGAATTGGTAACCAAATTATCAATTAAATTATTTTATCATTGTGACCCAACAACTTGGATTTCACTTTTCACTAGATTTTGTTAAAGTTGTGTTGGTATAAAAACTAACTTAACACTAATAAATTGTATGATCCTAAAGTCTATTCAACTTCCAACAAATCAATAAAACTTGTATATCTAAAGTTGTGTTGGTATAAAAACTAACTTAACTCTAATAAATTGTATGATCCTAAAGTCTATTCAACTTCCAACATATCAATAATACTTGTATATCTAACTTATAATGAGGCTACTAATGACATTTGAACATGGATTTTTGCCAACTAAATTTAAAAGAAAACCATATCTTATATCATAATGGTGTATAAAAAAATTCTAAACTGTCCTCTCCCAACAAAGAAATACCATTAAAGCCAGACCTCAGAATGGCAGATATAATGGATTCGTTTTTGGAGGAACAATCAAAATGAAATGAACATACATATAGACATGAGAATGGCCAGAATAGTGGATTTTTTTTTGGAGGAAAAACCAAAATGAAATCAACATACATATAGAAATGAGAATGGTGGGAACAGTGGATTCGTTTTTGGAGGAACAACCAAAATGAAATCAACATACATATAGAAATGAGAATGGAGGGAATAGTGGATTCTCTTTAGTCTACTTCATTAGCCTAGTTCTTCATGTAGGAGGCCATGGTTGATCAGAGGAAGTTTGGGCTTAAGTTATTTTTTTTAAGTGCTATTTTGGATTGCGTTTATTTCCCTTGTAGGTTGCAATCTCTACATGAAGGTTACAGGAGTCGATCATATTAATCTGAAGCCTGCATATTAATCTAGCTTGGACCACACCTATAGCAAGGAGGAACGAAGTAAGCAACGAAGTATTTTTTAAGATAATCTCATGGGTTTGTTGTTATAAGTTAGGGCTGATATAAGCCCTAACCAGTAGTGAAATTCTACTTATATTCAAACTATCTTGGGAGTTTTATTTTAGGCTAAAAAGGTCACATTCATTGATCTAAGTCCGAGTCAATTTTGTAGCTGCCTTTACTATCATTGATCTTTGGTTAGGGCTGAATACTGAAGTGGAAATTTAACTGAGCTATCTCCTTTGCATTTGGAAAATGGCATTGGCTAGTCTATTTTGAATATGATTGTACTCTCTCTCCTTCTTTGTACATTTAATATTTATAATAAAGAAGACCGATCCAAGTTTTTCCCATCTTGGGGTTTTTCCCTGACTTGAGTCATATCCATGTGTAATATTGTTTTGGCTTGTCTTCTGCATCTTATGTCTATGTTATTTTTTAGTTACTATCATGATAATAATGTCTTATGTTATTGCTAATGGAAAATTGGACTAAATTGGGCTAATATGGATCTTTGAAGTAACTGTCCTATGCAAAGAACATGTTAACTTAAAATTAATAGCCAGGAGAAGTCAAGCCCAAGCAAGAGTTACATTGATCAGTCATATAAATTTGGATGACATATCCTTTGAGGCACGTATTGTACTGCTTTGAAATATCTTCACTTGTCTATGTTTGTATGGCTTGGCTCAGAGGCTTATCTTCACATGACATTGGCACAAGATCTTACCTTCACGTATGGCCTCATGATTATCTCTGCAGTCATAAATATTAGTTGAATGATGGAAATTTCACATTATATAAATTCGTCACTGATAAGGTATGGTCACACTCTTATACACGAATTTCTGGAATGGTTAATTCAATGGAACATAACCTCTTGCCGATGTAAACTCTTTAGCCATATTCAACAACATGTACAATAATGTGACATGTCAAATATTTTGTAAACCACTACCGTAACATCATATACCACTACATTCAATTGTTCCATCATTACCTTTTAAGATTTGTGCAATTGACTTCGTCAGTCCATTTCCCAAAAGGGCCAAATGAAAAGGAGAAAAGTATACAATAAAAACACTTGAGTACTTAGTGAAATGGGTAGAAGTGGAACCAGTCAAGTCGTGTACCAAATAAGTGGCAATGAAATTCATATAAAAAAATATAATAACATGAATCGATTGTCCTATGATCATTATCAATGATAGAGGGATACATTTAATTGACGACACAATTAAAATATTAATGAAGAACTTTATGACTGAACATAGGTAGACTATAACACATGACCCACAAGAGAACAATTTTGTTGAATCATTCAACAAAACACCACATAAAGAACATACAAGAAGATCGACACTGTTCAAACTCATTTACAAACAAGAATCAGTTGTACCATTTCATTGCCTAGTGAAAGAACCAAGTGTATCGGCTATACTAAAATATAATACAAAACTACAAATAGAACAACCTAGACAATTACATCAACTAGAAGAATACACACTCTATGCTCTCTACCATCAGTAAATTATTAAAGAACAAGAAAAAGCATGACATGACAGGAAATTTCAGACTAATAATTTTCAATTCGGCTACTTACTCTTATTGTATGATAGTCGAGTGAAGGGAAAACCAAAGAAACTTGAAATAGCATGGTTAGGACCCTTCGTAATAGAATGCATTCGATAGTCTGGAGCTATTCAGGTGAAAACACTACAAGGACACCTTTTCAAGTCACTTGTTAACGATGTCTGTCTTAAAATATATGTCTCTTAATAACATTTAGTGTGGGTTATCTCCATGGTCACTTTTTTGAGGCCTAACTGATCAATACATTTTTCAAATAGTCATTTTCATGTTTAAGTTTAAATTACAAAAAGTGGCTATAAATTAGTGTTAAAAATATTGACATGACATTCAGAGATCCAAAAAGGAAATGAAATAATAGATCAAACAAGAATATACAATAACTTTATGGAACAATATATTTATGTACACAAACTTCTAACAGAAAATAAAAGCATCGACCAACACCATCTCAGAGACGAGCAATAGCTAGAGAACAGAGAAAAATTTAGAGACCAGTATAAAAGTTCCACCTTAGGTAATAAATGAAGCCAAAAAGATAGAATCTGACTTGAGAAAATAAAGAACCATTTGACAGAAGAAAGTCATAAAGTATGATTTGATAGGATAAAAAATCAAGACAAGAGTTTCGACCAACCATCAGAAGAAAGTTTCAAAAAATCATTTGCTGATAAATACCTGACATGTGAGTTTGAAAACATATCACACAAAAGACAAAAAAATGGATTTAATCAAATAACTCAAGTACATTGATCTAATCCTGACATGTCACATACTTCACACATCCAATTGTTGTCAAACATATAATAAAAATCAATTCAAACCACCCCACAATTATTTACCACATCGCGAAGAAGTTGGTGATTAGGTGGCATGCACGTGTTGAGTGACGTTAAAGGAGAAAATCATAAATCAACAAGACATTTTGAGGAAGAGAAACCAAACGAGAATGATGGCACACTTAATTCCACTTCTAAATAAAAATGTGAAGTCTCAAACTTAACCAAAATCTTGCCAAAAAAATCATTCAATTCTCCCTCTCACCTTGACAATATCCTAGAAATTTTAAGCCCTATGATATTTGATTTTGACCTCTTAGATTTCCTTCAAACTGAAGAATTTTGGAATTTTTTTTAAATGGCAAAGCACAAATTCCATTATGAAGGTAATGAAGTTATAGTAGATCCAAGTACCAATGCAAGGTTAGACCTTGTGGGAAAGAAACATTTATAAGCTTGCATGCCTAATATAAGGAAATAAAAGGTAGATGAACCCTCTTGGGAGAAACACTTTGAATTTTTTCTCATATGGCCAAACCAAATGGCCAGTGTAATTCTCAGTCTCAATTGTTGTAGAAGGCAGGAATTTAGGACATCCTCGATTCTCCACTTGTGGCAGACCTACAAGGAATGAAGGAAGAAGATGTTAAGTATTTAGTTAGCAGATATCACAGTGGAAATATTTAGCTTGCATAATCTCAATCAATCTATGGGATTTTCATTGATTTAATCCCAAGCCTACCATACAAAGGTGAAAAGGTGCTGACCAAAACCAACTATACTAGGTGGCTCACGCAGTTTTCTAGTAGAGCATTAGGAAATCATTCAAGAGGGTTAGTCATCAGCTAGGTTCAAGATCCACTGATAAAATGGGTTCCACAATAGTTAACTTGTGTCTCACCATTGTTGGTTGAGCCTCAAATGTCATATTGAAATGCTCGAAGCAATTAGGGAGATATCAAAATTCGATGAAGAAGACAATTGGGCGGGGCATATAGGAAACCTAATCAAAGATGATTGTGAGGATTATAAAAATTGTGGTAAAGCCATTTTTTGCTCCTCTCTTTCAATTTTTTTATCCATGAAGTCTATCCCACCAGTTTGGGAGGAAGACTTCACTAAAAAATATATTCCTGTTATGAACAATTTAAGATATTTTCACATAATTGGTTGGGGTAACCACAATCCTTAGATCCCCATGAACTATTTAGAAATTTTTTACTCCACATTAAATACATCTCCAATAAATGGTGAGTTCCATAACATGTCCATGGAGATTTATCTCCATGTTCCCATATCTATTTATCAGGGAAAATTTTAAGGATGGAAAATTATCTTGAAGTTTAAAAAATTGGTGAATCTCACTAGTCCCTAATATGTAAAGTATAAAATGTATACTGATGTATTTGTAAAATTATTCAAATTTATAATTATATTATATATACACTCCATATAATGTTGGCTAATTTTAACGTAAAATAATTTTATATTGTAAAATTTGGGCGAATCTTTTTTATAAAAATTGTAAATTGGCGAATCTTTTTTTTGGAAAAATCATGGAAAATTATCCCACTTGCGAATATTAGCCCCTAAAATTTTCCATGCTATTTATGTCTAAAGGTCACTAAAGTATGGTATAATGGATATACATAAGTTGACCCTAAAGAACTCCCTTACCAACCTTCCATCGACCAAGTGTTTAATGAACTATGTCGACAATCCAATACCAATTTCGTTATTCCCTCCAGAGTCTTCGATCCATATCAAGACATCATTACCCCCTTGTCTGATGTTTAACTAGAAGAAGAGACTCAAGCCACATTGTAGTCAAAACCTTTTAAAATTGACTTATCAGTGCCCTTACTAGAAACCTTCCAAAGGTATAGTTGTAAAGAGTGTCATAGTCCCAATGCCACACCGACCATGTCCACCATGACCCTCTGACTAGTTCTTCACAGCAAGTGTTTCGACATATGTTGTAGCTTCAGAACAACAATCCCATGAACTTGAATTTGACAAAGCAATAAATCAGTTGATAGATCCATTCTAAGAAGTTCTGATGAAGCCAAAAAAATCACCTGCCGAAGAACTACCAATTGTATTGCCTTGAATTACTTTTATTATAATATGTTTTGTATTAAAAAAAGTTTGGCTCTTAAAGAGCCAATGACATCAATTGTATAACTCTTTTCTCTATTATAATTTTTCTCAGTATTTTGTATCACTTCAAATATCCCCTTCTTTAGGATGAAGAAGGCCTTGAGGGTGGGGGAGATGTTGGAGGAGCTAGTTGGCTTAGCCGACTAACACAAGCCAGGTTGGCAAACACATGCTCTAAAAAAATGTTGTAATATTTAACTATTGTTGAATTATTTATGGCATTTGGTTGGACAGTTAGACTATTGTAACTATCTCAACAATATATATATATATATATATATATATATATATATATATATATATATATATATATATATATATATATATATATATATATATATATATATATATATAGATATCGATGTATCAATTATGATCCTGCTAATAAGAGATAATATATCAGAGCGTTTTCATTGGTTATCCATTAATGTATCACTATATATTTAATATGCATGTTATGTGATTTCTTGATGTCTGTACTACTGGTAACAATGCTCACTTTTCCCTATATTACAACAGACATCATCCATTTGGCCAAATAAATTTCTAATTTCCACCACCAGGATTATTCTCTAGCCTTGTGATGACTATGTTGAGTGTCTAACCTTACTTTGGGGACCCCAGTTTGGTATATTGATCCTGCCGCAAACACTCGACCTCATCAGCTCAAACCTTATGTGGTTTTTACACCAGTACAATTGGTTCCCATTTCCCCTACTACCGCTTCAATTCCACTACCATCTCAGCAAGAATATGCTCCTCTTATGAAAGCACGTGGTGAATGGGGGAAAGCCAAGAAAAAGGGGGGCAAAGATAAGGCAACACAAGTGGTACCCACTCCATCTAAAGCACCTAAGCCTTCTCCTTCATGCACTTTGTGTGATATTCCTAGTCACGCAATTAAACATTGCCCTAATATTCCCCATCTTAAGAGAATGATTTCAAAAGATGAAATTTAGCTAGAACTTGATCTCCTTGAGGTGCAAGTCACCTTACCTTAATCTTCCAAGAAAAAAAAAATCCTTACACACAACACAACCATGTGTTTTGTGTGATACGTATAGACCCTTTCTCATCATTTTCCTCATCTCTAGTATTTTCGCAATACCCTCATAGTTATTTGTGAGATGGATGCCATTCGTAGTGATCCTTCTCCTTCTCTACTAATCAGAAACTGAATTGGGGGAAAAAAATTGCTAAAAATTCAAAATTCTCGGAATTTCTCCAAGCTAGAACAACCATATAGGTCTCATTTCTAGGAATCTGGAACACTTTGTTTCATCGACAACCGACTACGTATGTGAAAGTTAGAGCCTGTTGTCCACTTGACCAAACAAGCAATTTAAAAAAAAAGTCAAACTAGGTCAAAGGGGTCAATTTCTTGGTCAAAATTGGTTTTCCTTTGGGCAATGGTGTACTAACAAGTGTCAAATTGCAGTTCGCCCAAATTTTTGGTTCGTTGGCAGTTTTTGGTTGGTTGTGAATTGGCCAATGGGATGCTGACACGTGGCTAGCCTGGAGGTCGCCACACACCCCTCCAAAGGCCAAAATTTTGACTATGGTATGGTCAAATTTTAATGTATATGGTTTGGCCAAAATTTTGGGTGGAGGTCGGACTCAACCCCGTGGATTCCCCAATGCTACACATAAGCCTTATCAACCACACTATACATTGGATCTTATTATATAATGTTCACGACATTTATTTGAACTTAAAAAAATTCGTATGGCAGAGGTATGGGGGCCAACTCTATGGGGCTAGCCCTGTTGAGATTCAACAAGATGATGAGCTTAGTGACAATCAATCACCTTCACTAAGTGGGCCTGCAGGCTATTTTTAGGTGTAAGTCTATTTTTAGACTGTCTATTTTTAGACATGGTGATCATATTTCAGAAGTTGCAGGATGCTATTTGTGGATGGTTGGTCAAGTTGGAAAAATGGACGAAATTATATTTTTAGGATATTGGGCGAAGTCTATTTATAGATCATCAATCTAAAAATAGATGCATGTCGATTATTATTAGCCCTTAATAATAATCCGACAATAAACATCAACTTATTTTCTTGGAGCACCTTATTTTAGTGTATAGATTTGGAAAATCAGTGGGTTGAAGGAATTACACAATTCATAGGGTTGACTGGTGGTTCATGCATGGAGGACTCAGTTAGAACTGAAGTGGCAAAGTTATGACAGATTTGGAAGAGTAGTTCATGGAGTTATTATTCAGTTTAACTCAGTTAATGGAGTTAAACTCAGTTGAGCTAGTTGTATCTAGTCTAACTGAATGATACACTAGTGAGAGTGGAGTGAATTAATTAGTTAATTAATTCACAAATAATAACTCACTAATCAACTGAAAAAATACAACAGTTAACTACAGTGCATGTCAATTCCAATGGATACCCAGTGGAGAGATAGGTGAAAGGGTGAGATGGACTATCTGTTGCGACTATAGTGATGCATTGATTGCATCACACACACATTGGAGTTGCCAATGAGGAACGAGTAGTCAAGGCAAGAAAAAATCAAATTCATTCAGTGGTCTTCTCCAGCAGGGATTACGTAATGGAGGTAGGCTATCAGGTGGCAAGAAATCAGTGCATGGATTTGCAGATTTCTTCATGATAGTGTGTGACGATTGTATTGTACTAAGAGCTTGATGTACTAAGATTTGTATGAGATTGTTACATGATCTCCATGATACATAATATATGATAGTTGGGGTTTTTAGCTTCAGGATTTCCCGTTAAATAACTGTGTTATGTGCGATTGTTTTTATTGCTTCATGTGTTTGCAATTGAGTTTTAAATTTCTGCAAAAGATTAACGGTGGAAGGATTCTGCATTTAGCAAGAAGATACATATTGTTAGATCAGGAGAATCTGGATATATACATGCATATGTTATATAATTTCTACATGGTATTAGAGTAGTGTTAATTCTTGAAGATTGCAATTGTGAAGAATTGTTGAGTTTGTGCTGGTGGACAATTCGAATTTGCTGCAGAAATTTCTTGGTGCGACAATTGAGTATACATTGAAATGTCTTTCAATGGGTTGCGATTGGAGTATGCACTTGAGGGTAGCTTGAATTACATAGCCTGGAAGGATAGGATGGAGGCGGTGCTGGAAGATAATGGATTGAAGGAGTTCATCGATAGCGATGTTCCTAAGCCGAGTTGTAGCGATGCTGCATTACTTGACGCATGGCAAAAGAAGGTAGAAAAGAAAAGAAGAATTATGTTGGAAGGTGTGAAGGACCATATTGTGTCCAACCTTCATGGGAAAGCCACTCCATTTGTAATGTGGAAGGCTTTGACAAATTTTTCCCAAAGCAGCAGTGACCAGAGGAAGTTGGCGCTGAAAGATAAGCTCAGAAAAATAAAAATGGAGAAGGGTGACAATATTCCAAAATATCTCACAAAGTTTATCCACTATAGGGATGAACTGGGAAGTGTGGGGATTAGTATTTATGATGATGAATTGGTGAGCTTGGCTCTCCTTGGGCTTCCAAAGAGTTGGCATAGCTACGAAGACTTTGTCAATGGATGGGAGAAACTGCCGGGTTGGGAGCGACTTTGGTCAGATCTTGTGCAGGAGGAGATAAGGCGAAGTACCAGGGATGGCTCTTCATCGAATAATGAAAATGAAGAGAATTGTGCTTTGGCTGACAAATTAAGGAAAGGAAAGGGGAATAAATCCCATCCAAAATCCGAGGCTAAAGGCAAGAAGCAGGATTTGTCCAAAGTGAAGTTTTTTCACTGTCACGAACATGGGCATTTCGCCACTAACTTCCCACAGAAGAAGAAGAACAAAAAGGCTGCTGGAGATGTAGTGGGTGAGGCCTTAGCCTCACAATTTGAACTTGATTTCTCTTTGATTTCATGCTTGGTTTAAGGCTCAATGGGATTGGTGTGGTATCTTGATAGTGGTGCGTCTTTCCATATGATGGGAGACAAGGAGTTGTTTAGTGACTTGGAGGAGAAGGACCTCCAAATGCATATAGAGATGGGTGACGATGGTCGATATAGTGTGACTGGCATTGGGAGCATTACCTTTGAGAGGGAGTCAAGTAAACCATTTCTGTTGAAAGATGTTATGCATGTTCCAGGTCTGAAGAAGAACTTGGTCTTGGTCGCAATGTTGGAAGACAGAGGTTATGACATTGTTTTCAGCAAGGGAAAAGCTTTCCTGCGACATAAAACAACAGGTCAAACCAAGAGGATATGGATTCAAGTTAAGAATCTCTACAAGCTGGAGGTAGATGGTGCACTACAATGATGGGCAAAGCAGAAGAAGTGGTGAGCCGAGATGAGGGCGAATTATGGCACAGTAGATTGGGCCATCTTCACCATGACACCTTGAAGATTTTGCGGCAGATTTCTACTAGACTTCCCAAGGGTACTCTTGCATAGTCATATCAGTGCAAGGGATGTACTATGGGTAAGTTTGTGAAGACCACCTTTCATGAGAAGGAGAACCGTGCTTCGGTGATCCTGGAGAGAATTCACACAAACGTGTGTGGACCTTTCTCGGTTGCTTCCAACAGCAAAACACAAGTATTGTTTTATTTTTGTTGATGACTATTCTCATAGATGCTGGATCTTCTTCATGCAGAAGAAGAGCGAAACATTCTCAAATTTCTGTGAGTTTAAAGCATTGGTGGAGAAGGATTCAGGGAAGCAAGTGAAGGCTCTACGGAGCGATAATGGTGGTGAATATATCTCGGGAAAATTCAAAGACTTCTATAGCAAAGAAGGAATTCGAAGAGAACTCATAGTGCCTCATAACCCACATCAGAATGGGGTCGTGGAGAGGAAGAACAGAACGATCGTGGGTGCTGCAGGAGCTATGCTGCATGACAGGGCCTATCGATGCACTTGTGGGCAGAAGCATGCAACACTGCGGTTTATGTGCAAAAATTTTGTCCTCATAGAGTACCTGGCATGAGTACACCTAAAGAAGCTTTTACTAGTAAGAAGCCTGGTATTTATCATTTGAAGATTTTTGGCTCATTTGTTTACATTCATGTGATAGAGGACACCAGGAAGAAGCTGGAGCCAACTGCCAAAGTTGGGATATTTGTGGGGTACACAGAAACACCCCATATTTATCATGTGTATTTTCCAGATAGTCGAATGACTGTGGTGCGACGGGATATAAAATTCAATGAGGTGAAAGCCATGAAGTTTTCGCTTGAGAGGGAGCTACACTTGCATGCAGAGGAGGAGCTACTTGTTCTGAAAGATGAGCCTCCAGATGTGGATCAACCACATGAGGAGATTCATGGAGTGGAGGAGTCCACTCATGCAGAACCAAACATCAGAATTAGCATAAAGTGTACCACAGAAGCTGAGAGACTGAAGCTTGATGCAGCACAGAATGTAGGAGTCCCTACATCACAACGCAAACTGAGACAATCACCTAACCGATTTACTGGATACATGGCTCTTATGAGCAAGTGTATCGTGGCAGAGCCATCTTCTTTCGAAGAAGTAATGCAGGAGCCAACATCGGTAGATGCCATGGTGGAAGAGTATGACTCCATTGTCAGAAGCAGTGTTGTGTAACCAACTCCAAAAAGAGAAGAAAAGAGATATCCACGCCTTAGAAATAAGCCACTTCGAGGGGGCAACCTCCAATACATTACATGAATGAACAATTCTTGGATGATACAATTTACAAAACCTCCTTTCTATATATAGGAGTCCATGGGGCCATAATGTAATCCTGGTGGGCCACAATGTAATCCTAGCTGACCTAACAATAATAATTTAAGGGCACAATAATAACAAAATGGGGGTTACAAGGGTACAATAATAACAATAAGGGGTTTACACTAACAATAATAAGGGACTATACTAGTGATATAGGGACCTAACATGCCCCTCTCCTTCAAAAAAGGTGTTGTCCTCAACGCTTGAGTAGCTCTGGGTGCTTCTGTATAAAATTCTCATCCTCCCATGTAGAATCTTCAGTGGGTAAGTTCTTCCACTTGATGAGATACTCTGAAATTGATCGATTCCGTAGTTGTCGAGTTCTTGTTTCCATGACTGCTTTAGGTTCCAATATGATTTTTCCTTCCTCATCAAGTTCTGGCAATATTGTTTGAATCGGAAGATTTTCACCTATAACCTTCTTTAAGCATGAAACATGGAAAACTGGATGTACTCGCGAAGAAGCAGGAAGCTCCAATTTGTATGCCATAGTACCAATCTTTTGCAACACCTTGTAAGGACCATAGTACTTTGGCGATAAATTATTATCCTTCTTAGCTTGCTTGAGGGACATTTGTTTATATGGTTGTAGCCGTAAAAATACCCAATCTCCTACATCAAAACTTCTCTCGCTGCGATGTTGATCTGCCTGTTGTTTCATTCGATTTTGTGCCAAATTCAGGTTATCCTTTTAAGAGTTGGAGAACTTCTTGCTGATGCTCGATGTGATCTTCCACTGCTTGAACCTTCTAGTTTTCCCTTAAAGATGATGTGATGGATGGTGGATGATATCCATAAAGTGCCATAAATGGGGTCATTTTTGCTGCAGTATGGAAGGAAGTGTTATACCACCATTCAGCGAGAGGTAACCACTTGACCCATCGTGTTTGTTTATCAGATACAAAACAACGAAGATATCCTTCCAAACATTTATTTACTATCTCAGTTTGACCATCAGATTGAGGATGATAAGATGAGCCATGAGCTAATTTAGTACCCAAAGAAGAAAATAACTCTGTCCAAAAATTTCCCGTAAAAATGGGATCTCTGTCGCTCACAATAACCCTTGGGCTTCCATGTAGCTTTTGAATTCTATCCACAAATGTAGTAGCAACTGTACTTGCTTTAAATGGATGAGATAATGCACAAAAGTGTGCATACTTGGTAAGTCTATCAACTACCACCATGATGACATTCTTGCCTTCGGACTTCGGTAAACTTGTGATAAAATCCATTGAAATCTCCTCCCAACGTTGACTTGGAATGGATAAATGTTGTAGAAGTCTCGGGGTCTTAATTGTCTCCACTTTATTCTACTGGCAAACCAAACATTCCGCTACAAACTTTTGAATATCAGATTTAAGGCCATCCCAAAAAAAATCTTTCTTCACCTTGTGGTAAGTTTTTAAAAATCCTGAGTGCCCTCCTAAAGGAGAAGTGTGCAATTCCAGAAGAATCTTTTGTTTTAGTTGGGAATTCTTACAAAGATATAAGCGATCTTTGTACCATAAGGAATAATTTTTCCAACTAAATGTATTAGATGTACTAGGATCTTGCTCCAACTTTTGAATGAGTGTCCATACATCTTTTTCCTTCTTCCATTCATCTCTTGCTTCAGTTATCCAATCTGGTTGGATAATAGAAATGGCACAAAACAATGCTTCCACCTCTTCATTCTTTCTTGAGAGTGCATCTGCAACAACATTAAGCTTTCCTTTTTTGTAGATTATTTCAAAGTCATAACCCAACATCTTTGTGACCCATTTTTGCTGCTCTTCTGACGATAGTCTTTGTTCCAAAAAGTGTTTAAGACTATCTTGATCGGTTTTTACCTTGAAGTGTCTTCCCATTAGGTAAGTTCGCCATTTCTTTAGTGCATGCAGTATTGCTAACATTTCCTTCTCATAAATAGGTTTCTGTAAATACTTTCCTTTGATTGGACGACTTTTAAAAGCAATGGGTCTTCCTTCCTGCATTAAAACTGCACCAATTCCATTTCCTGAGGCATCACATTCCACAATAAAGGTTTTTGTGAAGTCTGGTGTAGCTAAGACCGGTGCTAGGCACATTGCCTCTTTAAGACGTTCAAAGGCCTTAGTTGCTTGAGGAGTCCATGAAAATGCATCTTTCTTCAATAATGTTGTTAGAGGTGCTGCTATTCTCCCATAATTCTTAACAAACTTGCGATAATACCCTGTTAACCCGAGAAATCCTCGCAACTTCTTTATGGTTGTGGGGACTTTCCATTCCTTAATGGCTTTATTTTTGTTAGGGTCTACTTTAACACCCTCGTGAGATAAAATATGACCCAGATATTCCACCTCTTGTACTCCAAAGAAACATTTGGATTTTTTGCATATAATTGTTTCTCCTGCAATAGTTTGAGCACCCTATCAACATGTTCAACATGATCCTTCCAAGACCTGCTGTAGATTAGTATATCATCAAAAAATACTAGCACAAATTTTCTAAGGAAGGGTTTGAAAATGGAATTCATCAACCCTTGAAATGTAGAAGGTGCATTGGTAAAGCCAAAAGGCATGACCAAAAATTCATAATGACCCTCATGAGTTCGAAATGTTGTTTTTGGAATATCTTGAGTCTTCATTCTAATTTGATGATATCCTGAACGAAGATCCAACTTGGTAAAATAAATTGCTCCATGTAATTCATCCAATAATTCATCAATCACAGGAATGGGAAATTTATCTTTAACGGTGAGCTTATTAAGCTCCCTATAATCCGGACACATTCGCCATGATCCATCCTTCTTGTGTACCAATACTACAGGAGCAGAGAAAGAACTTTGACTAGGTTGAATTATACCGCCTCTAACATTTCTGCAATCATACGTTCAATTTCGCTCTTTTGGAAGTAAGGATATCTATAAGGCCTGATGTTTGGAGGAACACTTCCTGGAATCAAATGAATAGCATGATCATGATCACGAATAGGTGGGAGTCCTTTGGGAGTTTCAAACACCTTGGAATGATTGTCCAAGAATTGTTGGAGATCTGCAGAAATAGATGATTTTGATGTCGGAACTTCTAGTGAGCATAATTGTGAAATTACGCCTCGTTGTTTTTTCTTTAGAAGCTTTGTCATGAAATTAGAGCTTATTACCCTTCCCGTCTTCCCTTCAATACCCCGTAATTCGACTTCCTTTCCTTCTGAAAAAAATTTCAAGAAAAGTTCTTGAAAATTAAAAGCTACCGTCCCCAAAGATTGTAACCATTGTACTCCTAGTACAACATCAGCACCTCCCATAGGAATGGAAATCATTGGACTTGTCAACACATATTCCCCATGGTTAGCTTGATATTATGGCATTTTCCAGAGCAATTTATAGTTCCTCCATTTGCAACCATCACTTGACATTCTGGTGCTGGGTATAGGAAACAATTTAATTCCTTGGCTACCTTACAATGAATAAAATTATGGGTGCTACCTGAATCAATCAACACTATTACCTTTCTCTTCTTGATTTGTCCTTTTATCTTGAGATTTTGAGGAGTGGTAATTCCTGCCAGTGCATTACACGATATGGTTGGATTCATTTCTTCCTCTTCTGGGGCTGGTTCCTGGTGTATATCCTCTTCTTGTTCATTTTCTTCTTCCTCTTCACAATGTATGTAAAATAATTTCTTCTCAGCACACTTATGACCTTTAGTGTATTTGCTATCACAACTGTAGCAAAGCCCTTTTGCTCTTTTTTCTTCCAATTGTTGTGGTGTCAACCTTGCAGGTTGTGGAAATCTAGGCGTAGCAACACTTCCTTCTTTATAGAATTGAGTGGTAGGCTTCCTTGTCGCCATAATTTTACATTCAACTTTTCTTGCCAACCTGAATGCCTTCTCCAATGAATCGGGTTCCAAAACACGAACTTCATGTTGGATGTTATCCTTTAGAGTACCTAAGAAGAGATCAATCCTGTGTTCCTCTGGAATATTAGTTACCCTTATATTCAATTTTGGAAGTCCTCAATGTGCTGCCCCACTAAACCCTTTTGTTTGAGATTTATCAATTGGCTAAAGAAGGTGTTGCTCTTTGTATCCTCATAATGTGCTATCATTTCCTCCGTAAAAATTGACCAAGTGACAATTTTTTTACGGGAGCAAAGCCATCGATACCATACAAATGTATTTGTTCTAAATGTAAAGTTGCACTACGTACCTTTTGTGTGTTTTGCACATTATGGAGATCAAAATATTGCTCCACTTGTAGTATCCATGTTACAGGATTATTTCCATCAAAATTCCTCATATCCATTTTTGGAATATGGTGGTTGTTCCCACCAACATTAGAGTTTATGAAATCACGATTAACATTTATTTTGTTCTCATCATGAGTTTCCTCTACTATCTTTTCACCATTAGGAAACATTTCTTGTATCAACTTTGTCAAACCTTCTATGTCTGCTTTTAGATCATTCTTCATGTTTTCCATTTTAGCTTCCATGTCATCCATCTTAGATTCCATGCCTTTCTTCAAACCGTCCATCTTCCTTCCCACACCATCCATCTTAGCTTCCACGCCTTTCTTCAAACCGTCCATCTTCTCCTCCACACCTTTCTTTAAAACTTCCATTTCATTTTGTGTTGCTCTTTGCGAGAGTGAAATTTGTTGCACTTGCTCTTGTAATTTTGATAGATCATGTTGCAATTCTTCATCTTCATGAGTCATGGTAGAGCCTTCTAAAGGCTTAATGGGTGTTGAATTCTTTTTAGGCGCCATTTTAGAATCCAATATTGATACCTTTTACTTGCTTTGAGGAGCTCGATATTGAAATTTAATTATCTCTGTAATTGAAAATCTTAAATATCTGAAATTCAGCTCTGTAGTAGCCCTCTGAAGCTTCTTTCAAATTCCACAGGTCTGATCTAATTTGGATTCCCCAAGACAAATTTGTGTCCAATCTCCCACAATGACCTAATTTTGGACTGGTTCAGTAGAGCAAACTTGTAGGACTTGCCACGTGTCACTGTTTCGTCCTTTGTCTCTGAAATTGATAGCCAAGAAACTACAGTCCGTGTAATTGCGACCACTTTTTACGGCACTCAAATCCACTTCCCAGAGAGATATTTATTGAACTTTTCCCATGATCACTTCTTTGAGATGAAATTCAGGAGCCTGAAAAAGCACTACCTTCCACAAATCATATCTCCAAAAATATTGCGAACCAAGCTCTGAAATTTTTTGACGAATTTCCTCAGGATTTCAACTTCACACCATACACATTTCAGATTCTGAACCTTCGTAGAAAAAAAATTATAGCGAAAATTCCACGATGACCTGTTTAGGAGCTTGAAAAAATACCTAACTTCCATAGATGATATCTCCGAAAATATTGCGAACCAAGCTCTGAAATGTTTAGACAATATTCCTCAGGATTTCAGCTTCGGACCCTAAAAATTTCAGCTTCTGAAACTTCGTAGAAAAAAAGTTATAGCGAAAATGCCACGATGACCTGTTTGGAGCAGCGAAACCCTAGAATCCAAAGCTCTGATACCAGATGTTGTGTAACCGGCTCCAAAAAGAGAAGAAAAGAGATATCAACGCCGTATAACTAAGACACTTCGAGGGGGAAACCTCCAATACATTACATGAATGAACAATTCTTGGATGATACAATTCACAAAACCTCCTTTCTCTATATAGGAGTCCATGGGGCCATAATGTAATCCTAGTGGGCCACAATGTAATCCTAGCCGACCTAACAATAATAATTTAAGGGCACAATAATAACAAAATGGGGGTTACAAGGGTACAATAATAACAATAAGGGGGTTACACTAACAATAATAAGGGACTATACTAGTAATATAGGGACCTAACAAGCAGTGCTTGGGAGATTGTTCCAAGGCCGGTGGGTAAATCAGTGGTAGATTCAAAATGGATCTACAAGGTAAAGAAAGCTACTGATGGGAGCGTCGAGAAGTATAAGGCAAGATTTGTTTCTCGGGGCTTCTCACAGATCGAGGGGATTGATTATGAAGAAAACTTTTCACTTGTTGCACGATATTCTTCCATAAGGACCATCCTTTCTCTCTCAACGCAGATGGGTTGGAACATACATCAGATGGATGTGAAGACTGCATTCCTTAATGGGATCATTGAGGAAGAAGTGTAAATTGAGCAGCCTAAAGGATTCGAAATCTTCAGCAGTGAGTCGCATGTGTGCAGGCTCAAAAGAACAATGTATGGGCTTAAACAATCACCTTGTGCTTGGTACACTCGGATCGACAACTATTTCACTGGACTTGGTTTCACCAAGAGTGAGGTGGATGCAAACCTGTACCATATTGTGGTGGAGGGTAAGATTTTAATCATTGTTCTTTATGTTTATGATTTAATACTAATGGGTGATGAGCAGTTGGTACACTCATGCAAGGTAGATCTTGTAAAGGAGTTCGAGATGAAGGATTTGGGCCTCCTTCAGTATTTCCTTGGATTGGAAATATGGCAGCGGGAAGGTGAATTGTTTGTGTCTCAAGGAAAGTATGCCCGAGAGATACTATATAAGTTTCACATGCAAGGCTGCAAGCCTATCGACACTCCTCTTCCAGGAAATTGGAAGAAAGAGGATGCTACATTGGCAGAGGTAGTGGATGCCACTGTTTATTGACAGTTGGTGGGTTCGCTCATGTATTTAGTTAATACAAGACCAGACATATGCTATGCTATGAACCAACTTTCACAAGCGATGGTTAAGCCTACCAAGCTCTTTTGAAAGCCAGGCAAGCATGTCCTGAGGTATCTCAGGGGCACATATGAGTATGGATTATGGTACAGACCGATGGATGAGGTGAAGTTGCATGGCTTCACTGATGCAGATTGGGCAGGCAGCCCAACGGACAGAAAGAGCACATCGGGAGGGATTTTCAGTATCGGATCTATGCCATTTTCTTGGTACAACAGGAAACAAATATCCATGGAACTCAATTCAACAGAAGCAGAATACATGGTAGCAATTCAAGCTGCATTTGAGGCTATCTGGATGAGGAAGATCTTGGTCGGTTTGTTCGGTTCACATTTAGATCCTATAGTGATACATTGTGATAATCAGAGTAGCATTAAACTCTCGATTATTCCTGTGTTTCATGATAGATCTAAACATATTGATATCCGGTATCATCATATCAGAGATTGTGTGCAGCAAAAGATCATGTTGCTTCAGCACATTCCTACGGAAGATCAGGATGCAGATATTCTGACAAAGGCGCTCACTAGGAGCAAATTCGAATACCATAGAGGTAGGATCGAGGTGAAGGATAATTCCTATATTTTTGAGAGGGAGCTTTGAGATTCAAGAAGATGATGAGCTTGGTGAAAATCAGTCACCTTCACTAAGTGGGCCCGCATGCTATTTTTAGGTGTAAGTCTATTTTTAGACATGGTGATCATATTTCAGAAGTTGCAGGATGCTATTTGTGGATGGTTGGTCAAGTTGGAAAAATGGATGAAATTGTATTTTTAGAATATTGGACGAATTCTATTTATAGATCGTCAATCTAAAAATAGATGCATGTCAATTATTATTAGCCCTTAATAATAATCTGACAATAAACATCAACTTATTCTCTTGGAGCACTTTATTTCAGTGTACAGATTTGGCAAATCAGTGGGCTGAAGGAATTACATAATTCCTAGGTTTGACTAGTGGTTCATGCATGGAGGACTCAGTTAGAACTAGAGTGGAAAAGTTATGACAGAGTTGGAAGAGTAGTTCATGGAGTTTTTATTCCGTTTAACTCAGTTAATGGAATTAAACTCACTTAAGCTAGTTGTATCTAGTCTAACTGAATGATACACTAGTGAGAGTGGAGTGAATTAATTAGTTAATTAATTCACAAATAATAACTCACTAATCAATTGAACAAATAAAACAGTTAACTACAGTGTATGTCAGAGTGGTTCATGCATGGTTGACTCAGTTAGAACTAGAGTGGAAAAGTTATGACAGAGTTGGAAGAGTAGTTCATGGAGTTTTTATTCCGTTTAACTCAGTTAATGGAATTAAACTCACTTAAGCTAGTTGTATCTAGTCTAACTGAATGCTACACTAGTGAGAGTGGAGTGAATTAATTAGTTAATTAATTCACAAATAATAACTCACTAATCAATTGAAAAAATAAAACAGTTAACTACAGTGTATGTCAGTGCCAGTGGAGACCCAGTGGAGAGATAGGTGAAAGTGTGAGATGGACTATCCGTTGTGACTATAGTGATGCATTGGTTGCATCACACACACATTGGAGTTGCCAATGAGGATTTCACAGTCAAGGCAAGAACAATTCGAATTCATTCAGTGGTCTTCTTCAACAGGGATTGCGCAGTGGAGGCAGGCTATCAGGTGGGAACAAATCAGTGCATGGATTTGCAAATTTCTTCATGATAGTGTGTGATGATTATACTGTACTGAGAGCTTGATGTACTAAGCTTTGTATGAGATTGTTACATGATCTCCATGATACATAATATATGATAGTTGGGGTTTTTAGCTTCAGGATTTCCCGTTAAACAACTGTGTTATGTGCGATTGTTTTTATTGCTTCATGTGTTTGCAATTGAGTTTTAAATTTCCGCAAAAGATTAACAATGGAAGGATTCTGTATTTAGCAAGAAGGTAAATATTTTTAGATCAAAATAATCTGGATATATACATGCATATGTTATATAATTTTTACAAGCCCCAACACATAGGACTAGTGTGGTATGACCGTGTAGATTCCTAATCTATTATGGCAGACTTAAGTTCTTAAACCTGCTTAATTAAGTACTTAACCTCAGTTTAAATGCGCTAATCCCATGTTAATGCGGATTTACACAAAATACGCCATTAGTGCCTAATCTTCAATTAATTGTGCTTATTTATAATTAAACTGTAGCTATCCAATAATTAAACAAGCGCTTAAATTGGTGGCTAGGTTGGTAGAGCCCCCCATTTTCGATGTAACTCCCAAATGTGGCGGAGTTAATTGGAGTTGCCCCACTTTTGGAGGAGTTTATCTAGGAAATACTAGAAGCCATAAATTTTTCATATTTCGACCAAATCAGGCTCGGAAAGAGTCAATCCTAGATGATTTCGATGCTATGATAATTATGGTGTAGGTTTCAGAGGTAGAGGATCACTTCTATAAGTGTTTTTTTCATTTTGAAGATTAAATAATCCTAGGGCCACTAGGAGAGGAGGCCATGTCTAGATCACCTCAAGACCATTTGCTGAGCCAAATAAGGCTACATAGGGGTTTGTAAGTCTTATGAATCCAATGGAGCATGTTAGAGAGCCATTAGAGAATTGTAGGTGCATGTAATCAGAGAATTGACCATTATTCCAAAAAGGGCCAAGCCATTAAAGCATGTCCATGGAGATGTAGCCCAGGAGGGGTGAACTTTGTTATCACCTACTATGTAATATGTTTACTGTGTCATTAGAGGAATTTTGAGGTCTAAAATGGGCCTCCTAAGGAAATAATAAAATAATAGCTAAACCAATAAAATAATATTTATGAATTTTCAATTCACTTTTTTCACCACAATCCATGTAACCTTAGTTAAATTCAATTCAAAAGTTGTACCAAAATAAAATTAATGAAAAAATTGTTTTGATATGACTATAAATAAGAATGAGCTTTTCAAGAAAAAATCATTATCATTGAAAAACTAATGCATTTGTCCTTTGTATTTAAATAACTTAAAATAAAATATAAATATAGATTTATAAATTCTTAATTATATTATATGTTATTAATTAAAATTTATATTATTTAAATTGTATAATAACATGTAATTAATATATCATATAAAAATAATATAATAAATGTATAGGGATATGCATTATTTCTTTCAAAAAATATTAAATGACAATAATATATTTTTATTCAAAAAGTGTGAAATGAAATTTATTATGAGTACTTTACTTTGACTTTAAAAGTACTTAGAGCACTACCATGGTTAACCATGAGTTTTTATCTACCATTGAGAATGTGACAAGTAAGTACCTTTAACTCAAGCAATGCCACCTCAACCATTATGGATGATGTCATCCCATAAAATGTGATTGGTTCTCATAAAGTAAATTTTGATTGTACATTTTCCTTAGGAGGCCCATTTTAGACCTCAAAATTCCCCTAATGATTATTTCTCTGCAATTTATTTTTTTAAATGAGTTTTCAAAGCTAATTTACTTAATTATTTTATCATAAAAGACACACAAACTTGACACATAAACCCTCTCATAATTTGGTGATTTGAGATGATCCTTAAGCATACTTTTATTTAACTGATGAGGAAGCTAGCACAGCAAAAATAGTTTGTCCATATTCAGATCAAGTTGGTATTAGAGTACAGTTTAGCTCATTTTATCCCTGATATGGTTTGCCAAGGTTATCTAGAGAATTAGATATTGATTTTGTATTTTTGTAAGGAGAACTTAACTATGTGCAAGTTTATGTCTGTAAGTTGAATAGAAGAGAAGTTCAAGATTGATGACTCAGCTCTCAAATCAAAACAAAGAAGCTTTTTATGCATTACAAGTGTGATGGAAACTTCATCAAGCACTTCTTCTAAACCATCTTCCTTAGCAATATTGTTTGATAAAGAGATGTTGTAGAATCTCTACATCATGGGAGATATGGTGCAAGAGTTGGTTGAAGATAGGAAGGAGAAAACTATACTTCAAGAGTAGTTGATTTCCATGAAGGAGGAGAAGCAATAGCTTCTTGAAAATATGCATGATATGGAGACTCAACTCCATATTGCAAATGAAACCCTAGTCAAGTATGTGCATGAAAAAGAGGTATGCAATTCAAGTTTATCTTGAATTTCCTCTCAAGATGCATGTTTTGGCATTTTTGAAATACACGCTAGAAGAATATGGTCCAAATTATTGATGAAGATGGGCTATGAAGGTAAAGGATTGGGAAAACATGAACAAGGCATAGTTGAGCCAATTGTTGTTGAGGAAAGGCCTAGGTATTTGGGTCTTGGCTATGGATAACATGATGGAGAATGTGCCAAAGCCAAGGAGGCACATGAAGGTTTTCCAAGAAGGAATTTCAATAATTGTTCATTACCTCAAGCTTGTGAAGTTTGTGTTCATGAGGAATGGAAATTATTTTCACGCACTTTGCAAGAAGATGCTCATAAGCATGCAACTAAAGGAAATGTAAAACAAGAGGATGTTGAAAGCTCTAAAACCATTGAAGCCATTGTTGGTATTTCGAAGAGAGCCAATATCTCATCAAATTCACCTCCTCAAGAAGGTGACAAAGGTGAATGTGAAAGGTATAAATCTACCTTTAATAAAGTTTCTTTTAGCTATGATAAACATGGAAAATCCTCACATAATATTTGGAGAAAATTTACATGTTCCTTTTGTGGTTTGAAGAACTATATTGTTTCAAGATGTTGGAAGAAGATAGCCATACATAGGAAACTTTCAAAACAAAGGAGACAAAAATCCAAAGGTCCAATGAACAATACAAACCATGTTGAAAAGAAGATGAAATTATTTTGCACTCATTTCCATATGCAGGGTCATCGGGTAGACAAGTGTTAGAAATTGTATCTAAAAATTAATCCACGGCATTTGAAGATGGTGGAGAAAGGTTTTAGCAAGAATGGAAAAGAGGATTCCACAATTGATGTGGGTCAGGATGATTCACATGATGAAGTGCAGTTGAAAGAAACACCATTGAAATGGTTTGGAAAGAGATGGCTAGATTTCTTAACCAATTAAGGCCTTGCAATTATTTTTATGATTGATGCAAATCTAGCCTTATTGATGCATTTATTTTCCAATTAAATTCATTTATTTTCTCTTGAAAAGTATGTTGAATATTGCATGAAGCAAGATGTTGGAAAAGTAGAGTTATGTTGACTCACTTAGATGCAGCAAAGATGACAATTTGTAGTTGCAATTTTCATGTGAATGAATTTATTTTTCTCTAGAATGCATGTTGCATGTTTATGTGAGGAAGGTGTTTGAAAGTGGAGTATGTTGACCAATTTTTCTGTAACAATACCAAAGGTCAAATTGGGTCTAAATTTGATCATTTCAGCTCTTTAAGTACCCGTACATACCAATGGGATTCTTGTAATTGTGATTGTATTTGCGAGAGAGTTGAGAATTGTATACATGCATGAGTTTGTGTGTGTGAACAATGGAATTTTTGATAGTTTCATTGTGCTTGAACATACATGAGTGATTGACTTGTGTTGGTTGATTTCTTTGTTAACATGTATGTTGTCATTAGAGGAAATTTAAGCCTAAATGTGCCCATGAATTTTCATGTAATTTCCATGTCATAATATGTAAAACAATCAAAATTATTTAAATTTAAAAAGAGGTACATGTAAATACTTTGGAGGGAAAGGAAGAAAAACTATTTTTTTTTAATTGTATTTTGGGCTTATCTCCCTATAGGTTTACTCAAATTTCAATTTTAGACACTCATTAGATGCATAATTAAATTTCACATCCAACAAGTACCCATTATGCATATTTTTAAGAGGACCCAACTTGATAAAAATTGCAGATACATTAAAAAGTGTGTTTTAACACTTTTTTTAATGTATCTGCCTTTTTTTATCAATGTGGGTCCTCTTAAAAGTATTCATAATGGGTACTCATTGGATGTGGAATTTAATTCCACATCTAATGAGTGTCTAAACTTTTAATTTGAGTAAACCTATACGGAGATAAGCCAAAAATACAATTACAAAAAGTAGTTTTTTTGTTTTCCCTCTATTGTCACACAGAATGTCTAGGCACTATGACAACAGTTCAGATCGGGGGTTGTCACTCTGATCCCTAATCTCTCTATTTAAGTTGTCTCCTTATAGCAGGCTAATGGGGGTAGACCCTATGGAAACAAAATGAATAAGAACTAGTTGGGAACCAACTAGCTCAGGAGAAACAATTAAACGACCAAATACTTGTAAAGGATCTAGCAAGATTCAAGGATTCGATTAGATTCAGATGATTTTTACGAGTGCCTTGTTACTTGATGAGAAATTGATGCTATGCAATGTTAACTTAGAATGCAGAATGCAAGGAAAACAATTTGAAGAAGGAGTGAGATGAAGCAAACTTCGAATGAGAGGTGATGTTAAAGCCTAAAGCACTTAGATTCCAAATATTATGATCTAACCACTAAGTACTTAAGCGAGAGTGCAAATTATGAAGATGCCAAAAGATTACTCAATTAAAAGATATACCATTAATCGTAGATCCAAATAAATAAGATATCGATCAAACTTACTTGAAAGAATTTTCCAAACATTAATATTCAATAAATATCCAAATTCAAGTAAATGAAACAAGAGCTAATTAAACATTAAACAATTTTAATTGATAGCAAACGTTCCAAAACTCAGATGCTAATGATCATCAAACCCAACTGAGGTATGTAAAATTAACTAGCACTTAAATCTCAGTAATTATTCATCCAAATATACCATGAAAAAACACTTTGTCAAGCACTTTATGGATTAAACAATATTCTAAGATAATGCAAATCCAAATTTTAAATTTTCTCTATAGTCAAACTTAGGACACTTAAAAAAGTTGAATTGCATCAACTATAGGAATTATTCAACAATTAAATATCTTTCCCAGCCTAAAATTTAAATGGCCCAATGTCCCAAAAAATTGATTATCAATTTTTTTATGTCACAACAATTTTAAAAATTAAAAAATTAAAAGTTAAAATTTTGATTTTGATTTTGATTTTTTAAAAGTTAATGAAATTGTTTTATTTATTTTTAAATATAATTTATTTTTTGATTTTTTAAGATCTTTTTAATGTTAATTTTTTTTACGATTTTAATTTTAAAAGTTAATTAGAATTTGACTTTAGATAAAAATTTCATTCTGAACAAAATAAAAATAAAAAAAATATGAAAGCCAAAAGGAAAAATCCAAACCAAACTTTACAAAACCTAAAAAAGAAAAAGAAATGTTATTGTTTTACTTGTTTTAGGTTTATGGCAGATCGAAAAGGAAGAGCAGGAGTAAGAGGCAGCCGCAAGAAAATGGATGATGTAGAGAACAAGAGACTCAGGCAGAGATTCAACAGTGGATTCACACAGGAGGGAGGACGCGAGGATATGATGGAACGAAAAGGATCAGACCAATGGAAGCAGGGCAGAGATAACACACGAGAAAGGTAAAGGAAATGGAGGTGCGATAGCGGAAGGTAGGAGCGGGATAAACATAACATATGGGAGAAGACAACGATGGAAGCTTAGGCAGTGTGCAACAAAATGAGAAAGGGAGGACGGGAAACGAAATCAAGGCAAGACTGCGTGAGGAGGCCAGATGGACAGGAGCTGCATGACGGTATGCGTGCAGGTTAATAGAGAAAGACGCTGTGAAAATGGCAAGGTGAGGGAGAGAAAGGGAATGTTCAGGCAAAGGAAGATGCAGCAGATGAAAATGGATGCAGCTAGGGTTGCAGACATAAACGTGGAGAATATGCAGAGATGGATTAGGGGGAAACAATAAAACACAACGACATCTCACAATAGGAAAACAATGGCACAACTAGTGCATAAAAATTTGAAAATTTTCCTGCTATCCAGTAATTTATTTTATCCAAAAATTCAGATCTGACAATTTTTAACTTGAATATCCTGCAAAATTCTGATCTTGAGATCAGATCTTACCCTCCAGGGCCTAGATCTATCTCAGATCCAAAACATTTCTCTGAAAACCATCAAAGATCACCTGCACAAACATAAAACAATAAAACCCAGATATCCAAAAAATTTACAAAAAATCGAAAATTGAAACTCTGAGTTAGAAATCAGAAACTAAAAATAATTCAAAATATTTACATTATGAAAAATACAGATCTATACAATGTATTTACAGATCTATACACATAAGTTGAAGATCTACCAAATATGAGGAGTGTAAGTCTGACTTCACTCCCAGATCTAAATATCTAAGGCTCTTAGTATCCATATCTAACTTTAAAATCAATAAAAGATTAAGATAAATTTTCAATTCAGGTACAAGCCCTAGAAAAACCCTGCAAAAAATAGAATTTAAGATAAGCCCGGGGAATTAGATCTGGAGGGCTCTTCAGATCTTATTTACTTGGGAGTGAGCTGGTCCAGTTGAGGACTTCCCCAAACACCTAATTCTAAATCCGAAATATTTTTGCACACTTAAAGTTAAACTGTTAAATCAGTAGAGAAATAAGATAAAAAATAATATTTCCAAGAGTCAGAGTTACCTGCTAACTCAATCCAATTAATATTCTGACCCTAAATCCAATAACCTAAGAAAGATTCCTGTGTATGAGATTACTCTACAAGATCCATTAATCACCAATTCATTGAAATAATCACCAATATAATATAAAGATCAAGTTTACCATAAAATTCTGAAGAGGAACATGGCCATCACATAAAACCCCAAAGACTTCGTTTGTATTATTCCATAAATTATTACAGGAGAGCTTCAAGAGCAAGTACACAATCCAGAGATCGGATGAAAAATCAGACTAACACTGACCTCTAATTTATAGGTAAAATCTCCAATGGCTAGTTCACTTGATCCTCGTCAAATTAATCTCGACCATCGAAAAGGATTTGATTGTTCTTTGATCTCGTCCGTCGAAATAATAATTTTTTGAGGAATTTCAAAATTTTCAATTAATTCCCTTTTAATTAACTTAAAAATAATATTTTTGAGTTAATTACCTCAAAAATTTGACTTTGACTTAACTACCAAGGCCCAAAGGTCCAAAATTTCTCAAAATTTTCAATATTCCCTGGGACCTTTAAAAAATTATTTTTTAGGGACCCACAATTTTTGCCTTTGAAGTATTTAATTTTACCTAGGACATAAAATTGATTAAATTTCTAGCTTAGGATCTTTAATTTAATTTGGCCATAAAATTTAATTAATTGACTTATGAGGGGATTAATTATTTTCCAAAATTATTTACATAAGATTAATACATTAAACCCATGAGGGGAACACCTGTTCGCAACAGACCCTCAATAATCTACCTAATTCTACGACTCAAAACATGATCTAGTAGACCTAGCAATCTGTAATAAAATGATCTATCCAATTAGCTAGGATCATTCCTAGATTAATTTACAAAGACTCGATAAAAAAACACTAGGAATCACTTAGTATCTTGACGACAAAAATCCACCCTAGCTTTGGGTGAGGCTAGAGGAGAAAAACTCTACCGATCATTTGTGTCAAGAAACACAAATGAATCAGCGAGATGAAAAAACTCCTAGGATAGAAATTTTCACCAATATACTATGCTTAACTAGGTTGTTACATACATGATGGTCTTACTAAGATCATTTACATTATAGACATGCAGAATGAGTTTACATCATTTATAAAACTATCGACTGATGATGAAATCTGAATGGCGTGAACACCACAAACATGATAAATCCCATTTGTAAAAATGGGGGTGTATAGTTATGGGGTCGTTGACACAAAGTGGTCAACACCCTAAAAAATTCATAACTCTTATTTTATTATTTTAACTATTATTTTATTATTTTTCCTTAGGAGGCCACTTTTGGGCTGAAATTTCCTCTAGTGCAACTTGAGAGTGTTGATCATTTGCACATGCATGATTGATCGACTTGTGTTGGTCTATTGATTGTTACATGTATGCCATATAGACTTGGAAGAGTTTATTTTGTCTCCAAGGATGAAAGGGATATGTTGACGAAAGGTTTCATGAGATGTGAAATTCTTGTTGTGTTGGGAAAATAATCATCAAGTGTTGTACGTGCTTTTGTTTTACTTGAGAGTCAGTTGTTTGAAGAGGCATGTTTTGTCGACTTGTCTTTGGTCGATGATTTTGTACACCAAGATGTAAGAATGCATGGCGATGTTCACAGGATGTGACATTTGTTTCTTTGAAGGAGCAAAAGGAAGAGGTCATCAAATTATGCTTCTTGCATGATGTGTTTTTCAATATTAATGGTTTGCGGCTTGTAACAAGATGTCCCAAGATTTTAGAAGGTCCACTCTTGAGCGAGAGGCTCATGATTAGGCTTCATTATAAAATCATGGCATGAGCAGCATGTCAATAATGGAGGATGATGGAATCAAGAAGCGGAAAGTGGACAAGATGCTAAAAAGTTTACAGCCAAAACAATAGCCATTGCAGACCATTTGATGTGTTAACGCCAAGAAGTGAAAGAGATGGTGAATGCGCTCTTCCAGATGTGGAATTTGGAACTGTGGAGGTAAAAATAATGGTCATTTATTTTCTTTTGATTATTGATATTGGAACTCATTATTGTAGCTCACTCAGATGGGCTTAACTTGGAAAAATGGTTTCCAAGGAGAAGCTTGCATTGAATGCATGTGTGGGCAAAGTAGGAACAAGATTCTTAGTGGGAAGACCATCAAGCAGTTTTCCAAGCACAGAGGTATCTATTTGGTACAATAAGGTTTTTAATTAGTCGGCAAGAAGCCAATAAGTGTTGGATTGGGTTAGAAGTGAAAGGAGGACATTGGTTGAAGTGCCAAGTCATTTGCAAGGCAAGGCATGACAGTGAACCCAAGTGGTTGTCATGGAGATTTTTCCAAGTAGAATCAAGTTGATAGAACTTGGGAAAGAGAAGAGTATTTAGCTCTCATGAGATAATCAGCTTTTGTGGGTCCAAAAGCCTGTGAGTAGGAAGGAGTGATCAAAAACTGAACTGGGTGAAAAATTTTGCTAAAAATTCAAAGTGCTCAGAATTGCTCCAAACCAGAATGGACAGATAGGTCTTGTCGATGGGAATTCGAAACACTTTGTTTCATCAAAAATCGACTCTGTATGTGAAAGTTAGAGCCTGTTGTTTGCTTGAAAAAACAGGAAAATTTTCAAAAAAATGTCAAACAGGGTCAAAGGGGTCAATTTCTTGGTCAAAAGTGTTTTTCCTCCGCCCAATGGTGTGCTAAAAAGTGTTGAATTGTGGTTGGCTTGAATTTTTGATTCGTTGGTAGTTTTTTGTTGGTTGTGAACTAGCCAATGGGATGCTGACACATGGCTAGCCCAGAGGCCGCCACGCGCCCCTCTAAAGGTCGAAATTTTGACTATGGTATTGTCAAATTTTAATGTAGATGGTTTGGAAAATTTTTAGGGCGGAGGTCCGACTCGACCTCGTGACCTCCCCCATGCTACACACAAGCCTTACCAACCACACTACGCATTGGATCTTATTATATAATGGTCACGACATTTATTTGAACTTAAACAAATTCTTATGGAGGTGGCATGGGGGCCAACTCCAATGCACAAGACTAGTGTGCTATAATTGTGGCAGATTCCTAATCTATTATAGCAGAGTTAAGGTCTTAAAATTGCTTAGTTAAGCACTTATCCTCAGTTTAGATGCGCTAATCCCATGTTAATGCGAATCTACATAAAACACACCATTAGTGCCTAATATTCAGTTAACTGCACTTGTTGCTAATTAAACCATAGTTATCCACTAATTAAGCTAGCACATAGCTTAGCGGCTATTTTGGTAGAGTCCGCCATTTTCGACGGAACTCCCAATTGTAGCAGAGTTAACTGTAGTTGCTCCATTTTTGGAGGAGTTTTTCTAGGAAATACTGAAGAAGCCATAACTTTGGCATATTTCAACCAAATTAGGCTCAGAAAGAGCCAATCCTAGATTATTTGGATGCTCTGAGCATGATGGTGTAGATTTCAGAGGCAGAAGTGATTTTTTTTTTCATTTTGAAGATTAAATAATCCCAGGGCCACTAGGATTGGAGGCCATGTCTAGATCACATGAAGACCATTTGTTGAGCCAGAAGAGGCTACTTAGGGTTTTTGAGTCTTCTAAATCCAATGGAGTAGGTTGCATAGCCATTGGAGCACTATAGGTGCATGTAATCAGATAATTGACCATTAATACAAAGAGGTCCATGGCGTTGAAGCAGGTCCATAGAGATGTAGCCCAGGAGGGGTGAACTCCATTATCAACTATTGTGTAATGTGTTTGTTGTGTATTATTTCTCTACAATTTATTTGTTGTACGAGTTTTTAAAGCTAATTTACTTAATGAATTTCTCATAAAAGACACACAAACTTGCTAATTTTAGACGATCCTTAAGCACACTTTTATTTAACTCGTGAGGAAGCTAGCACAACAAAATTAGTTTGTCCATATTCAGATCATCTACATGCATACCCTAGCTCCAATTCATTTTCAAGGCATAAGGCTTTTCAACCTACTATCGTGATTCCTTCTCCTGATGTAGAAATGATGGAAAAATTCGTACCAATTATTTACCTGTCATCATCCACCGAGTAAAATATTCAAAATACTTGGAGGGTTCTAAGTGTGTATACTTAGATTCAACTTTTGAAGTTACTGTGGTCTCAACATTAGTGGACCTTAAATCCACTTTTCATTAGTCTCCCCTAGAATAAATTATGTATGTGAACTATATCTCCCATGATGATGATTGGTTCGAGAACCCCTTACTTTGAACCCAAAAATGCAAGCCCCATCCACCTTGTGGCCATTACATTTCCACACAATGTTTGGGTAAGGGGGTATCCATTCTCGAGGGTCCAAAGGAAGCAATTCTCCTCAACATTCCTACTTCATCTCGTAGTCTTGAATCTAGTACCATTATTCTTTCCCATCTTGAATAACCTATAAAGTATGATATATATCAAGATACATCGAGAATGATCCACTTAATCATTCTCGCATATTACATCAATAACTCAATCCCTTTGACGTTGTTGTTCAACATGGGTGTCATCTACGTGAACATCATGTCAATATATTTGAAGCCACTATTTGGTATGTGACACCATGTATATGAACCCAAAAATTTCGTCCCTTTGAATCACATATGTAGTCCCAAGTGAGATTGACAATCCACCATTTCCTTTCTCCCATTGTATTCCTATGTTCTTCCCATAAGCAAACAACATAACAATAAATTGTGACCACATAAAAAAAATGCTTAATCATATTATGTACCAAAACTATCCATACAAGTGTTGGGAATCCATTATTCTAAATACATATGGCATGTCCATAGCATATTACACACACATCCAATAGGAGGAATCATTGTAAGAAGCATTAAGGCCATTTTTAGACAAGTAAGGCCACCCACCTAAAAATCACTAGATATGAATCCCACTAGTCAGTTTTTCCATTACGATCTCACCAAGTTTTAGCGCTCTCTCCTCCTCTCCAAATTCACAACAAAAAAATTCATGAATGAATTTGAATTGGGGGCAAGCATCCTTTTTATAGGAAAACCCTAGATTTTCCCTTAGCCATTATGGGATCATTGTAGCTTGGTTTGAAGAACCATTTGCACTGCTAGAAAGCTCTCACTGAGCTCTATAATGGGTCTCCTTCCCTTTTTAGTAACTTGAAACTTCACTAGGAAGCCAATTTTAGTCTATGAGGTCTCCCTTTGTCGCCTATCAAAATTGAATATCTCCATATGGGTCACATGTACTCTTGCACCACTTTTTATTTTCACCTTCCAACTTATGTGTCACATTTCATCGTAAGTGACCGCCATTTACTCATGTTTTTAGGGCCCCCTTCGGGTCCCTCTCTTCTTCCAGCACCATTAAATCACCCTTTCTCATGGCATCAGAGATGAGTCACCTTTATGTCCCATGGAGTTTTTTTAGAACCACATTGAGTCATTTTATTGTATATAATCCTCTCCATGTTTCACATTCATCATGTATTACCTAGATTTGGCCTCTATCTATCTTGATATGTCCTTGAAAAGCCTTCGTCTCAGTATTTAACCCTCCCCTCTAGAATCATGTTAGCTGCTGGTAGGTCAACCTTGCATATAATGATCTAGCAAGGGAAGTTGTAGTTCCACTCATCATATTATTTCCCATCATGCTCCGAGTGTCAGTCTCTATCAGTCACATTTCAATGGTCCTTGCGCCTGCATTGAGGACTCTTCATTACCCTAGCTCTAGCGAGCCATCTGCTGTCGATTTTAGCACATTTATTCCATGAGTATCCTAGAGGATGATGTACCCTGTATCCAACTTCCTCAATATTGGGTGCCTCAGATAAAGCAAAGGGAACCATAATTTCCCTTTGACTTGGTTGTTTCTCATATGCTTGACTCTAGCTCCTTATCACAGGATTGAGAATCATACACTTGATGGTCCAATGATCCAATATATTATCCTAGTATTCACTAAGCATGTGTGAGATGTTCTAGACCTCATGAGGGGGTCTCTTATTAGGTAGCCCCCACATGATCACAATAAATATATTATGATCCAGTCTTAAATGTAGTTCCATAAATTTGACTGGGTCATTTTTCATCAATCACAGATCCTAGAGCATAAACCTCTCCTTTAGTTAGCTCATTCAGATTTTCAAATCCCTTTCTTATCTAGTAGGGGTTTTTTGGTTGTGATATCTCCATCACATCAACTTGTGTGACTTTAGTCCTATTTACTTAGTTTAGAAATATTCATTGTATTACTCCTACCTTTGTGTTCCAGGCGCATATGTATATGTGACTCTTTGTATCATTGTATTACTTTCTGACCCATTGATGCCAACACACCATGTATCATGCACTATTTTTCTTAGACCCACATTTTTGGGCACACCATTATTCTTTGTACTTAGTTATCTCGGCGGGAATGGTTATGCTTCCACCGCCTCATCGAGGTCATCTACACACGATAAATGAGAATTTTATCTCATAAGTAGGTATCACCTCCTCCGGTTTTAGTCCTTCCTTATGTCTCTCTCTCTCTCTCTCTCTCACTATATATATATATATGATTCCCCCTTTGGTCCCTCATGAAAGTGAACCTACAATGTATTTCAGTCACATGATGTGCTCCTAACACTCAAACATTGGAGATAAATCTATTATCATATAAAAAGTGATCACCTAGCCATTTTCCACTAAGATTATTTAAATACATCATGTAATATGGGTTTTTACATATTAAAACCCACTTTTACCTTAGGAAATAATTTAGAGAAACATTTTCTTACATTATTTCTGAAAATAACCCCAAAACCCATAGGAAAAATTAAATAAATCACTATTTAATTATTATTCCTTAATCATCACGCATTCCTCCCATTGACTAATTATTAAATAATTATTTCTAACTCACCTTGACCATATCTCCTTATAGTAATTAGTAAATCATTTTTTTTAAATGATTCATCTTAATTAACCCAATTAATCATTATTTTTTGAGTTAGTTCACTAAATAAATATTTTAGACCATTTCATTAATCTTTTCCTCTCTTAAATATAATAAAATACTCCCAATAGTTAGATCTTTATTTGGTCTAATAATAGTTTATTATTTGACTAGATCTAGATCTATCCTAGTATTTTATTATAAATAGACTCAGGTTTTTCCCTCAATCTATACACATGATCATAATCATCCTCTTCATTTTGTTCTCATGACTCATGAGCTCTCCATATCGACTTCAACTATCATTCTCCATTTTCCCATTACAACTAGAAATAGGGGGAAGAAGCAGTTACAATAAGCATAGGGAATCAAAAGGACCCATCCCAGGGAGGGGGACATTATAGACTCATGTATATGTTCTTATCCACTAGGTTTTTTCTTCAATAATAAAAATCCAGTTCTTCACATTGGGTTCTTTGTCTTTATTTTTGGCATATGATTTTTTTTTGCTAGTATTTCTAGACTCTTTCGTATGGTTTCTAACGATATTTATTGTAGATCTAAAAAATATTATGGAAGATAAAGAGTTTTGCAAGATATTTTTCTTTGATTTCTTTGTTGTTAGGGCGATCGTCACCAACCATATAAAGTTGGATTTTTGGCTCTTTTTTTGTATTTTCAAGGGCTTTTTCAGGGCTTCTAACATTCTTTTTGTAGATCTCAAAAATGTTGTTGAAGATAAATGGTTTTGCATGATATTTTTCTTTGTTTTCTTTGTTGCTAGGTTCATTGTCACTAAGTGTATAAAAGTGGATTTTTGTCTCATTTGTTCAGAAATTTTCTATTAACACTCAAAATTAATAACAAGCTTTAAGGAACTCATGAAAATAAAGATAGTAGTCAAGTTGGACAACTTGCCAATAATACTATTTTTTCATAACGATTTAACTCTAGTCGTGGAGATACTCATGGATGGTTTCTTAAAGGAGTGAATCTTACCAAGGTTTAATTAAATAAGTTTGATGGAATAGAGTTCTTTACATAGGTGCAATAAACAAAGAAATATTTTGAATTCCATAATATAATAGATGATAAGAAAAAGATTCACATATCAACTTTGAACTTTGAGATTAAACCATATTAATGGTATCAATGGGTAATTAAAAGGAAGCCCCATTCTTATCATTATACTTGGGTTTTATTTACAAGAGACTTAGAATCAAAATATGGAAAATATTGGGGGCATGAGTACTTTGATTAAGTAACAAGAATCAAGGATGTTGGTGATATTGACGATTATAATTCATAATTTGGCGTTTTAGTTGCAAGGGTGGATAACATAAGTGATGGATATTTTTAGAAACTTACATGGGTGGATGAAAAGAAGACATTAAACATGAGATTTTCTTAAAACATCTGGAAAATGTTGTGGAATCTATGTAATTTTCTCATCATATTCAAGCCAAAAATAAGGCTATAGAGAAGTCTTCCATGAGAACATAGATAAGAAATAGAAATAATTTTGGGGCTCCTAAGACAACTCTACTTCAACCTACTCAAAGAAGAGAAAATGGCTATGCTTTCATTGTAAAATAAAATGGTCAAAGGGGAAAATTTTACAAGAAACAAATTTTTCACCTTGGACAATGATGATGAAGAGGAAATGGAAAAATCTTCACAAAGAATAGAGGAAGAACTTGTGAAGTTAAAAGAGTAGGAAATACAGATAGACATTGGGCACAACATTGATTTAGACGGGTAATAGATATTTTTTCATACCTTAGTAGGTATGTATCTCTTAAAACCCTAAATATTGTTGGTTACATTAAGAAGAAAAAAGGTCATAATACTTATTGACCTAGGTAGTACTCATAACTTCGTTGATAAAATACATGCAAAATGTATCAATTGTTTTTTTTATATCGGATTCAAGTTTTAGTTGTCATTGGAGGGATTTTTTATTGTGTGGAGAAACATAGAAACACTAACTTGGGTGTGGGAAAATATAAATTAGAAATCAAAATATATGCCTTTCCTATTTAAGGTGTAGATATTGTCCTAGGGAGGTTGAAAAAATTGTATACAATTTATACAAACTATAATGCATTATTCATGAGATTTGAACTAGAAGGAATTAAATATGAGCTAAAAGGGTGAGAATATAGACCTTCTTAAGTCATCAACTCTCATGGAATAGAAAAACTCCTTAAAAATGGTAACAAACTAGTTTTGGTTCAATTGTATTCTATGTAAGTTAAGAAGGAAGATGAAAATATTATCAAGGAATTAAAATGCACCTTGAAAAAAACTATAGGGTCCTCCAAGAAATTCCTAAAGGTATACCCCTACTTAGAGATTAATAAAACCAAATTAAATTAATACCTGGAATTACTTCTCCTAATAAAAGGCCTTATAAATATCCTCATCAATAAGAAATGAAGATTGAGAAAATGCTAGATTTAGGTATTATTCAACATAGTCAGAGTTCATTTTTAGCTCCAATAATGATGGTGAGAAAAAAAGACTATTTTGGAGGATGTGTCAAAGTTATAGAGATCTAAAGAAAATCATCATTAAGGATAAATTCCATATCCCAAATATTGATGAGAAATTATATGAGTTTCATGTTATGGCTTATGAGACAACAAAAATGCCCATCATGGTGTGAGAGCCAAAATACAACAATAATACTCTGGTGGACATGAAACATTGCTAGTTTAATGATGACATATTTCTCTTACTTTTCTAGTCCCTCTTGGAGTTAAGCCTAGAGCTACTAGCTCTCGAACCAAGATAAAATTATGACACATACAAACTATATTTTGTATTCTATTGAACATTAATAATTGTACAGATATGAATACATTAAACACTGGCATAAGGTAGAGACACTATCTTAACCACACAATCAACTAGTTGAGAGAATATCTCAACTAGACACCAAACTATGAGATATCCTAGTTGGAATAAATGTCTCAAATCCAACTAGTTAACAAAATTACTTGCCCATGATGAATATCACACAATAACCATAAGAGAAGTAGGAGTTCATATATTCATCATTACCAAGATTAGAGGTATGTCCTTAAATAGCCACAATAAAGCCTTTTTAAAATCACACTATGGAAAAATACCAAGAATTAAAATGAAATCTTACATCTTAATCACGCAATCAACTAGTTGAAGGAATATCTCAACCACACAATAAACTAAGAGATATTTTAGTTGGACTAAATCTCTCAAATCCAACTTATTAAGAAACTTACTTTAGGATGATGAATAACACACAATAACTATAAGACAAGTAGGAGTTAATATCTCCAACACTACCAAGATTGGGCATATGTCAAGGAAAGTTGAATGACTAAAAAGAAGAATATATGAGACACTTAATAAATTGATGAAAGAGTTGGAAGATAGAAGTTACAATATTTTCTACTCAACATGGATATGCTATTCTCTATTAATTGAAATCTCCTTCCAATATGTCAAATTTGATCACATATACAGAGAACAAAACAAGGAAACATTTGAATTTTACTTTACAACTTATGAACTTGAGATAATGGTCAATGAAGGCAGTATTAACTATTCATAGTTGAAAACTTACCAATTTTTGGGAACCTATAGGTGTATTTTTGAAGTTGTTTTGGGATATAACTATGTGGTTTATAGAATAGGGGACAAAAATTTAGAGATGGATCCACAATGGAGAATGTGTATGAAGGTAGCATTAACTATTCATAGTTGAAAATGTACCAATTTTTGGGAATCTATAGGAGTATTTTTGTAGTTATTTTAGGATATAATTTTGTAGTTTATAGAATAGAAGACAAAAATTTAGAGATGATCCATAATGGAAAATGTGTATGAATAGTAAGTATTCAGAAGTCAGATAAACCGTAAATAAAGAAGTGTTATCTGAACATCAAGAAATAGTAGATATAGACTATGAGAAAGTCTAAAGCTATACATAAAACATGTACTATCTTTTTTATATTTTAATATGAAGAAACCGTTTCTTTTTTTCTTACAAAATTAATTAAAATCTCCTAAAAAGTTAACGTGTATTATAACTTGTAAAACGAGCTCACCTCCAATTCTAGGGTTTAATCCCCCTGCCCCAGGTCTGTGTAAAGAGAAAATCCATCCTATTGGAATGGAAGTGCTTGTTGTTTAAAATTTTTCCAAACAGATGCATTATAAATTGAGAACCTTGAAGTGTAAATATTTGTAATTTTTAATACTTGAGTAATTGACATGATAGGAGAGAGAGCACCCTCTGTGGAGAAAATAACAAGTAGATAAGGGAGAACTGTAAGCTGTTAATGTGAATTTAAGCAGTGGAAGTTGGAAATCTTCTTCTTAATTGCACATTTTTAGCATTTTCCAGTGATTGATATATATCTTCCTCTTCGTAAATTGTTGTTACGTAAGAGGAGTTTATCTTAATTGGTCTGGACTGTGCCTCAAGTCTAGAGTTCCATATTCCCATGAAGTTTAATCACTTATTTTCCTGCGCTGGGAATGTCAAGAAAGATGATTTGGCTAAGGTGATTCCTGAGGCTAACAAATTGTGTGACACCCATGTTATGACAATCAGTGCATGGATATGGGTGAGAAAAGATCCAGATTCTTCAATGTGTAAAATCAAATGGCTTTATACAAGGAAAAAAATAAAAGAAAATAAGATAATATCAATGTTTCTTCTTTTTGGTGGGATAATATTGGCCTGAACTAGCTTAATTGGTCTTGGATTTATTGTATGGACTTTGAAGGCCTTAAATGGGGATGTGATTCACAATGTCATGACCTTTCTAGCATTTTCAATGTGATACATATTGAACAGTGTCATGAGCTTTATAGGATTTTCAATGTGATACACATTTTGATTAATTAGGGTCATGTAATGGAAATTTGATTTTCAATTTGAACTGGTAAAGCTTGGGGCTGGAATGTACTTCTGTTCTCATTAAACACTAGTTCACTGTGTTGGAAATAAATAGATATTGATCCTTAAAAGCATTATCATCATATTACAATTTGTATGCAATAACCATGTGGATTTATAACGGTGACAAATTTGAATAGATATAATGCTAGATGGATTAATTAATGCACGTGGATCCTTTCATTAACGATTATGTATATGATCAGTGATTATGTATATGATAAGTGATGAAAACATTAAACAAGGTGGTGGATCAAAAGAGAAATGAGCTACAATTCTCTCCTGGTTCATTCCTGGTTGTGGACGGAAATTTATATGTTAAATCAATTTGTTAATGGGACATTAATATATTATCTTATTAATTATTAATTATGACTTGTTATAATAGGTTAATAAATATTATTGGCAAATGATTAGATTGTTTTGATATCATCATCATTTAATTGAATATAAGTTAGTATTTTTAAAAGTCTATATACAAAAACCAATTACAATGCTAACAATAAAAAAATAAAATTTAGCATTCAAAAATATTATTAATATTTACATGATTATATCATATAAATAATTGGAAATAATCAACTTTTAAATTAAATTAAATATTTAAACAACTAAATAAAAGTGATGGTAAGTTGTAGTGTTGTTAGTAGGGTAACAATGTTGACCATTTTAGATTTTTGAAATGTATAATCATGTATAAAAGTATTAATAAGGGTTTATCAATGTGTAGAAAACTTGCTAAAGAGTTGTACTTGTTTTGTTATTATATTATTTTAAAAATTCAAAATTGAATTAATAATTATATGAAAATGTACTTGGATTTAGATTGTAAGTTATAATATCATTTAAAGTGGGGGTTTTAGATAAAACAATATTGAAGTTATAAAAATTCAAAGTTGGTCATTTACTATAAATTTACCATTAGGCTATTGTGCTCAACATACAAGCTAGGATTTACAATGAGCAATGAGCTCGTTAAGATGCCACCTACAATAAATGGATGAAATTTGTTGGGTTGGGGAATACAAAATTCAACTATTAATCATACAAAGAGTATTAATGACCACTATTGATGCATATATATGGTAAATGGGTGCAATGAATTACCTCATAACTAGGTTTCAACCATTTATTTCTAGCAATATCACATCATATATCATTTCATTTAATTTTAGTGAATGTTTGTCTTGTTAATGTTTTATAACATCTTTTTAAATCTTGTATTTTAGTGCTTTTTATATAGTAGTAGTCCATCCACACCATAGTGTATTGATACTTTTGTACTTAGCAGTCCCAATGAGCTATCTTTGTTGATTTTTTGGACATTAATATACTTATCTTATATGGGCTTATCCCATCTACATCTCAATTCATTTAATTTTAGTAAATGTTTCTCTTTTTGATATCTTTTAATGTATTCCTTAATTTGTGTTTTCTTTTCTTCATGATCAATTTCAAGGAATCGACCTCCCTATCCCTTGTCTATGAGCATCTCAGTGAACAATAGAGAGCCACAAAGGAAAATATGAAAGATGGTCTAGGAATAGAACAAGAAAAATGCCATTTTCCTATTGATGATATAAGATGACAAGATGAATAGGAAATATCTATCATTAACTTCCAATCATAGTGCATTAAATTCAAATATAAATGGCAAAGAGTATGTCTAGAAGTTATGAAAGGGCTCCTTCAAATTAAAGTGCACTCCTCATTCCAAAATACATATGGACTAATATGAAAATATCCCAAGCTTTAAAGTATTCTAGATATATCCTTGGGACCTATTTAACTTAAGTCACATACTAAATATGACTTAGCTACCATCCAAGATAGGACCCATTATGTTAAATATACACCTTGAGATCCTTGAACAACACATGCATACTGAAGTTGAAACGTCCCTACAATAAAGTGAACATCTCTTTTGAATGAGAATAAATAAAATACCGCTCAAAATTAACATGTGCTCAATTTAGTAATAGGGTCCACTAAAGCATATCTCATTCTAGGGAAAAACTCTAGAACAAATGATCTATGTTTAAAACTCCAAAAAATCATCAGAGTGCTTCTTTTATGATTAGAATACCAAACATTAAATGTGGAAGCATGTGTGGCCAAGCACATGGGTCCATTAATAGTAACATAAATACGGTCCAATAATATAATAAGTGTAAATAATCTCAATAATTTTCCTTCTGTAATAATAAAACTACATTCTTTAATGTATGTATGTGATATTTTTCCTTTAAAAAGGATCTATTTCAAGGAGGTCTCACACCTTTCTTTATCATCTCAACTATTTAATATTGATTACAAATCTCATACACACTACCAACACAAATAATCATCTTGCATGCATCTAATTTTCAACCATTGTTGTTAATGGGGGTGATTCCATTTCTAGCTCCCAATTTTAAATTTACAACTCAATACTATCAATGAAAGGGTCACTGTACACTAAAATCTTCTATAAGAATGAGCCTTGGCTGTGAAATTTTTCCATAGATATTATGGATGTAAATCTGGTGTAGAAATGGGATTCTAGTAATGAAAATATACTATAACAAATATTCAGAGTGCCCTCTTGCATCAAGTGATATGTCAATGTATTTGTTCTTTTCCTCTAGCTAGGCATTGTTCCACATGCTTTTGTGTGCATCCAAAAATGCAAGTTTTAATGTATAACAATGTTTTATAAACATATCCTATAATCATATCTAAAGGAGACTCCTCATGTGACTTACAACCAAAATTCTCTTCACATAACAAGCACTCCACTCTTTTATATGTGGCAATGATCAATCCAACATGTCTCCTCTATAAAATCAACCACAATGTAATGCAGAATTGCATTATTTTTTTTTATATTTCTATAAACATATTACATGGAGAAGAAACTTTTATATATATATATATATATATATATATATATATATATATATATATATATATATATATATATTCTTTCAATAAAATAAATGTAGTTTTGATTTTTATGTCTTTACCATTTAGAAAAAACATTAGATTTATAAATAATTAATTAATTTATATACTATTGTTTCTAATAAAAAATATATAAACTTTCACCATTAACATGCACTTTACTTTTATAAAGAATTAATATATATATATATATATATATATATATATATATATATATATATATATATATATATATATATATATATATATATATATATATAAACAACCTATAAATTAACAAAACCATGTTGCATAATTCTTATTTTGATAAAAAAATGGTTGTATGTCTATAAAAACCCTTAATTTTTTTAATCTAAATAACTGGAATGAAATTTATCCATCTCTCTTAATCATGATCTGGTATTAAACTAAAAATAAAAGCTCATTTAAATGGGTATTAAACTGAAAAAGGAATGATCATTTTTAAGTAATGCTACTTCCATAAATTACCTTGATATTATACACACCATAAAAAAATAATGGAATGAAATTTATCCATCCTTCTTGATCATAATCTAGTATTAAACTAAAAAGAAAAGCTAGTCTAGTATTAAACTAAAAAGAAAAGCTCATTTAAATGGGTATTAAACTGAAAAAAGAATGATCATTTTTAAGTAATGCTACTCCCATAAATTACCTTGATATTATAAGCACCATAAAAAAAAATAATGTATTGTTAAATTTGCATTTTTTTTCAGTGATTATTTTGAATACTTTGTGCACTTGCTTTGAGCTTGTAATGCTTTTCGCTTTACGTTTCTTCATTTCATTTTATTGTTTGATTGTCTTTGAAGTAAGCATTCTAATCTTGAATTAACTGAGAGTAAGACAGGCATCATGCCTTTTATCTAAGAACGAGTGAGAACCATTCCCATGGCCTTTGGATGGGGAAGATTGAGGTATAAGCCCAATGTCTGCCACCATCGTTGGTACACACAATTTGTCTAGGTAGTTGGAGTGCTTGTTATCCATGGTACCAAATTATTGGTAAACGCGTACCAAGGCACAGATTCTTATATAGCCGATTAATTGGATCGTTATTTTGCAGGTCGAAATTCAGTATATCCATTGAATGCCATATTAACTGTGCATTGGATTCCTAAAATGTCCGCCAAATTTGCAGATTCTGGATAGAGGTTGTTAAGTTTTTAAATAGAGAAATTATTGGAATTAAAGGAGGCATGAAGTGCATGGCCAACCTGTTATTCCGTAGTCCATGAAAAAGGGACGCTTCCCTTTCCATTGAAGTTATATGGACGAAGGTGGTCGTGGAAGAAAACAATGTCGAGCGATTGATTCAAGTCTGGTGGTGCTGCTGGGATAGTAGAAGAAATAGTTTCCATAGTCCAGGTGAATAGAGTCTTTCTCAATATTTTGGTTGTAGATTTTGGAAATGTGACTAAATCATTTTTCGTTTTTCAATCCGCTGAATATATTTTGGTTCTAGACTTTGCAAAATTTTCATAATCTGACAAATAGCAACTAACAACAGCAAAGTCAAACAACTGACAGAGGTTGCAAATAATTTCCCTGTACCAAATGCAAGAGAGCCACCCATGGAGGTAAAATCATCTTAATATTGCAGACCAGGTAACATCTACATACCTTGCCCAATCTTCCTGCATGTCGAATTTGTAGTTCTAAAGTCAGAAAATGATCATAATTCTTCTCGGGGATTTAGAATTGAAGATGCGACCATTAAAATTGGCAAAATCACCCAAACCTGAAATGATCGATCTTACCCACATGTCAAGCAAGAATCCAGTGACCAACCTGATAAACAAAGAAATCCTGGCAATGTGAGGATTGTAACTTAAAGGTTTAAATTAGGACATGATCGACTTGGAGTCGGAAATTCCCTCAAAACTAATTTGGTAACAATTGAAATTTTAGTTGAAAGATTCGCAGTGAGAACATTTGGATTTATTTTTAACAGCGGGAACGTAAACTTATCTTAATCTGCTTGTTGCAGCAGAATGCTTTTAATGTTAACGGTCGAAGATATATATATATATATGTATATATATATATTGTTTTTGCATATTGTGTCCTACGCATTGAAACTTGGGAATAACGTTTGTTTCTTGTAAAATAAAACTTGAGTTTGTTGTTGTGCTGATGGGTGTTGTGAAACACTTGGAAAATGGCTCTGGTGGCATTTTTGGTAAAGAGTTCAATGTCTTAATAACTTATTATTATGAACTAACCTATGAAGAGACAAAAATTGCAACTCACGTGAATGGAAGGAAGACGTTGAAAGCACAAATGGAATGAAATGGAAAATGAAAGATATATGATCTACAAATATGCTTAAAATGTCTAACACCATTATTATAGTGCAACTTAATGCAAACACAACAAAAGAGGATCATAGTTTAGAATAGAGTATAAGGCACTTTTAAAGTATCAAGTTGATATTAAAAACTATGAATATACCACATTTTATAGGTATTATTTGTAAAAAAGAAACATGGAAGATTTGAAACTTAAATTTAATAAGTATTATATATCGAAGTTGGGGAATGTGAATTTTAAAGGTTTTATATTTTGGGGTTACTTTAAAAGTGTTTTAATCTTGTTAGGGCAGTATTAGGTTTTCTAATTACTTGATGATGCTTCATGGACATATAAATGTCGTAGTTAGGGTAGATGTTTGACCTTGTTTGTAGTGCTAGCATAACAACCTTATTTAGGAAGTTAATACCTTGATTGAAATGATGATTAATAAATTGGGTGCACATAATGGAGGAGTTAGTTACTTTAATAGGGGAGGTACCTATTGGGAAGCATGAGAGCACTTATGCCTAGGAGCTTGGGATCATGTACACCTTGGAGGTTGGACACTTGACTTGAGGATACTTGGATTGTAGAGAATACTTCAAGGAGTTAGGTAATGGACTCATATAAATATATTGTGAAGGAGCATTAGAGCTTAGTGACCACATTGGTACACAGGAGACTAGCATTAGGCACATGAGAGAACATGTGGCACATAATTAGAGGAGGAACACTTTGATGAGGACATTGGGATAATGAATCATTGTTGAAGAGGTAAAATTGGACTAATGGTGTGTTGGAAAGCGCACCCTATTGGAGGAGGGTCAGAGTGTTCCATGTGGGATTTCCTTGTTGGTTACTCATATGGACTTATTTCCTTGTTTTATGTTATCCTCCCTCCCGTACTCTATATATAAAGGAGTAAAGAGTTCTTATATTCATTATCATAATTATACTCTATTCTTTGTATTTTTTTGGAGAAGTCTTGTAGAATAATGATGCTACAATCTGTGAGAAATCCCTAGGTGCATGAAGTTAGGGTTCATGAAATAACTATAGGAGAAGATAAGGGGAGAGAGATATTTCTTGCATGTTCATAAAGAGGTTGATATTGTGTGATGCTAGGGTTATGTCATGCATGTAAACCCTAGTTCTATAGCCCTCCTTAGCATAATCTCTTTTATAGGAATTTAATAAATAGATGTACATCCATCCTAATAAATTAAAAAGAAATAAGTTTAACTATATATTAATTAAGAGTACCAACATGAATAAAATAAATACAACTCATCAATAGTGTTCATAATAGTAGAAATAACATATAGTACATAACTCTTTCACTTCAATGATGATTTTCCATTGGTCCAAATCAATATCCATAGTATGGCTTGTCAATATAGGGTAAAATTGCACCCAAGAGTCAATTTTACACCTAATCAATACAATCACCTCAATTAGGTTTTGTCCCCAAGAAGGGATCAAGTTCAATGGGGCTGCGGATAGTGCATAGAGAACTCAATATATGACTCGCTCAATTAACCAAATACATTAAGGTTTTAACATCTAATTGATCAACCATAATGCAATGGAGAGACTAGTAGAATTATAGGATCATAAGCAATGTCATACATGATGGTGATGAACCTTTACAAGGATTTTTCTACCACTCTTGCCCCTAAATCATATTCCTAGTTAGGCAAGTATCTTAGTAGGTTTTAGTGTCCCAAGTGCCCAAAAGAACAATAAAATTGCTAGGCTCCATGAGCATCATAACCCTTTGTTAGACAAATACGCTTTCAACATCTATATGGACATAGAAAAGGATAAAGAAACTCTTAATGTACTCCCCCAATACCACAATCTAGAATCAAATTTTCTTTCTTAAATAGACATAACCTTAGCATCCCCTCTTAGCTAGCACCATCACACATTGTTTCTCTTCCTTTTTCTAATTCCAATGGTAGGATCCATGAGCATCATAACCTTTTGTTAGACAACTACGCTTTCAAACTCTATATTGGACATAGAAAAAGATAAAGAAACTCTTAATGTACTCCCCTAATACCACAATCTAGAATCAAATTTTTTTTCTTAAATAGACATAACCTCAACATCCCCTCTTAGCTAGCACCATCACACATTGTTTCTCTTCCTTTTCTAATTCCAATTATATAAGAGATCGCCCCCAATAATTTATTTGGGTCCTCCCACTTCCAAAACTAGATTACATGTGGATTAGAGTTAGGATTAGGTGTAGAAATACAAGTGCCATTAAGAAGGAAACAAAAAGTAAATTACAACTTTTTCCAATTAGGAATTTTATCCTAGTCAATAGGTTTCAGTGGGGATCAATATCATACCACCTACATTCATATTGGGGGACTATGGGAGCAATACCATACCACCTGCATTCATATTGGGAGATATACATTGAGGAAAAAATGACATAATATATTGAGCATATAATAGCAGGTAAAGGGTCCTTCTATTGGCATGTACAAGAAATGGACTTCAAAATTTATTAAAAAATATAAGAGGTATAAATTATTTTAGTTAAAAAATGGATACCTACAATATCTAGTGAAAGTTGAGGTTTTTTCAATTGGGAAGTTGGGTTCATATTGGTAGGGGGTTAAAGAATGTGATTTTTAGAGGTATTTTCCAATATTTGGTAAAATCAAGGTTATTGTTTAGTATGACAGGGACACACTTGAAGCCCTGTGACCCGAGTTAAATTTGGATAATTTTCAGATAGTTTTCCCCTTCCTAAGGCTTCTTAAGAACTTAGATTAGGTGGTGAACTTCATTGATCATGAGCCCCTTTCCCTTATATGTGATTCCCCACCTTTTTATAAATGTTTCAATCTAGACAAGGTCACTCTTTTGAACAATATTAGTACACATATGAGGCATCATAATCATCATGAATTTATATGCATCATGAGAGAATATATATTGTATATAATCATCTAGGTAATAATAAAAATTCAACATTATTAATAAAGTGCCATTCGAAGAGGGTGACCATGGAATCATTAAGTAACATATATGTCTCAATGCTCAATATAAGTCAATATTAACAAAAGTAATAAAGAATGGATATTGAGTCCAAAAAATAATATCCTCATAAGAATTATAAGTTTTCAAATAAAAAACTATCACATGCAAGATTAATAAGACATTTTTCATTCACTATGAGTGTCACAACCTTTCCCTTCTACAAGGTATACTACCCTAAAGTCAAGTCATCATTAAAAACATGGGGATAAAGATTTCTCATCTATTTTTAGAGCTCCCGTATGTGTCTTCCTTTCAGTTTTGTTTCTATTTTAACTTTTCCTGCTTTATCATGATTTTCCATAAGTTCTGTTGTTCAATACCTATGAAAATTGGGGGGCTTGATGAAAAACTCCCAAATTCCTCCATCTCTATAGTATCAAATTCCAACACATGTTTAGGTTTAAATACATATAGAACTTAATCAAAGACACATGGAAAACATGAAAATTTGTCACATGTTATGGAAAGGCCAATTTGTAAATAATAGCCATCTACACCAAAATATCAAAAGGTCCACAATATCTTGATGTCACTATCTAATATTTACCTAGGTGTAGAGAGATTCTCTTTTCTATAGTTCTAATGAACACTTACTCTCTAACATTGAAGCTTTTTTTTGTTATTTTTTTATTAACATAACCCTTTTTCCTATAGTGGAGAGTATTAAGAGTCTATTGCTCATGTTTACAATACTTTCCGTCTCTTCTTGGGTAGGTTAATTACACATCTAAGTTCTCCCAACTAATTAGGGAATTGTACTTTCATCTATATAATACTTAAAATATGATTTTCTTGAGATAATGGTGATATCCTTTGGTGTAGGAAAAATCTTAAATGGAAGATAGTCCTCCCAACTCTTGGATTGATTCATTACAAACATTTTGAAAATTTCTTTCAAAATTATATTGAACCTTTTCAATTTATCATATATCTTAGAATGGTAGGATGTACTAAAATTTAGAAACATAGGCACCTCATGAAACAGTCTTTGAAAAAACCTAGAGGCGAATTTCCAAATATGGTTTGTCCCAATTTATTGTGAGCTACCATCAACATTGAGCATTACCCCTAGAAGTACTTGTTAATATATGACAGCCTAAAACTTCACCAAGACAAAAACCATCGATCCATATTATTCATTAATCGCTAATATTTATACATTCAAAATACCACTGGGAGACAGTTAGTTTGTATAACTTCTCTCCATATGGGAATAAAAAAAAATAACTAAACCACGAATACTGAAGGATTAATTTAACATCCCCCCTTAATCCGAAGGGATATCTGACATGCCAAGTAAATATCTGAACTTTTCAAAATTTTCACGTCCTAATGATTTGGTAAATATATATACAATTTGTTCTGAAGTAAGACAATGTGTCAGATGAATTATTTTGGCCTCTACATGATGTCAAACCAAATGATACTTGGTGTTGATATGTTTGGTTTGATCATGGAACTTAGGATTCTTGGCCAATTGAATTGCAGAAGAGTTGTCGAAAAATAGAGGAGTTGAGGCTTTTTGTTTCTCTTGAAAATCTTCGAGTATTTTCTGAAGCCAAATGATTTCCTTAGTGGCTTGAGCTGCTGCAACATATTTGGCTTCGGTGGTAGAACCAATAAGAACATATTGCTTGAGTGATCTCCAACAGATGGAAGTTGATCCAAGATTCATCAAATAACAAAAAGTTTAGACTCCATTCTATTTATCTCCATCAAAATTAGAATCTGAATAACCAACAAGATGGAAATCTAAAACTTTGGAAAATTTGATGTCGTAAGTTTGAGTTCCCTTTAAATATTTCAAAACTCTTTTTGTTGCTACCCAATGCCCCTCACAAGGATGATGCATAAACCTAGAAAGTATTCCAACAACAAAGGTTATATTAGGATGAGTAATTAACAAATAAATCAAACTTACAACAAGTTGCATGTACTTTGCTGGATCTTCAAACGATTTTCCTTCTTCGGAAGTGAGTTTCAAATTCTGCTCCATTGGTATGGCAACAGGATTACAATCCATCATACTATATCTGTTCAATAAATTACTAACATATTTCTTCTATGAGATGAAAATATGTTGTGGTTTTTGATCAAATTCAATTCCAAGATAATAATGAAGTAAACCTAAATATGTCATATCAAAAACCTTTTTCAATTGCTTCTTTGTAGATGATATATATTCATCATTGTTTCTTGTGATCACCAAATCATCAACATATACAACTAGATATACAACTGATCTTCCAACTTTCTTAATGAAAATATTTGCATCATATAGGTCAAAATGTTTAGAGTTTAATTTAAGAAGATGCTCAGTTAGCTTCTCATATCATGCTCGTGGCGCTTGTTTCAAGATGTACAAAGACTTAATTAGTTTGCAAACTTTTTGTTCTTTCCCTTTAACGGAAAAACCTTCTGGTTGAAACATGTAAACATCTTCTTTCAAATATCGAGTTTTGACATCCATATGATGAATTTTCCATTCTTTCTGAGCTAAATAGAAAACAAAGATCTAATAGTGCCCCATTTAGCTGTAGGAGAAGAAGTCTCTGTATGGTCGATACCCTCTTTCTGTGCACATCCCTTTTCTACAAGTCTTGCTTTGTGTTTGTCTAGCGAACCATCAAATTTATACTTAGTTTTATAAATCCATTTGAAACCAATAGGTTTGATGCCAGTAGGAGGATCCACCAGCCTCCATGTGCCATTTTTTATGAGAGCATCATATTCCTTTTGCATTACATCTTTCCACTGTTCATAACTAGTAGCTTCTTCAAAGAAAGTAGGTTTAGAATCCACAGAAAAGTTAAATTCACAATGATAATAGTTACCTGAGGAACTTTTAGCCTTAAACTCATCATATTTCTTTGGAAGTTTTTCAGGAAGTTGCAGAAGTTGCCCATGTTCTTCATCTGGCTCATTTCTTTAGATTTTTGTCATTGTTTTTTTAGAAACACTTGCATCAACCAATTCCTCATCAACAGCAATAGAATTATCATCATCAACCAATTTCTCATCATTGAGAGAAGGAAATTCCATAGACTGATATAATATAGGAATCACCTCTTAAGGATGGGGAAGTATATTATCTGATTCATAATAAAACTTTTGAGGCACAAAATTTTCTATCTAATTAAGTTGTCTGTCAACAGTGGGGAAATCTTTATCAGTTTCAAGAAAAAATACATCTCTTGAAAAAATAAACTTTTTGTTCTCTTCATCATACAATTGGTATGCCTTAGAATTCATTGAATAGTTCTGCTACGTTCACTCAACTTATTCCTTTGATGTTTAGGAATCAAAGCATAACATTGAGAACTGAAAATTTGGAAATGTTTAATAGCAGGAAGACGACTATACTACATTTCATATGGATTTCTGTTGTTAATGACAAAGGAAGGGCACCGATTTCTAATGTATGTCGCACAGAGCACGACTTCTCCCCAAAACATTAATTTTACATTCTTAAAAAACATCATTGACCTTACCATATTAAGCAATGCTCTATTCATTCGTTCAACAACATCATTTTGTTGTGGATTATATGGTATTGTGGTCTAGTGTTTCATGCCATTCTCTTGCAAATATGTTTCGAAAGCATGTGAAGTATATTCTCCTACATTTTCATTCCTTATGGTACCAATAGTAAGTTGTGCTTCATTTTTTATCAAGAGATGAATTTTTTTGAACACATCAAAAACTTGTGATTTTTCTTTAAGCAGATAAACCCAAAACATCCTTGAATAATCATCAATAAAATTGATTATGTATTTATTTCCATTCGCAATTGGTACATGCATTGGACCACATAAATAAGAGTGTATGAGGCTTAATTTCCTTGTAGCTCTACACTTAGAATTATGAAAAGACTGTTTGTGATGGTTGCCCAATATACAAAAATTACATGGGTTCAATTTTCTGGGAACTATTGGAAGTCACTAATCCCCTGTTGTTTCATAATTCAAATACTTTCATGATTAACATGACTGAAGCGTGCATGCCATAATAAAGAAGATTACAGAGTATCATTTTGTTGAACCAAATAAGTTGTGTTCAATGCAACAGACGGCATACCATGCAATTTCAATAATTTATCTTCTTCCACACCAATCATTACAGTTTTATTATCAACTGCTCTTCTAATTTCTACTTTACCATCAAATATATGAATGGAATATCCCTGTTGTCTTATTTGTATAAGAGAAAAAATTTCTTTGGAACTGCAGAATGTAAAGAACATCATTCAAAATATAATTTGAAAGTCCAGGAATTTTAGTATTAGAAATATGTGATGCTTCTTTCTTGCCAAAATCCTTCTCTCTTTCTACAATTTTCCCTACTAATTTGTCAAAATATAAATCTTTTAATTGTTGAATAGCTTGGAGAGATTCCAAGTAGTGTGAATAAATAGGGTAAAGATATTTTATAAAGTGAGTAAGTGGCAAATCAACTTTAACTCCTGTGGATTCAATTTCATGATTAATGGCTTTAATTTCAGAGAAAAATTTTAGAGAATCATTATCGCTCATTTCTAGATTAAATAGCTTCAACAATAACTGAATTATCTCTAATTCAGAATGTGAATCATAAAGTTATTTTAATTTTTTATGGCATCCTAAGTTGTTTTACACTGAACAATGTATCTACTTACCTCTTCTGAGACTGAAGTGGAGATTAAGGCATAAGCCTTCTTATCCTTACTTTGCCATATTCCTAGTTGTTTCTGCTCATCAGGCTACTCTGGTGCATTCTCTCCTTCTCCTTCACAAAATCCATCCCATAAATCATTAATAATAAGTGTATTTTTAACTTTCCTAAACCATTCCTTGTAATTTTCTTTTCCAGAAAGGACCACTCCAATTAAAGATACCAGGGAGTTCATATTTAAAAAAAATGTTTTAAACCACTAGCACCCTTAAAATAAACTTTTGTTTTAATCACTTCCAAAATCAAATTTCTCTTATAAATACTCCGTTCTTAAAAAATAATATCTTTAATCTTGCAGATTCATTAGAGATTATAGGCACAAATTTCTCATTTTTTTTAGAATTGATTTCTTTGGTTTTAACTTCCAGGTTCCATTTGTTTTTAAAAAACAAAGATTCATGTTTGAACTTGCAGATTAGTAATCAACATTCAACAGTACAGTACCAATCCAAAAATCTGTCAATAATCAACGTACAACAATATGGTACCAGCCTTAAAAAAACCAAGCATTTGGTGGTTTTTTTTTTTTTTTTAAACTTAAAAAAATCTTTCTCAAACTGTATTTGACCTGAGTAGGAGCAACCGACAAGGTTATCTCTTCCGATTTTCGATTGATCACACTACTTGATTTAACCTCTGTACTGGTCACGAATAACGAGTCCAGATGATCACTATAATCCCTCAACACCACAGATCAAGCAATAAAACACACACATATGTTGACAACACCTATTACACGCAGATGCATCCAAACATTGCAAGCACAGTAGCAGTTAACCGCTCTTACACACAGATGCATCCAAAAGCTACAAGCACAATAGGAGTTCACAGCACCATGAAGCCTTCAAGAGGGAGCTACAACAAGAGGGTTGTTTCAATTATCCAAGATCAACGGGTCTTTAAAATTTTTTTTTCAAACCACCAACAAGTTGATGCCTCCGAGCCAGGCTCTGAACTTCACCAAAACAAAAACCATGGATCAATATTATTCATTAATAACTAATATTTATATATTCAAAAGACCGCTAGGAGACAATTAGTTTGTATAACTTCTCTCCATATGGTAATAACATAAAATAACTAAACCACAAATCCTGAAGGATTAGTTTAACAATATATAGATGAATTCCATGGATAGTTTTTTCCCATATTCTTCTTAAATCTTGTTTGATGTCTTCCATTGTAGTGCATTCTCTCATTACATTGTTTGTATATCCTTGAAAAGCAATTTGGGTATAATCTTATGCCTCTTCACAACATGTGTTCATTATTTCTTCAACACAATGCTTATCACTTTGTTGTTTCACATCACCCTACATTTTCATTGTTTGATAAATACAACCCTTTTCCATGTTGAATACCTAGTTTTTGCATGCATCCTCATGGTATTGTCTATATTATCAGTGGCTACTCTTTTAATGCTATCCATCTATGCTTGTGTAGTCCTTCCCGTGGTTCTACATAGCATCTCATTGGAATTTCATCGCAATTTTATGGTCCCTTTTAAATTATTGTGAGGGAGTTGAATATTTGCAATTTGGTAATGAGATTTAAAAGATGTGCTACAATTGGCTATGTTGCGAGTTGCAGTGAAAAAGTGTAAAGACAATGGAGAGGGGTTATTTTGTCAAATGTTATGTTGATTTTGTGACGAGTGAAATCATCTAATCATATGTTACTGAAGCAAAGTGTTGGTCGCAAATCGCAATGGTAGCATGCCATGGTGTATCAAAAACAATTATAGTTTTCACCTTTTTGACTTAGCCATCATTTACTAATCTATCGTATTGTTAATATGTATTTCTTCATCAACAAATTTCTTGTGTGATTCTCCCTCGATGTAGTGTTTGTATGGCATCTCCCTTCACAATGTATTATTATATATCTGCCCATAGTTAAGGTTTATCATTCTTTGGTAGGAATGTATACATCATTTAATTCATTGTATTATATGTCTAAAGTTTTTTGGTGTTGAAATTCTTGTATTAGCCTCCAACGTGGTTTATTATTCCTTTGCAAGCATGTATTATGTTTTTCAATGTATGTGTCATGGCCTCTGAGACCTATTATCTTAAATTTTAAATGAATTGTATCACCTTTAAACACCATTTGTATAAGCTTTAACATTGTAATTTCAATTGCATTATTCTTTAATATATAATTTTGCATTTTAAAACATAATACCTCCCGCAGTGTTGGATATAATGATCTATGACATTTTTTTATTGTTTCCCTTGATATAATGATTTATGGCTTGATGGATGTTCATCTTCAAGTCAATTTTGTTTCCCCTTGTGGCACTTTACCTCTTTGGAAGATGAATCAACATCATGTATGTCCAAGTTCTAATGTGCAATGGCCCTTGCGGAGGTGGGAACTTTAGCCGTAAAACGCTGATCTAGAGTGCCTTGATACCACATTAGTGCCTATAGTCGCACTATTGCATCCCAGTAACATAGAGTCTATTGCTTCTATTTATGTAAGCAACTTTTTGCACACATAACTTCCCTCTTGGTACTTTGGTGGATTTTTATCAAATTCCTTTACACTTATCACCTTTGCATCCCCTAAATTATCATAACCTTCAATATATGGTTCTATCATAGCACTGAGTGTAGGTAATTATTTTAACTTCATCACATGTGTCATTCTTACTATTCATTTCATAGACTTTTATTGTTGTGCTTTGACTTCCCATTCCTTCTTTCACCCTTGCATCATATCATATTGAAGCAATTGATATACATAATTTTCATGTGTAGTCATTCAACATTTCATTCATAGTTTTGGCATTACTCCTCCATCATATCAGTATTTCAACGCATTTTGATATCCTTTTCTTTGCACCAACATGTCATTTCGATGCCCTTTTTGTATTATCGCTCCTTTCATTTTATATGATAGCTTTCAATATATTTTCATTCACATTGTATTTAATATATTCCTTTTTTGGTCTACGTATATGATATTGTTTCCATATTTTAGCACAACTCATCTTGTAGTCATACTTTTCATTGCATGGTTTTAACATGATTTCTTTTGTGAAATTTGCATCCTTGGATCGCATGGTTTGTGTAATGCATCTTTCACATTACTCCATTGCTTGAAGGATTTTATCACATATGCATATTCTTCGATCTTAGTGTGCATTTCAATGCAAAACCTTGTATTTTTTTTGTGCCTTATTTCATTCTCATAGCTTGTCCATTGTAGCAAACAACCATGATTGTAGTGTTTTATTATTTCATTTCAAGTTAATCATAGTCATTTATCACATACATCCTTAACTTTCCATTGTGCTCAGTCTAATTCATCTTGTTGAGAATGTTTTTTCTAGCCCATATGCCAAATGTGATATGATAGATTATGTGTACACTTCTCTTGTTAAGGTATTAATCTTGCATGCATCCATGGAATGCTATTATTGATGAGAGAAACTATAAGCACTAGTAGTTTAAAAAGTTAAGTTTTATAGAGATTCTAAAGAAACTTCCAATTATTTTGCTAATACAAATGACAAGGATGTTTCCAAATGATTTCTTAAAAAAGTGATATAACATGCAACATGTGGAGCTTTGTAAGGTTTAACCTTGCCTACATGGACAAACACATTCCTCAACCCTATTTAACATTCAATCACATGAATTGATTTAATAGCTTAAGGAAATATCATTATGGTGCACTTGTAGTCAAATCATGTAATTGACTATAAGATGTCATGAAACACCCAAGAGTATTACACTTAATGATATCATTTCAAAATCATGTGACTTAAGCAACACTTTATTCATCCTTATTCATCCAAAAGGAGGTAACGTAAAGTGGTGCAAGGAAAATATATGCAATATGCATCACTCATACATGAGCAACCACAACTTCCCATAATAGCTAGGTCATATAAGGTGTGATCAATTAATGACCAAGCCGATTCAAAACACAAACACTCATGTTAAAGCCTTGAAAAGGAGGGGGGAACATAAATTTAGGTAGTAGGATAAATTTTTGGGTGTTGTTGTAGTAACTACAACAATACCAAACCAACATAATGATATATAATTATGTTCCACATCCATCAAAATTTTAACCAAAGGAGTGATTAATAAGGCAAGCACATGTGAGAACACCACCAAATAGTAAGCACAATAATCCAACTGAGGAGAAGTGATAATACCGCAACCAATGAAACCCATAAAATGATATGATTCCATGAAGTTAATGGGATCTGTGGAGATGTATCCCCAAGTTTGTCTAAATATCAAGAGTGCCAACATCAAGTTGTTGTAAAATGTAACTAGGTTGGTCTTCGTGTTGACTATGTAATTATGAAAATAAGGAGACAAAGATAATAAAATCTATTTTGTTGTACTTGCTTCATGGGTTTCATGAGAAAGATTTTATTATGTATATATACTTCTTCTTGATGTCTATTAGGTTCTTGTATTCTAGGTATAAATAGGATTAAGTGTAAAAATCATGAAGGATCCAGTTCAGATGGATATGCTCCAAAACATTGTAAAGAAGCTCTCAACAAATATGGTTCTCAAGATCAACGTTGGAACATCTCCTAAAAACAAACTATAAACAATGGACAATATGCTAGAGATAATCCTTGTAAAGTCGGCTTGAAAAATGTTGGAAAGGTTGGCTCAAATTATGTCCCAACAGTTCACTAAATAGGTCGGCTAATTATAGATTTGAATAACTATAAATAGGCTAGAAAACTTCGCATAAATTACAGTGAACATAATTGAGATATGTATGAGATTTTTGATCAAGATATCAGTGATAAGAATTATGGACTTGTCTGAGGTTGTACAACGGTTAAAAGGGAATGAAAATTCACTTGAAATAGAAGCAACTGAAGGGTATAAATTGCAGAAGGAATTGAAGGTATAGATTGAAGGTATAGACTGCGGAAGTGACTGAAGGCTAAAGATTGCGGAAAAAACATGAGTATAGACTGCAGATTGATGAAGATAGTTTGAGAAGAATACAGTGCGGATACTTACAAGGTTGCAGTGCAGATGTCACAAGGGTTGTGATGATTTCTGAAGTGTAATGAAAGGAAGGTAAATCTGTGATTTACCTTCCGACAATAAAAGTATTACTTCTACGTAAAACATTTGAGTCCTGTACATTTTGGTAATTAAATTGATGAAATATTAACTAAGAAGAATACATAAGCTAAGAAGCTCACAAGTAATTATCAAGAAGAGAATTTATAACCCCTCCAAATTCTCAACATGGTATCGGAGCTAAGGTGTCAGTTAAGGAAGGGCATCTAATTCTCTAATATTTCGGGAGGCAATTGTAGTCTGAATGTCATAGTTTACAATTTTGATCATCCTCAGAAAATCTTGGGCTAATTTCAGAAGTGTTTTCAGATCAGTGGAATCACAAAAATGCTCTTAGCATACCTAGTGCAGATCACAATGAAAATAATAAATAGGATTTCGGTGATATGTTACAGCTTGGTTCTATGCTACTTCAGGTCCAATCAACAGTAAAAGAATAACGATGCTACCTCAGTAACATTCCATAACAGTCACACGTTTTGATGTTATATGTCGGTGTTGTCACATATAGTATTGGTGCTATCTTAAAGGAAATATTTCAGTGACATAATAATACCTCGATATTCTGACAAGAAGTAAGTCAGTGATCTCAGTGCAACAAGACTCAGACTAGTACAGTAAAAGTGATCTCAATGCTCTCACAAAAATAAGGTCTTGGCAATATAACAACAACGAGGTCTAACCACAAAGAAAATATTGATACAATCTCAGCTATTTCATCAATAAAGAAGGCTAGAAGACTAAAAGGAATTTCCATACAAAAGAAAAAAGAAGAAGTTACCTCTCATTAAAGCAACGATCCTCTCCTTGTCCTCAAAGAAGATCATCCAAAGAGAAAGCACTAACACATCTCTTCTCCACCGTCATCGAAAACATCAAAATGAATACTTTATCTTCACTTATCAAGTAAGTATTTTTCATTCTATAATCAAATTTGGTTAAATGACCTTTTTTTTGCAGGGAGATCTATGAGCTGGTTGGGCTACCAAGAATCCTTGCATAAGGAGGATAGCAGTCCTCGAAGAAAGTAAAGTCATGGAAAGTCTATAAAGGTCAAGATTTATCTGAATACATGGAAAGGGATAGAAGGGCTCAAAGGATTCTTATGGAATCAATCAAAGTCCTTACATCCCTTTATCTATGAAGAATTGGAGACATCAAGAGAATACATGATAAGCTGAAAGAAATATTCTATGCAATAAATAAGGTTATGTCATTTAGACCCAATTTTCATAAAATTGAGGTATTAAAGAATGAAGGGATATCTTCATAAGATCTCAACTGTGATATCTGGAAAAGATGATAAGATGGACAACATAACAAATAGACAAGAAAATTACCTCATTTAACTTGTGGTCTCTATGCTAGATGGAAAAAGACAAATCTAGGGCAAAAATGTTGTAGGATAAAAGACTCAAACATTTGTTGAGGAAATGTGGAAATACTTATGGACATTACAAGAAATATGGTCCTAAAGGGACAATCCAAATAGGAGAAAGAAAGGAAGTCCATATCATCAAAAAGAATGGAGGAAGATGAAGAAAAGAAGTTCAAGGAAAATCACGCAAACTTATGAATAAGGAATTGATTTCTGTTGGATATATGATAGGAAGCAATGTAGCATCCTGATCTAAGCATGGCAGGAACTCCTGGTGAATCAGCTCCGGGAAAACCTCTTTGACAAAAGAAAGTAGTCATCAAAGAGCAAGGGTCATCATAGAAACATACTTCTGGGATGTGATGACATATTGATGAAACAAGCCAAGGGAATGAAGCTATTCATTCCTAAAATTGCTACATGATGACTCAAGGGAAAAAGGTATGAGGTATGTATATATTTATATGCTGACATTGGATGCTGTGATGTCATGTTATATGGTTGCAGATAATGAACTTATGTACTTAGAAGTATGAACTATAAAAGATTATCTCTCAGTGCACGGAAAAATGAAATTATCATAATATTTCCTCATGGTATATGAGGTGGTTGTTGACAGTTCCCAGAAATGGAAAATGTGCAGAAAGAAGAGATCATGAAATGTAACCATGTCTTGAGGTAGGTATCATTCAGAGGCCAAGTAGATGTGACTAGAAGATCTCCTAGGAAGATATGTAGACTCTGACGAATGTCTGGAAACCCTTAGAAAAAACGTATCATAAGGAAATGTGTCAATCTCTATAAAGGATACCAATGCCTACAGGAAGATGTCATGGTGAAAGATAATCACTAAGGTAAATTTTGTTCTAAAATTTAATATGAATATGTTTATCTAGATGAATCTATGCAGGGCTTCTAATCATGAGAAAGGATGTATGATCCTTGGAAATGATTCAAAGGAAAGCAGCATGGCATAATAATGGACCAGATAAAGGAAGTCTGCTAAATCACTCTGATATATGACATGAATCAGGATGGAAGTGATGGATGGTCTGTGTCCTATGAAGCTAAAATTTGGAGATTCCTCTATATAAAAATCCATGACATAGAGAATAGGAATTATTCATGAGCAGTTGGGTGTCTCACCATGTCTGTTGGAGGTCCCTGGTTAAGAGGGAGCCCGATGGTAAGTTTCTTGGAAGAAACTTGGTAATTCCTAAAGATAAGCTTATGTACATTCTTTGCATAAGAATGAGTACATTCCCTTCTGGAATAAGATCCTCTCTAGTTGAGAGGGAGAGATAGACACATCACTCTGGTCTTGGGAAGATAGAATGGAGGATTGGGTAATCATATGGCATTCGATACTCTTTGAGAATGTGATAGGGAATTCAAGATAAGAGTAGTCGGGGACCGATATTCTTTGAGGGCTAGCTACCCAAGAGAAGAATAGTCTAGGAAGGTCATACGTTGGGAACACCAGGGTGGAGTATGTACCTTGGAGAGACAATGACGAAGGTGTCTATAAGTCATGTGTCTCGCCTGCATTTAAGCCCATTGTCTCATTAAAGAGATGGGGCTGTTAGTCAAGGCCTTGCACTAGTAAAATGCTGGTTGAAATGATACTATACAGATGCAATTACCAATCCAATTTTTCTTATGATATTCTTTAGTTTGAAAGTGATCATATGAATACCTCGCTAGTTAAGAGGGAGTGTTGTAAAATGTAACTAGGTCGGTCTTCATGTTGACTATGTAATTATGAAAAGAAGGAGACAAAGATAATAAAATGTATTTTGTTGTACTTGCTTCATGGGTTTCGTGAGCAAGATTTTATTATGTAGGTAGACTTCTTCTTGATGTTTATTAGATTCTTGTCTTCTAGGTATAAATAGGATTAAGTGTCAAAATCATGAAGGATCCAGTTCAGATGGATATGATCCAAGACCTTGTAAAGAAGCTCTCAACAAATATGGTGTTCAAGATCAACGTTGGAACATCTCCTCAAAATAACCTATAAACAATGGACACGATGCTGGAGATAAACCTTGTAAAGTCGGCTTGAAAATTACTGGAAAGGTCGGCTCAAATTATGTCCCAAAAATTCACTAAATAGGTCGGCTAATTATAGGGTCGAATAACTATAAATAGGCCAGAAAACTTCACATAAATTACAGTGAACATAATTGAGATATGTCTGAGATTTTCGGTTAAGATCTCAGTGATAAGAATTGTGGACTTGTCTGAGGTTGTACAACGGTTAAAAGGGAATGCTGAGTCACTTGAAATAGTTCAAGCAACTGAAGGTTATAAATTACAAAACCAACTAAAGGTATATACTGAAGGTATAGACTGCGGAAGTGACTGAAGGCTACATATTGCAGAAAAACATGAGAGTATAGACTGCAGATTGATGAAGCTAGTTTGAAAAGAATATAGTGCGGATACTTACAAGGTTGCCGTGCAGATATCACAAGGGTTGTGATGAATTATGAAGTGTAATGAAAGGAAGGTAAATCTGTGATTTACCTTCCTACAATAAAATTATTACTTCTGCATAAAACATTTGAGTCCTGTACATTTTGGTAATTGACTTGATGAAAGACTAACTAAGAATAATACATAAGAAAACAAGCTCACAAGTAATTATCAAGAAGAGAATTTATAACCCCTCCAAATTCTCAACACAAGTCTCGATCAATGTGGTGAGAATCACAAGATGGAACCTCATACAATGTATGTTGTAACATTATAAACTACTTCATAAATCGTCCTTGTTACTTCAACTCCTGTAGTTTTTGGCACTAAGTGGTTCATAGTTACTTTGGTCTCTTTGAGAATTCATAAGCATTATATTTGAATCCCTAACATTGAAACTCTTACATGCGTTGGTCCTCCATTCTCACATGCTTTGTTAGGTCCCTATATTACTAGTTTAGTCCCTTATTGTTATTAGCATAGCCCCCTTATTATTATTGTTGTACCCCTGTAACCCCAATATTGTTATTATTGTGCCCTTACATTATTATTGTTAGGTCGGTTAGGATTATATTGTGGGTCCATGGAATCCTATATATATAGAGGGAGGTTTTGGTCATTTGTATCATCCAACAATTATTCATTTATGTAATGTATTGGAGGTTTCCCCCTCGAAGTGGCTATTTCTAAGGCATTGATCTCTCTTTTCTTCTATTTTTGGAGCTGGTTTCATAACATTTGGTATCAGAGCTTTGGATTCTAGGGTTTCGCTGCTCCAAACAAGTCATTGTAGAATTTTCACTATAAATTGCCTTTTACGAAGGTTCAAAAGCTGAAATTTTTACAGAGCGAAGCTGAAATCCTAAGGAACATCATGGAAAAATTTTAGATCTTGGTTCGCAATATTTTCAGAGATATGATTTGTGCAAGTTAGGGATTTTTGCAGGCTCATGAATTTAACCTAAACTGGACATCGGGGAATTTTCACTATAACGTTTTTTCTACGAGGATTCAGAAGATGAAATTTTTATAGAGCGAAGATGAAATCCTGAGGAACATCATGGAAAATTTTCAGAGAATTAGTCGCAATATTGTCGGAGATAGGGTCTGTGGAAGTTAGATATTTTTCAAGATCCCGAATTTCATCTCAAAGAGGTGACCATGGGAAAATCGTCATAAATCTCTCTTTGAGCATTGAATTGGAATTCTGTAAAAAGAAGCCACACATACATGGATTGTAGTCTCTTGTGTATCAATTTCATAGCTGAATGAGGAAATAGTGACACGTGGCATGTCGTACAAGGTCGCTCTACTGAACCAGGCCATAATTAGGTCATTGTGGGAGATTCGGCATAGCTTTGTCTTGAATAATCCAAATCAGGTTAGACCTTTGGAATTTGAAAGAAGATGTAGAGGGCTACTACGGGGCCTAATTTCATATATTGAAGATCCAAAATCACAGAGATAATTTAGTTTCAATATTGAGCTCCTCAAAAGCAAGAAAAAGGTGTGTATTTTTTTCGAATTACATAAGTCTCGTTTGAAAAAAATAGTTTGAATTTATTCCAAGGGAATATTGAAGAATAGATATCAGTATAGGGTTATAAAATTCCCCCTAAAAATAATTCAAGACCCATTAAGCCTTCATAAGGCTCTACTATGACTTATGAAGACGAAGAAATGCAACATGAGATATCAAAATTACAAGAGAAAGTGCACCAAATTTCACTATCGCAAAGAGAAACAAAAAATGAAATGGAAGTTTTGAAGAAATTCTGTTGAGGAGGTAAATCCCCTCTGCGGACAGAGGCGATCCCTACTAGCCCAGCAGGGGTCTAGCAACAATCACGAAATGTTACGACGCAAGTTCCTAGTTACGAAATGAAAAGACCAAAGATAGAGGCCTACCTGGAATCCAATGCTACGATCTGAAGAAGAGAGCGTTCCCGTTCCTCATCCTCGGCAGATCACGATCCTCTATGATCTCCGTGGATGGATACCTGCACGTGCAAGAAAAAAATAGATACAAGCATAAAATCTGGCATACGTAACTAAATATCAGTCAGAAAGGATACTACTCATATTAACATAATCGAAAACAGAGTGGAACCATAATCGTATCATTCATTAAATAACAATCGAAAGAGATTACAACCAAAGTTATGACGTCGTGGTCTCCTTCGGATGGGTCTCCAATCATTCACGTCTCGCAAAGCTCACCAGGGAAAGGGAAAACCTCTCCTGAGTCTCTCGACGATAGTCTCCTTACTTGAGTCGGCCTTAAGGGAAGAAAGAGGGCTCTTACAGCACAAAGGCTCTTGGGAATTTTTAGATTCAAAGCTTAGGCACTTCAAGACTAGCTTGCCATGGAATTGAGCAGGCTTTTATAGATGGGGAAGGAGGGAGTTGGGATCCCTATTATTGTGGGATTGGCCCTATCAACAAGGAAGGTTCCATGGGAGGTGGCAAAACCACTTCCTTCCATAGAACTCCCGCAGCCAAACCTCCCAACTCAAGATAGGCAATGGTTTCTGAGTTTGTTGAAACACAACTTCCGCCATCTTTATTTAAAAAACACTCCTTAAATTGGCTGGCGCGACTACTGCTCTAGGACAGAGCTCCAGTTGGCGCAGCCTCTTTGTAGGATTTTCCCCATTGGTGCAAGTGGTGAACTGTCTGCCCGCACCAATGCAAAAGGAGATGTTTTTATGATTTTTTGCAAGGAGATGTCTTTAGGGCAATTGAAGCTCATGCTTAGAGGAATGCATTGATGATGTTTTCAAGGCATGACAGTGTTCACAGGTCACAAAATGGGTCCTCCATTGTGTGGGATGGGGAATGGTAGGGACGGTGACAAATTACTATATAACAGATGCCCCCTAAAGTATGAGGCCCAAGAGAGAGAGGGGTGAAATTCTTTACGAGAACATGTTCAACTAAAGGCCCGCCGTCGAAAAACCTGCGCAGAAAAATACAACTGATATCTCAAGTATATGATGTATGTGTGGTATGGGTGCAGCCATCCGAAACAGAGTACACTATAATCCGGATCCAGGGTATGGGCGCAGCCATCCAGTGAGGATCAAATAAATAGACTCAGGTATGGTCGCAGCCATCCAATCAATGAGTCATATACATAATGATAATAATCCACAATCGCAGCCTGGATTACAACAGACACAATCCAGGGTCTTGCACTCCATCTCGATCTAAACGAAGTACAAGTTCGAGCATGCGAATATATGAGCTAAAGTCGAACATGCAGGAACATCGTCTGATTACCAGCCAATGATGAAAGTTGTTAACAGACGCGAGAGGAACCACCAATAATGACAATGGCCCTCAAGGTACTGCAGGTACAATCTACGGTGTGTGAATCAATGAGTTGGTGTCGAACACCCGCAGAATCACTCGATCGGAGGCCAATGATGAAAACCTCATGTCGAATGTGACGAACCTGCCATTGAGGCATGCAGGCTCCAAGGTACCATAAAGGAGTCTCTAGATCAACTTCCTGGATAATGAGCTGAAGTCGACAAGAAGTGACCTTGATCAAAGGTGGGCCATAATGTTTCCCACATCATCGACACGAGACAGAGGAACATGATGTTTTGTTGTGAATCAGGATCGTATGAGAATCAAAGGAAGGTTGATATTTGCAGAGGTCAACTTCTCTTGAACATATAAACGACACGACAGTGGACTTGGCAGTATTTGACATCAACGGATCAGAGGTCGTGGTGACGAGGCAATGAGCAGAGGAGAGGTCAAAAGGGATTATCCAAACCCACGGAGGCAAAGTGAAGAAACGAGATGAGATGTCCCCAACTCGACACGAATGCAGACAAGTGCCATGTTCAAGAGTGACATACTGGCGACGACAACGACGATGGTTCGATTTTTCCCCCACCATTTCTGGCGAGTACCCCAATTATTTTTGATAACAAGCTTGAAGGGGATAGCATATGCTTGTAATATAAGTCTTCCCTTCGAGCGAATCCATCCTAGTGCATTTAACGAGTCCTAGGAAGGAGGAACTTGGAGAACGTCATTTCGACTGGGTCCGATGTCATCAGGGTTTAACGAGTCTGAAAAAGGGAGAACTCAGCGTCTTTTCATGTTTAGAGAGTTTGAAAAGATAGCAGAAAAGTAAACTCCATAGGTCCCTTTTCGTAAATAGTTCCTCAGATCTGAAAAGGTAGAAAACAATATCCGAGAAAACCTCCTAGTCGTGATAGGCTAGGGTATTCCTTTTTCGTAATCGATCCATCCCAGCCCGAAAAAGGGGTAAACGTATACTGGGTAGATGTCGATTCGTGTCCAATTTAACGAGATCGAAATGACAAGGGCCTCGGCAATCTTTTCATGTTTAGAGAGTCAGAAAAGAGTTGAAAGATGACTCCAAAGTGACTTTTTCGTGTATTTACCGAGTCCGAAAAAGTATAAAATACAACTCGTTTCCATCGTTAAAGTCGCAAAAACCTGCTGCTGCACATACCAAGCAAGCGTAAAACCCATTTTCGACATAATATATAAAAATATTCGATAAAAATGACTTTTTACAACTCATTTTATGTCAAAAAGTTATAAATATGTCAAATTGGTAAAAATAAAATTACATTTACTATTTACCTTGGTAAAAAGCAACAGTGGTCCATTTGGTGCAGAAATTTCTGACAATGATTGCGACAAATCCAGTTGACCATTCAGCTTCTCGTTTGCTACAGGTAAGAGGCGCTCCCTTGCTCTACATTTTCATCCATTTTTTGATAATTTTCCCTTGAAAATCAGTTCTACGTGGCCACTTTTGAAATTTTAGGGCCGCGCTCATTGGCGCGGGTATCGGGCACGGACCCACGCCAATGGGCTCTTTTATACAAAGGGCTCGCGCCACGTGGCGCGACTGTTCACAAAACAGCCGCGCCAACGGCCGAACCTAAAAATCCGCCTAAAAATTCGATATTTAAACCAAATTTCATGGAATTTGAGGCCTATCAGAGATCTAACTAAGGGCTTATGACCATATGAATGCAGGTAATCAAGCAAAATGGTGATTGAATGGAAAGAACGAGAGCATGGAGAAGAGGATGAACAAGCCATCCAAAGTGAAGCTTGCATGAATGCCCTCAGAAACTGTGGGCTGAAAAAGTTCTTACACCCTGTCTACGAGCTCAGCTCGAGCTCCTCCAGTATTTGATCAGTATCTGGGATGAACATGAACAGGTGTTCAGGTTACGAGATCAGGTATTAGAGCTGGAGGTTTCTGATGTTTATTTTATCACCGGATTGTCCCACAGAGGTCCGATCCCTTCTTGACTGGAAGCAGACCATCTGGGGAGAAGATGGAAGAAGTGATGGCACGAGTGTGCCGAGGAGCACAAATGGGATCAGGAAGCAAGAAAGTGGATATCCACACTATCCTTGATCTGGCATTGAGAGTGGTCCTACATACCATCATGCGGGCTGCAGGGTCGCAGGCATCGCACGAGGCCACAAAGGCCCAAATCCTGCTGGCCTCAGAATGCATGAGTCCCCTACTGTTCGACTGGGAAACAACAGTAACAATCAATATGAAAAGGCAGCTCACGAAATGCAAACAGGGTAAACTAAAACAGTTTGGTTATGGTTCCATCCTGGTATCGTTCATTCTGGAACGCTTACCAATATTCCAGGGCCAAGGGGCCGCAGTAGCAGATCCGATACCACGAGAGCCAAGAATGGCTCGTTGGGCAGCATTAATGCCCAGAGCTGGAGGCGGCCAACAGATGTCCTGGAGGCCGAAGTTCTTTAGGTGGTTACGGCGCCAGATGATTGTCATGGAAGACTGGCCCTATGCAGGAACTGACTTCACCGGAGACCCAAATCTCCCACTGCCAGAAGGAGATGACTGGGACGAGGAGTTGGGTAAGACCTCATATTTTTTATTTTTGATTTTTTATGTTTTTTTGTTAATACACATTCGTCTTAACACATTTTATATATGTATGCAGATGTGGGACCTGAGAGACCAGCTGGGATGTCTCCAATCTCACGGAGGACACAACTCACCGCTGATCCTCAGGGAGAGGGCACCGGAGGAGAGGAGTTGATCCAGAATCTTGAGGGCATTTCCCGAGGGATTCCAGACTATGCTTGGCTGGCGGACGTACCGATGGCATACCAGCGCCACACGGTGGGAGTTCCGAGTCAGATCCACCGAATCCTGAGACGCTTAGTGCGTGCAGTCACATGTTATCATGAGCACCATGCGGATTAGCTTTTAGGATTTATACCACTCCTATTTTTTGAGAGACATATCGTCTCCGGATGTACTTAAGACGATTATGTATATTTTGACTTTTATGTGACACACTCTATGTAAACATTTCGATATTTATATATATGTGCATATCTATTTCTGGATGGATCTTTCTTTACATGTGATGATGATTTACAAATTGCGCAAATGTCTGTCTAATACCAAATTTGCTACTGCATCTGTTAATGTATTCAAATGTTTGGGTATATGATGATATGTAATATAGTCAAAATTTCTTTCCATTAATCGAATACGCAGATACAGACGTAAGATGGACGGGTTCCTTACCGAATAGTGTCCGTTCAGTTGTAACACTACAAGTTGCGAATCTAGATACATGAGCAATTCATGGATACCAAGGTTTACTGCCTCGGTTAATAATTCTAACACAGCACTATATTCCGCGATGTTGTTCATGGTACGTCCTAGACACACTCCTTGCAGGTCAATCAACTCACCAGCAGGATCATAGATTACCCAGGCTGCTGAAGACAGATTCCTGGTACTACGGGAGGCACCATCCGCGAAACCAACAAATGGATGAATAGACATCTGCACAACCAGGAAGACCCGATCAGCAGAAAGATGTTTAGAAAGCACACCACACAATACATGCACACAAATGAAAAACACACACCTATGTACACACACCACACCAAGAAATCACTTCAGGCATAGTACTTTTTTAGGTACAACCCATTTCTGGGCTGCGCCAGCGGAACTCCTTCATAATCTATAAGCTCGTAGGCCCCGTTTTTCAAAACGCGTTTTACTATATAGGGCCCATGCCACATAGGTTGGAACTTACCGGCTCCAAGCTTGTCATGTGCTTGATCGTACAGGAGGACGAGGTCTCCTTCAATAAAGGAAGGAGGAGAAACAGATTGATCAAAATGAGTTTTGACCCTCTTCTTTTGTGCTTCGATAACCAAAGCGGACAAATGATGGGTTTCATCTAACCGTTCCAGATACAGAAGGCATTCTTCCTCAGCAGAAGTATTAGGTAGAAGCTCCACAACTAATTTTAACGAAGGAATCTCGCATTCAACCGGAAGAGTTGCTTCCAGGCCATACACCAATTGAAATGGTGTGAACCCAGTTGCACTCTTTGCAGATGTTCGGTATGCCCAGAGAGCTGAGAATAGTTGGAGATGCCAATTGGATTTGTGAATACCAACTGTTCGCTGAAGCATAGTGACCAAAACCTTGTTCACTGCTTCAACCTGACCATTCGCTTGAGGATAATATGGTGTCGAGCTGTCGTGACGCAAGCCCAACGTTGAAGTCAGCTCCGCCATCATATAATCTCGGAAATGAGTACCGTGATCAGTGACGATGGCTTGAGGAACCTCGAATCGTGCAATAACGTGGTTGAATATAAATTGAGCAGCCGTTTTCCCGTCAGCAACTAGTGTAGGCATCGCCTCAGCCCACTTGGTGAAGTAGTCAATGGCGACAATGATATACGCATGCCCCCCGGCCGAGTGAGGGTTACACGTCATAAAATCCACACCCCATTTGGCAAAAGGGCTGACGGTAATAACGGGATGCAATGGTAAAGGCGGCGCGCACATCTTGCGCTGAAATATCTGGCATGGATGACATTTACGGATTGCAGTGATACAGTCCTTGAATATGGAAGGCCAGAAATAACCTGCTCGCAGAATATTCTGGGCAGTAGCATACCCGGACATGTGTCCACCACAGGCACCACTGTGGCAGTCATTTAGGACTTTCTCAGCCTCTTCCAAGGTTAGGCATCGCCGGAGCACCGAATCTACTCCAACGCGATACAAGGTATCTCCTACTATACGGTAGGGTTGGGACTGGTGCCGAATCCGACGGCGGGCAGCTTTATCCAACTCAGACCGAAATGTCGAGGTCTGAAGATACACTATTATGTCACCGTACCAAGGGTCACGAGTACTGATGAGGAAAAGTGTTTCGTCCGGTATATGGTCTTCAGAGTGTGAGGGAACAGAGTCTGTAGGGAGAGAACATATCAAATCCACGAAGACCAGTGATTTAGTTGACTTAGCAGTAGTGAACTCCAAGTCAAACTCCTGCAGGATCACAATCCATTTGGAGTACTTGCCCCCAGTAATTGTCTAGAAAGAATATACGTCATAGGGTTGCAGTCTGAAACCACTGTTATCGTGTGCAAAAGGATGTAATGGCGAAAGCGTTGTACAGCATGTACTGCTGCTAATGCCAACTTCTCGACATGTGCATAATGTGTTTCCGGGTCGAGAAGGTTCCGAGACAGGTAATAAACAACATGTTCATCACCGTGATTGTCATCCTGCACCAAGACCATGGCTATGGTGCTAAATGCGGCGGCTAGATATAAAGTGAAGTCGCGGTGGTAATCTGGAGGATGAAGCAATGGAGCATTGACAAGCAACGTCTTCAGCTTCTCAAAGGATTCCTGAGCAATTTCGTCCCAGTGAAAGGGAACGTTCTGCTTTAACAAATGAGTGAATCATTTGGCCACCTCAGCATAATTCGGGATAAAGCGCCAAAGAAAATTCGCTTTCCCTTGCAGACTCTGTAACTGATACAGGGAGGAGGATGATGGGAGATTTACGATGGCCTCGACCTTTAAAGGGTCAAGGCGAATTCCGTCTTTCGAGACTATGAATCCTAAAAGACGGCCAGAATCAACGCAGAAGACGCATTTATGAGGATTGAGCCTGATATTATAGCGCCTGCAACGAAGAAATATCTGGCGGAGATGCTCAGGATGGTCCTCTCGCTTACCCGAATGGGCTGTCAAGTCGTCCAGATAAGGCTGAACGATATGAAAAATGTCATTAAAAGCATAGGGCATCGCACGCTGAAAAGTGGCTCCAGTGTTTTTCAAGCCGAACGGGAGTTTTTTGTACGCAAAGTACCCCATGGACAGATGAATGTGGTCTTGTGTTGATCCTCAGGTGCAATATTGATTTGGTTATATCCTGAGAAACCGTCCATTAAAGAATAGATCTCACTCCCAGCACATTCATCGATGATCTGATCTATAAACGGAGTGGGATAATTATCCTTTGGATAGGCGCGATTGATGTCGCGATAATCCACACAGACTCTAATCGTACCCTGCTTTTTATCGACAGGGACAATGTTAGACACCCATTCTGTGAGGGGGATGGGATAAATGAAACCCGCGTTTAGAAGTTTTTCAACTTCTGCCTTGATGGTGGCGGCTTTTCGAGGATGCATGGGCCGTAAGCATTGGCGCACGGGTTTCGCACCTGGATAGGTTGGAATCTCGTGTACTACGATACTGGGATCAATCCCCGGCATTTCCTCGTAAGACCACGCAAAAACATCTCTGAATTCTTTGAAAAGCTCAGTATAGACTTGAATCTCATCGGGAGAACAAGTCACACCCACATGAATATTCTCAACGATCCCCAGTTTAACGGAGATGTTGATTGGAACAGTTTGAGTAATGTTACTCAGGTTACCCTCCGAAAAAACCTCGTGCGTCAAGATGGGCGTTTGAAGAGGAGGGGAAGGAACCTGAGTAGCATAACGCTCCAGACAATCAGTTATTGCCCCCAAGATAGGCATAAACGAGGAGCGATGATGTCCATCGCCCCAAGGCAGCTCCTCAAGAGACATAGTTTCAATGATAGCCTCATCGGAAGGAAAAGTCTCTCTAAGAGGATCAGGTGAATCAGCCTGACCAAGCTAGGGGGATTGAGAGTAGACGTCGAGAGCCATGCTCAAAGGAGCATGCTGATGAGGTGGAGGGTCCGATGCAACAACAATCTCACAGTAGTTGATCTCTACTGGCGTTAAAGGCATGGATTCTCCAAACTCATATACCTGCTCAGGTGTAGGAATGAGCCAGGGGTCATCGGACCTGGACAACATGTTGACTTGAGCGGTATGTGGTGGCGGTGCAGGAAAGATACCCATGAGGACTGGGTCTTTGAAGAGACCAGGTCCTACACTATCTGGGGGATTCGGAATTTGATCCATGTATGGCACGTTGTTCTCAGAGTTAGAGGTGAAAAATGACAACTGATCCACTATGACAATCTTGCCCTCGTGAGGGAACTTAATGAATCGAAAGACGGTGGACGGCACATAGAGCATGGCATGGGTCCAGCTGCGGCCAAGAAGTATATTGTAGTTGAGTTTAGCGTTAACCACTTCTACTTCTACGTTGACAGTTTTTCCCTGTAATGTGATCGCTAGACTCTCGAGAACGCCCAGGGGTTTAGATTCCCGACCATCAAATGCCTCAAGGGCATTGGGAGACGACGACAAGGCTGGAGAGCCGATGGCCTTCCAGCAAGTGGAGGACATAACGCAGGTAGATGCACCCTCATCTACGACGGCCCTATGAATGTTCAGACCGTTAATCTCGACTTGAATAACCAAAGCGATTTGATGTGGAAGCCAGGGAGTAAAATTCTCCAGATCGAAGGTGAGAAGACTCGAGTCGGCGGGATCAATGCCCCCGATCACAGACAGTAAAGCCTTTCGTTGTGAAGGACAACTTTGAAGAACTTCAAGTGCGGACATGGCACATGGCGCCTGTGCCAGATCTTCAACAATACTGTAATGTTGAGCGGCACGAGCGTTTGGATTATAAGAAGATATTCGAAGGACACCTTTGGGAGGTGGCTTCACAACGGGTTCAAGAGAAGGCTTCTCGATTTCCAACGAACCAGAGACAGGTGGGGGAGGCAGCCCATCCGCAACTGCCTTCCCGGGTGCCTGCCGCGGTTCGTTGTAATCCTTCGACCGCGTAGCGACAGAGATAGGTGCAACAGTCTTCATCATGAAAACCTGAGACCCAAACAGTGCAGATGGTGACGGCTGTTCGACCATCTGGGTCTACTGGGATGGAAATGGCTCTTTCAAAACAGCCAGAGTCCCTTTAGGGCCTTTAAGAAATTGACTAACCTCGGATCGTCGTGGACAATCCTTAGTATAATGGTCCCCTTCACAGATAAGGCAAGGGTACTTCGGTTTACGCTGGGAGCCATCCTCAGTACGAGATTTAGATTCTGGTTTCAGGGCATCAGATTTAGATTTGACTTTGCCCTTCTTCTTCCCCTTGGAGGATTTGTCTGCAGGATTGGCCTGAACGGCATTCACCTCCGTGGTTTTACCAGAATCGGATGAGGCGGGATTGGCAGAGGTATTGTTGGAAGAATTAGCCTTCTGCTTCCCATTCGAAGATTTCTTCGAATTCTGAGAGACAGAACCAATGACACCATCCACCACAGGGGTGGGCGGAGCCTTAGTGGTTCTGGGCCGTGGAGCATCAGTCAAGATGTCATAAAGCATGCTGGATTGTGAATAGACAAGATCTAGGTACTGGGCACGCGCGATGGCTTGTTCCTCTGTCACGCACACTCCCATCATGATATCCTGAGAAATTTTATTCACAAAGGAGGTGGTGAACCCGTGAGTCAATATCTGATCAGGTATGTGAAACTTGATCAGTCTACGATGGCGCTGCCACTCATGAATGTGATCTGAGATGTGAGTGGCTTTATCCTGCTTCAGGGAAGTCAGGAGGTGCGTCCTGGCTTCATACCGAACTGGTAACTGGAAATGCGTGAGGAAAGCCATGGCTAAAGAGTTGAAATCTTGAAAAATTCCACGGGATAACTCTATGTACCACTTAGTAGCAGCTCCAGTTAAATTACGCTGGAAGAGGCGCAGGCGAATCAAATCGTCGACCCAAGAGTTAGACGAACACCAAAGATGATATGTCATCACATGCGCCTGGGGGTCCTCCCCAGCTTTTCCCTCAAACTTGGGGCAATCACCTGGTATCTTGGTGGGAACCGGAGGCCAATATGGATTATGCAAAATTGGATCATTGGTCAACTTTGAAACATCCGACAGCTCTAAGGTAGCCAGGAACGGCAATGGAGGATTAACTGCCATGCCAGGCCCAGGATGAGGTCCGGTACCCATACTCCACAATGGTTGTGAATATCCTTGCCCCCACGGGTTCTGTCCTGCAGGATTCTGACCGTAGGGGGCGTAGGTCGTATAACCAGACTGATTTGGATGCTGGTAACCATAGTGTGGGGCTTGATAACCAGGGTACAAACCCTGATTATGCATCGGCCCTGTATAAGCAGTGTTTGGATTTGGCTGCTGAGTGTAGGTAAAACCGGGTGGAGGAGGATAATACTGAGAGCCTCTGGGGTGGTTATAGTTCGGTTGAGACTGACCATGAGGAGAATAACCACCGTGAGGATGAGTAGGCTGCTGAAAAGTGGAACCCTGCGGAGCCTGATAAGTAGGGTGCAGCTGTTGATTTGGCTGCGCCATTGAATGAACCGGCTGCTGTGCAGGGTTAATGGAATGAGCGGCCTGCCCTGAATGAACAGGTTGACCTGACTGAGAGGGCTGACCTGAGTGAACAGGTTGACCTGGATGCAAGAGCTGACCTGAATGACCAGGTTGACCCGGATAGACAGGAGGCGCCGGTTGCGCAGGTTGAACTGGTTGTAAGTGAGCCCCAGGTTGTACCGGATGGGCCGGTTGTCCTGGAGGTGGGACACCGGGTTGTACTGGATGAACCGGTTGGCCTGGTGGTGGAACAGGACTAGGTGCTTGCTGGAAACCAGTTTGACTTGAAGCAAAACCATAGGATGGTCCTGGCTGATATGCAACGTTAGAAACAACAGGATACTACGGTTGCATCGGTAAAGAAGGCTGGATTTTCCCCCCAGGACCATAGACCGGTCCCGGTTGATACCTCGGCTAAGGCTGAACAGGTTGACCAGAAGGGCTATAATACTGTCCTTGCGGACTGTACGACGACCCTTGTTGGCCGACAGGATAGCCTTGAATGGGCTGTCCCTGTGGATCATAAAGATAGCCAGGTTGGCCCGTAGGTTGGCCTTGGAAAGGTTGTCCCTGCGGGTTATAAGCCTGGTTAAAAGGTAAACCTTGAGCATAGAGATAAGCCTCAGGAGCGGGTAGACGCAAAATCTCCCCGTGCTCGTCATACTGACCTGGGAAAGCATACACGGGAGTACCATCTTGTGCATAATGCGAAAAGTAAGATCGGTAGGGATCTTGGGAGGACGGTCCAACCTCGGCGTTCGGCTGTTGCAAGGACAACCAATACTCCTCCAGAGAGATGTTCTCCGATATAGCAGTAGCTAGATAAACATCTTCAGGAGTTGGCCCAGCCCTATTAGCAGATGCTGAGACAACTGGAGAAGAGGCGGCCACACAGACAGTGGGCCGGACGGGAACAGAAGTGACGGGCGTCTGAGGAGACACCCCGGGTGTAGTAGCAGCTGGCCTCGAAGTAGGAGATGATATTCCCATAGAGGCTACAGCGGAAATGATCTGACCTAGAGATCTGTATCCCTGTGGTAAAGAAGGACTGGCTGTTGACATGGCAGCCAGCTCAGAGTTGTCTCCCTCAAACAATATTCGTGGGAAGAACTGATAGTCTTCACCAAACATTGGGATTTCCTCACCAGAATCACTCATGGTTGATCCTGCCGTTAAATCACGCAAGAGACGGTGAGGACTAGGAGGAAATACAACAACAACAAAAGGCGAACCCGAGGTAAGAGAAAGGAAATCAACTCCTAATCTCAATTCAGACACAGGGTCCGAAAAGGGCCAATTGAACTCAACTGGTCCTCCAAAGGGTTGCTAAGCGAGAACCGGTCCCCCGTCAGGAAACTCGGAAACAACAGGCTGATGTGGTTCGACAGAGGATTGGGAAGCCTTCGAAGAATCGTCCGTGTAAGGATTACCAGTAGACGAAACCGAAGGTTTCGCCACTGTGGCAAAAGACTAGAGAAAAAGAAGCAAACACACACACGGGCTGAAAATGAGTTAAGACACACGATCAAACGGTCAACAAGCAATATTTAAGCGGGCGTGTAATCATGGGTGATTAATTTTTACCACATTGAAAAGTAATAAACTCTATCGTTTCATATTTTAAGAGTCGAGAAACAATAGAAAGATGACTCTATCTCTTTCAGATTTGATACAAGCGTGAAAGGGAAAGCGCTCGACGGTCTTTTCAAGTTTAGGGAGTAAAAAAAGACCAAATGACTGCTCAGGAAAAACTAGGCACAAAGGGTGTACCAAATATCCGTGAACTGCAATATACACCTTGGTTTTAATAATGAAACAAAAATCGACCAAGGACTTTCCGTACGTGCAGGAAATCTCCCCGAATGCTGTGTTCGGTGTATCACGGGTATAGGGCGGAAGATTGGGCTTCCTGTGGATAAAGGATTGAAAACCTAGAGGGGTCTCCCTTTATATACGCGACGGTACGGGGAGCACAAGTCCGTACTAGCGCTGTCTAAAGCCAAAAGGCAAATGACAGCTGCTAGGTTTAAAGACGCCGGAACACGTCTCTAGCCTAGACCTCTAAATATGTTCCGTTAGATTTCAATGCTACCTTAGGTTAATTGGATAGATTTTAAAGTTGATCTTCAATTAAGTTTCAATTTTCAGGCCCTATCGTATGTAATGTCTTAAAAGACTCTTAAATGCAAAGCTACATGCCACAGTCCAACATTTCGTTCGATGAAAACTAGTTACAGAAGAGTTGAGAGCTTTTACACAAACGAAATGATCGGAAGACAAACAATGAGATCTCTAATGAAACTAATGAAATTGAAAATTTTTCATTCAAATCACTAATCACTAGCAAAACCGAAAAGATTACAATTTGCACTAATTAAACCAAAAGCACAAGAGATTTTTTTTTTTTGGTAATTTTCAACGTTTGATAGCTAATATGTACTAAACAAACTAAAAATAAATGGAACAACCTGAGAAACGATATTGAGAGAGCAAAACAAACAAATTTCACTCAACAACACAAGCAATCAGATCCCAAATCGACCAAAGTCTCTCAAAACCAAGAAAAGACTCAAAGGCTCCAATGGACCGTGTGATCTAGGCCCAAGGCAAGACCAAACGAAATTTGAATGAAGGAATGAAAAATCACCCAAAAATCGCAACAAAACAATGAAGAACTACTAAGAGGATGTGGAGGAGCAATCAGAAAGTCGACCGGACAAACGAAACACCAAAACTCCCAAGGAGGGCTCGATACACTAAGCCACTAGATGCCCTAGGGCTCAAAACGTGAAATCGATAGATAAAAGCAAACAACCAAAGGATGGAGGCGAATTCCCAGTAAAATAGGACTCCAACACACTCAGGTAGTCGAAAAATCAAGAAGAAAAGCACTGACCAAACCCAGAGAGCTCAAAATTGAGGAAACTCAAAAACCTTACAGGAGTGGCGCGACTGTAAGGCTGCAACTGGCGCCAGAAAGCAATTGGCGCGGGCTAAACAAAAGCAACATGCGCCAATTGGCGCGATTGTCGAGCTAAAAAGCGCGCCAGTCGAGTTTCTCAGCCAAAAACAAAAAAGAACTACTCCAGAAGCAGATCAATGTATACTAAGCAAACCAAGAAGTAAAAAACAGCAAAAGAACCCAACCCAGAAGGCTCATCAAGCAAGGAAAATCATAAAACAATCAAACGAGACAATCCAAACGAGATAGTGAAAAATGGACGATCCCCAGTGGAGTCGCCAAATTTTTGAGGAGGTAAATCCCCTCTGCGGATAGAGGCGATCCCTACTAGCCCAGCAGGGGTCTAGCAACAATCACGAAATGTTACGACGCAAGTTCCTAGTTACAAAATGAAAATACCAAAGATAGAGGCCTACCTGGAATCCAATGCTATGATCTGAAGAAGAGAGAATTCCCGTTCCTCAGCCTCGGCAGATCACGATCCTCTACGATCTCCGTGGATGGATACCTGCACGTGCAAGAAACAAACAGATACAAGCATAAAATCCGGCATACGTAACTAAATATCAGTCAGAAAGGATACTACTCATATTAACATAATCGAAAACAGAGTGGAACCTAATCGTAATCATTCATTAAATAACAATCGAAAGAGATTAAAATCAAAGTTCTGACGTCGTGGTCTCCTTCAGATGGGTCTCCAGTCGTTTACGTCTTGCAAAGCTCGCTAGGGAAAGGGAAAACCTCTCTTGAGTCTCTCGACGATAGTCTCCTTACTTGAGTCGGCCTTAAGGGAAGAAAGAGGGCTCTTACAGCACAAAGGCTCTTGGGAATTTGGAGATTCAAAGCTTAGGCACTTCAAGACTAGCTTGCCATGGAATTGAGCAGGTTTTTATAGATGGGGAAGGAGGGAGTTGGGATCCCTATTATTGTGGGATTGGCCCTATCAACAAGGAAGGTTCCATGGGAGGTGGCAAAACCACTTCCCTTCCATGGAACTCCCGCAGCCAAACCTCCCAACTCAAGATAGGCAATGGTTTCTGAGTTTGTTGAAACTCAACTTCCGCCATCTTTATTTAAAAAACACTCCTTAAATTGGCTGGCGCGACTACTGCTCTGGGATGAGTCAGCTTGGCGCAAATTCTCTTGTGGTAGGATTTTCCTATCGGGTTGTAGTGGTGAACTGTCGCCGCCAATGCAAAAGGAGATGTTTTTATGATTTTTTGCAAGGAGATGTCTTTAGGGCAATTGAAGCTCATGCTTAGAGGAATGAATTGATGATGTTTTCAAGGCATGACAGTGTTCACAGGTCACAAAATGGGTCCTCCATTGTGCGGGACGGGGAATGGTAGGGACGGTGACAAATTACTGCATAACAAATTCATGGAACTAAGATGGATGGTTTGAAGAAAGGCGTGGAAGCTAAGATGAATGGTTTGGAAGCTAATATGGATGGCATGGAAGCTAATATGGATGACAGGAAGCTAAGGTCAATGAAAAAATGAAAGACAACATGGAAAGCATGAATAATGATCTAAAAGTAGACATCGAAGGTTTGGTAAAGTTGATACAAGAAATGTTTCCTAATGGTGAAAAGTTAGTAGAGGAAACTCATGATGAGAACAAAATAAATTTTGATCGTGATTTCATAAACACTAATGTTGGATGGAAGAACCACCATATTCCAAATATGGATATGAGGAAGTTTGATGGCAAGGATCCCATAACATGGATACTATAGACGGAGCAATATTTTGATCTTAATAATGTGAAAAAAACACAAAAGGTACACATTGCAACTTCACATTTAGAAAAAAATACATTTGTATGGTATCTATGGATTTGTTCCCCAAAAAAATTGTCACTTGGTTAATTTTTATGGAGGAAATGATAGCACATTATGAGGATACAAAAAAAACACCTTCTTTAGCCAACTGATAAATCTCAAACAAAAGGGTTCAGTGGTGGAGCGCATTGAGGACTTCCAAAAATTGAATATAAGGGTAACTGATATTCCAAAGGAACATAGGATTGATGTATTCATAGGGAATTTAAAGGATAACATCCAACATGAAGTTCATGTTTGGGAACCTGATATATTGGAAAAGGCATTCAGGTTGGCAAGAAAAATTGAATGTAAAATTATGGCGACAAGGAATCCTACCATTCACATATATAAATATGGAAGTGTCGCTACTCCTAGACTTCCACAACCTACAAGGTTGACACAACAACAATTGGAAGAAAAAAGAGAAAAAGGTATTTTCTACAGTTGTGATAGAAAATAAACTAAAGGTCATAAGTGTGCTAAGAAGAAATTATTTTACATAGATTGTGAAGAGGAAGAAGAAAATGAACAAGAATCTTCAAAAGAAGAGGATATACACCAGGAACCAACCCTAGAAGAGGAAGAAATGAGTCTGGCCATATAATGTAATGCATTGGTAGCAATTACCACTCCTCAAAATCTATAGATAGAAGGACATATCAAGAAGAAAAAGGTAATATCGTTGATTGATTCAGGTAGTACCCATAATTTTATTCATTGTATGGTAGCTAAGGAATTGAATTGTTTCCTATACCCAGCACCAGAATGTCAAGTGATGGTTGCAAATGGAGGAACTATAAATTTCTCTGGAAAATTCCATAATATCAAGCTAACCATGGGGGAATATGTATTGAGTAGTCCAATGCTTTCCATTCCAATGGGAGGTACTGATGTTGTACTAGGAGTACAATTGTTACAAAATTTGGGGATGATAGCTTTTAATTTTCAAGAAATTTTCTTGAAATGATTTTCAAAAGGAAAGGAAGTCGAATTACGGGGTATCGTAGGGAAGCTGGGAAATATAATAAGCTCTAATGTCATGACAAAGCTTCTGAAGAAAGAACAGTGAGGCATAATTGCACAATTATGCTCACTAGAAGTTCCAACATCAAAATCATCTATTTCTGCAGATCTCCAAAAAGTCTTGGACAATCATTCCAAGGTGTTTGAAACTCCCAAAGGACTCCCACCTATTTATGATCATGATCATGCTATTCATTTGATTCCAGGAAGTGTTCCTCCAAACATCAGGCCTTATAGATATCCTTATGTCCAAAAGAGCGAAATTGAACGTATGATTGCAGAAATGTTAGAGGCAGGTATAATTCAACCTAGTCAAAGTTGTTTCTCTGCTCCTGTAGTATTGGTACACAAGAAGGATGGATCATGGCGAATGTGTCTGGATTATAGGGAGCTCAATAAGCTCACCATTAAAGATAAATTTCCCATTCCTGTGATTGATGAATTATTGGATGAACTACATGGAGAAATTTATTTTACCAAGTTGGATCTTCGTTCAGGATATCATCAAATTAGAATGAAGACTGAAGATATTCCAAAAACAGCATTTCGAACTCATGAGGGTCGTTATGAATTTTTGTTCATGCCTTTTGGCCTTACCAATGCACCTTCTACATTTCAAGGGTTGATGAATTCCATTTTCAAACCCTTCCTTAGAAAATTTGTGCTAGTATTTTTGGATGATATACTAATCTACAACAGGTCTTGGAAGGATCATGTTGAACATGTTGACAGGGTGCTCAAACTATTGCAGGAGAAACAATTATATGCAAAAACATACAAATGTTTCTTTGGAGTACAAGAGGTGGAATATCTGGGTCATATTGTATCTCACGAGGGTGTTAAAGTAGACCCTAACAAAATTAAAGCCATTAAGGAATGGAAAGTCCCCACAACCATAAAGAAGTTGCGAGGATTTCTCGGGTTAACAGGGTATTATCGCAAGTTTGTTAAGAATTATGGGAGAATAGGAGCACCTCTAACAACATTATTGAAGAAAGATGCATTTTCATGGACTCCTGAAGCAACTAAGGCCTTTGAACGTCTTAAAGAGGCAATGTGCCTAGCACCGGTCTTAGCTACGCCAGACTTCACAAAAACCTTTATTGTGGAATGTGATGCCTCAGAAAATGGAATTGGTGCAGTTTTAATGCAAGAAGGAAGACCCATTGCTTTTGAAAGTCGTCCAATCAAAGGAAAGTATTTACAAAAACCTATTTATGAGAAGGAAATGTTAGTAATACTGCATGCACTAAAGAAATGGCGAACTTACCTAATGGGAAGACACTTCAAGGTAAAAACTGATCATGATAGTCTTAAACACTTTTTGGAACAAAGACTATCTTCATAAGAGCAGCAAAAATGGGTCACAAAGATGTTGGGTTATGACTTTGAAATAATCTACAAAAAAGGGAAGCTAAATGTTGTTGTAGATGCACTCTCAAAAAAGAATGAAGAGGTGGAAGCATTGCTTTGTGCCATTTCTATTATCCAACCAGATTGGATAACCAAAGCAAGGGATGAATGGAATAAGGATGAAGAAGTGTGGACACTCATTCAAAAGTTGCAGCAAGATCGTAGTACATCTGATACATTTAGTTGGAAAAATGATTCCTTATGGTACAAATATCGCTTATATCTTTGTAATAATTCCCAACTAAAACAAAAGATTATTTTGGAATTGCACACTTCTCCTTTAGGAGGACACTTAGGATTTTTAAAAACTTACCTAGGTCTTCTACAACCTTTATCCATTCCAAGTCAACGCTGGGAGAGATTTCAATGGATTTTATCACAAGTTTACCTAAGTCTGAAGGAAAGAGTGTCATCATGGTGGTAGTTGATAGACTTACCAAGTATGAACACTTTTGTGCATTATCTCATCCATTTAAAGAAAGTACAGTTGCTACTACATTTATGGACACAATTCAAAAGCTACATGGAAACCCAAATATTATTGTGAGCGACAGAGATCCCATTATTACTGGAAATTTTTGGACAGAGTTATTTTCTTGTTTCGGTATTCAATTACCTCATAGCTCATCTTATCATCCTCAATCCGATGGTCAAACTGAGATAGTGAATAAATGTTTGGAAGTATATCTTCATTGCTTTGTATCTGATAAATAAACACAATGGGTCAAGTGTTTACCTTTTGCTGAATGGTGGTATAACACTTCCTTCCATACTGCAGCAAAAATGACCCCATTTATGGCACTTTATGGATATCACCCACCATCCATCACATCATATTTAAGAGAAAATTATAAGGTTCAACTAGTGGAATATCACATCAAGCATCAACAAGAAGTTCTCCAACCCTTAAAGGATAACATAAATTTGGCACAAAATCGAATGAACAACAGGAAGGTCAACATCGCAGCGAGAGAAGTTTTGATGGAGGAGATTGGGTATTTTTATGGATACAACCATACAAACAAATGTCCCTAAAGCAAGCTGAGAATGATAATAAATTATCACTAAAGTACTATGGTCCTTACAAGGTGTTGCAAAATATTGTTACTATGGCATACAAATTGGAGCTTCCTGCTTCTTCGCGAGTGCATCCAGTTTTCCATGTTTCATGCTTAAAGAAGGTTATAGGTGAAAATATTCCAGTTCAAACAATATTGCCAGAAATTGATGGGGAAAGAAAAATCATATTAGAACCTGAATCGGTCACAGAAACAAGAACTTGACAACTACAAAATCGATCAATTTCAGAGTATCTCATCGAGTGGAAGAACTTACCCACTGAATATTCTACGTGGGAGGATGAGAATTTTATACAGTAGCACCCAGAGCTACTCAAGCGTTGAGGACAACAATTTTTTTAAGGAGAGGGGCATGTTAGGTCCCTATATTACTAGTTTAGTCCCTTATTGTTATTAGTGTAGCCCCTTTATTGTTGTTATTGTACCCCTGTAACCCCAATATTGTTATTATTGTGCCCTTACATTATTATTGTTAGGTCGGCTAGGATTGTATTGTGGGCCCATGGACTCTTATATATAGAAGGAGGTTTTGGTCATTTTTATCATCCAAATTTTTTTCATTTATGTAATTTATTGGAGGTTCCCCCTCGATGTGACTATTTCTAAGGCATTGATCTCTCTTTTCTTCTATTTTTGGATCTAGTTTCATAACATGCTTTGTCTTCTTCTTTTTTTTGGGGGGGGGGGGGGGGGGGGCCGGAGGGTCTTAGGTGATGGTGTTGGGTTGGAATTTTTTTAATCATAATTTTATCTCTAAGTCCTAAATTGATTCCTTTTATTAATCCTATTTATTATTTGGTTTACCAATTGGTCCTTAGCTCCACATAGTTTGTTCCTTTTTATTACTTTTTTCAAGGTATTTGATATGAAGTTCTTGACCCTATTTTTATTACAATCCTTGAGTCCCCCAATATATCTGTTTTCTTGGGACTCTTTGTTAAGTACACAAGTGTATTCATAATTATACATAATCATGTTCATAGTCCTCTTCTTTCATGCTACCCTATTTTAATAGTAGTACTCATCCTCTTTCTCACTCAATTATTTTTACTAAAATTATATATTAAAATGATCTCTTCTAAGTGTTTCTTCTCTAATTTCTCTTTGTTCTTCTAATAATCTTACCAAAGTTTTGCATCATTATTAACTAATATTTAGTAAGCTTATATTCTCTAAGGGGTTGAATTTGTATAACATCATGTGTCTCCCATTGCTTTCAAGTATGCCTTAGCCACATTCCCCCTTCTAAGAATCTCATTAAAAGTGGGATAATTTTTCATTCTGGTTGATAAACCAATTTTTGGAATTCCATAGGCTCCCCATCCTTGCTAGGATTCTCATTTCTTAATTGTCTCTTCTATCAAATTCCTAGATTTGCATTCCAATGATTCCAACTTTCCATTGATTTATTCTAAGTATGAATACTACTCATAGACTTGGCTCCTTAGTTGATGAACTTCTTTAGTGAGTTCTTCATGGCTCTAGAAGTTATTGAGATGAACATGGCCTCAATTGGTCACCTTAGACATGCTATGGGTTTATAAACAAGAAGTTTCCTTTCCCACTTTTTTGTACTAATAACAAGAGGGTTTATTAATCATTAGTAATGTATCTCTGGATTAACTCCTCATGTATGGTTAACCAATAGGCTATTTAGGAAACAAAATCACCAGTGAATACATAGGTAACTTGTAATTATTAACTATGCCTTTAAAGTGTGCATGTGGGAAGGGTTTGTTCCCTACATCTAGCAAACACAATAAAGGAAAAATGCATGATGCAAAGGGTAAACTCTTCCTTTCATACTTTATAATGTGTTGAATAGAACCAATATTAAATGTTTTGTCTCACATTTAGAGTATTTACAAGGATGCCTTAGGAACCTATGAAAATTCACCAACTTAAACTCTAACTACATGTGATTTGAGAATAGGAAAGCATTGTTTAGAAACTTATACTTCCATAACCAAAGTTTGATCTCCTTATCACTTAGTTACTATTTGATCCTTCAATATATTGATTACATGGAATGTAACTAGGGGTGCATGTATGTTTCTCTAAAACTAATTCAAATGTATATCTAGGGAATGTTGTCTTCCTTGATATTGATAACATGTGTATGTTATGAATATGGTTTAATATAATGAAGTGCGGAAATAATTAAAGTGTGGAATTTTCAATATAGATAATAAATTTACCTTTAAGGAAGGAAATAAAGCATTCCTTTAATATATGTTCTCACTCATATTATCTTTATAGAAAAAATTCCCTGGCCTGGGAGGACCTAAGGAAGCTATCAAGAAAGTGTAATGTTCCAATTGGGGAAAAACAAGCACAGTAGGGAATATCTTAAGATATTCCACTATGGAATCACAGCAATATGGAATCACACCAATAGATATAAACCAGAGATATACTAGTTGGGAATTTACTGGTTATATCACCTCTAAAGAGAGGGTGAAAACTAGAGGCTTCCTAGCCCGTTCCAGACTCTGTCTATAGAAGGTTGGTGAAACACAGCAAGTGTGGGAATGACAAAATCATCTTGGATTTTTCTTCCCTTGGGAACCTTAGATCTACAGATCTAAAGAATGGATCCAAAGATAAGCAAAAACCAAATAAATGAGAAGCGGGAAATTCCACTCTCAGGAAAATCTACAATAGGCTCAAGGGGGACGTTGTATAAGCAAGCTAGTGTTAAAATAACGTAGAACAGGTCTGGGTTCCATTATTTTAGGCTATTTGGGACCTCCATGCAGAGTTTCAACAAAAAAAAATGAGTTTAGAGGCCTTAAACAGATCTCCCACAATCAACACTAGCTGAAAATCAGCTAAAGGAGAGGGTTGAGTTAATGGAGAAACCCTCCTTCAGGAATTGTGCAGTTTTTGCTGGAAGTCACTGGAAATCAGCCATTAAACTCATATTACAGTATGAAAGTAAGAAATCAGATCCATAATGAATTTCCTTTGTAGAAGCATTGAATTTACATAAAGCAAGAGCAAGAATCCTTCAGAAATTGTAGCAGTAACACATGGAAAAGCTGCAGAAAGACTTGACAACGTCCTATATGAGGAGATTCAGATATTTTAGGTTGAAACTTAGATATAAAACTGATAAATGGCTAAAACATCAGATCCATACTAGATCTGGAAGCTACTCAGCCTTCTTAACAAGATCCCCTTGGGGTTGTATCAAAATAATGCATAACAAAGTGTAGATCTAGCTTTTAATACACTGAACTGTAGAAAAATTCAGAGATTTCTGAATATGGCTTTCATTAAATTATATATCAGATCTGAATGTGAATAGATCATCAAACTACTTGAAAAATATTCAAGGGAGAGGTAAGCCTCAATCACTAGGAAGCAAGTACAATGTGAAATCTAAGCAGCAATGAAACATGCACATAGAAATAATGCAGTTCCATAAGGAGACAACACAGTAGCTTAACAAAAATGTTATAGCAGATAAAATTACAGATCTGAAATCAAAATGAGAGTGAGATCCTCTTCCGGGTGGTCACAAGACACCCTCCCTGAGAGAAATCTCCTCTAAACAACTAGATCTTGCAGATCTATTTCACCCACTTGCTGCAACTCGCAAACAACTACAAAACCCTCAACAGGACTAGTGCTACTATAGAGTTGTAGCTTGGCCATAATGCTGGATAGTGGAGAGATGCATCACAATCTCCTCCAAAGAGCTACTCCATGGAAGGAGAGAGGATTCCTAAATAGGAGATCCTCTTCCCTTAGGCTAAACAGCCAAGAGAATAGAGTTGCTGGAGCAACTTCTCAAAATTCTTCAACAACCTTTTCTTGCTGCCTCTCCTTCTTTTTATAACACGAGGGCTTGCCAAAACCCTAAACTGTCTTGTTCAACTTATCCTCTTTCACACTAGAGATCCTCTTCTAGAAGTACGTTGTGCTTGATGGATAAGCTTCCCTCCAAACTGTGCTGTAGGTGGGGCCAAGGTTAACCCATTCAAATGAATTTCCCCTTTTCACACTTAGGGGTGTTTAAGATAATAGCCCATATTTGTCCCTTTTCACATTGGGCATGTATTTATTCTCAACTTAGGAGTTTAATAAACCTCCTTCACATAATTTTATTCATGAATAAAGCAAACTGAAAATAAAATGCAATATTCCCATGAGCTGCAAAAATTGGGAATATTACAGTCTCCCCCGGAAAAAGGTTGTTTTCCCTCAAGCAACTCTTATTGTATATGCAAGCCACCTATCCCCTCCAAATGGCATCCACATAAGGAAGGCTTCCTCCATTTGCTGCATATATTATGTATGTTTGGTTCCAAAGTTGTCTTCTACCCATGCATGAGATGACTTCCAACTGTGAGGTTAGATGTCCTCTTCTTACCATGAAGTACAAGATGACAAATACATGATGTCCAACATCATCACAAACACATGAGAGACCTAAAATAAGGTAGCTCCTCTCATAAAGGAAAAGCTTCATCATGTAGAACATTCCTCCATCCCATGTTTGTGAACTTGAATAAGCATTGCTATGCCTCCATTCTTAGTCCTGTTGGCCTTGTTGGATCCAAAATCCATCATTTCAGCATTATGCAAAGAAGAAGAAAAGGAGTAATATGGGTCAACAAAAGATGTCAAACCATATTCTCCCAAAATCAACCACCAGAGCAAGGCCCTTTGCTACCATCCTCCATATCCTCCATGTAAGATGGACAAGCCATGCTTCCCAAAAGATAATGTGCATGCCTTTCTTTGCTGCAAGTTATCTTTGATACATAAGGCATGAACCAGAAAATTACGAGTCATGGGGTGGTCACCATACTCATTCAAAAAGCATCAAAGCAAAAAGGGATCTTGCTGCCCTCTTTCCTCCTCATGTGCATCATGAAACCAAACCATGATAATGGACATATGATATGTCACATCAGCCCAATACAAAGTACCATCATCAATGCACATCTTGAGATGATCATGCCAAGTTTCACACCATGCAAAACACATAGACATAGGAGTTGTCGTGTGGTGGCCATACCTTCTCAAGTGAAATAAAATTGTACATGCCTTCTTTTGCTGCAACATAAAAATGAAGTCCAAGGCATGATTCAGAAAATAATGAGCTATTGGGTAGCAACCACACTCACCCAAAAGCATCCATAGCAACAAGGACTTTGCAACCTTCTTGCCTCATCAACATGTGGATCTTGGAGCAACAACACAATGATGAACATGTAAAATGCCTCATCAACACATTACAAGAAAGCCCCTTACACCACATCATGTGGGAGTCATCCCTCCTCCCAAGCCAAAGTTCATGCATGAAATATACCTCCAACAGAAATGCATGGGGACATATGAGACATACTTCAAGCATAGGTGAATACATGGACATAAGATTTAGCTTGTGATGTCCAACTCTTCTTCTAACAATCACATCATCCATGCTTCCTCTTCATATAATCTACTAATGATGTACCAAGCATGAGATAAGAGAATGAGAATCTCTTGGGGTAGTGGTCATGCTTACCCCCAAAGAAACCAGTGCTGCCATGCCTCATACATTTCATAGCTCTCTTCAAGGCATAGATAAAAAAAATAGGCACCTTTGGAGAGTGATAGGAGTCTCCCAAAGGCAACTAGAGTAACCAAGCTTTCTGGTCCATATATGTCTACAAGTGATCATGTGACCACTTTCTCACCATCGTCATCCACTCACTAAAATATGGAAGTTGAGTGATGTGCTGCAAAATCATGGCATTCTCCATTTGCAGAATACCATCTCCTTTAACCCACTGAAGAACTTTGCATCTCATGGAATACTGAAATGCATCTCTGTTAATATCTCTTAGTGAGACCCTCATCTCATGTATGGTATTCCAAAAATAATGAAGCTTTGGATTTGCAGCAATACCTCCAACATGCTCCAAGAATGATGAAGCCTCTTTGTCATAGCCACTATGTGACAGCGCTGTGATATAATTTTGCTTCAAATCAGCACTTTGATCTAACCCTTGGCTATGCATAGATCTTGAAATAATATGCGTTGAAATATTTTTCATACCTTGGATCAACTGATATGTGGAAACCTCTTGACAGAACATAAGAGTTCCTCCATCCGGATCAATGATGCTTCCAACTGCTGGTAAGAATGATGGCCTCCTTTCTTCAAGTATACCAGTGTTGGAATCTTTCTTCTCCTCCTCTTGCATCTATTGATTCATGCATGGGACCCCATATGTTAAGAACCCAAGACTACCTTGCAAAGATGCAAGTGCCTCTTATCTAGATGCAAGCTCCTTAGCAGCAGATAGTTAAAATGGAGATCTCTTGCCCAAAGTGACAAGATTGACATTCTCTTTTGTTTCCTTGGGAGATGTCTCTTTGTAGTTCTTCTTTTTCCTCTTCTCCTCAAAATCCTTGAGATTTTCTTCAATACTCTTCAATGCTTAAAAAAGAAGCAATGATATCTCTTCTTCATTCATTCTCTCTGCCTTGTGATAACAGGAAGTGTATGGCTCTTCCTCTCCATCTTGAAACCCTTTAGGAGTTTCTTTGCATCTCTTTTCTTCATTGCTATACCTCTCCCCTTCTTCAAAGAAAGTGGGCATAGTGGATCTATGAGGAGATCTTGGATCCCCCGGTCTTCTACTTTACTGATAGGAAGTGCTAGGGCTTCCTTCTTCTTCTCGAAATCTCATGCAGCTCTTACTGCAACTTGCTTCTTCTCGAAACCCTCTAGGAGTCTCAGTGCTTCTTCTCTTTCTCTTCTGATTTACCTCTTGAAAGAGGCCCTTCTTAGATCTAAAAAATGATGAGAATAATCTTATCTGCTCCATCCAGCTGTTCTCTGCTTCTGCTCTTTAATTCACTAGTAGATTGATCTCATAGGCTGTGCTAGAGATCATGCTTTGATACCATTGTAATGTTCCAATTGGGGAAAAACAAGCACAGTAGGGAATATCTTAAGATATTACACTATGGAATCACAGAAATATGGAATCACACCAATAGATCTAAACCAGATATAGACTGTTTGGGCATTTACTGGTTATATCACCTCTAAAGAGAGGGTGAGAACCAGAGGCTTCCTGGCCCATTCCAGACTCTGTCTATAGAAGGTTGGTGAAACACAACAAGTGTGGGAATGAAAAACTCCTCTTGGATTTTCTACCCTTGGGAACCTTAGATCTACAGATCTAAAGAATGGATCCAAAGAGAAGCAAAAACCAAATAAGTGAGAAGCGGGAAATTCCACTCTCAGGAAAATCTGTAATAAGCTCAAGGAGGACGTTGTATAAGAAAGCCAGTGTTAAAATAACGTAGAACAGGGTTGGGTTCCCTTATTTTAGGCTGTTTGAGACCTCCATGCATAGTTTCAGCAAAAAAAAATGAGTTTAATGACCTTAAAAAAATCTCCCACAATCGACACTAGTTGAAAATCAGCTAAAGGAGAGGGCTGAGTTAATTAGAGAAACCCTCCTTCAGGAATTGTGCAGTTTCTGCTGGAAGTCACTAGAAATCAGCCATTAAACTCATATTATAGTATGACAGCAAGAAATCAGATCCATAATGAATTTCCTTTGTAGAAGCATTGAATTTACATAAAGCAAGAGCAAGAATCCTTCAGAAATTGTAGCAGTAACACATGGAAAAGCTGCAGAAAGACTTGATAGTGTCCTATATGAGGAGCTTCAACTGCTATAGGTTAAAAATAATATCTACAACTGATAAATGGCTAAAAAATTAGATCCATACCAGATCTGGAACCTACTCAGCCTTCTTAACAATATCCCCTTGGGGTTGTATCAAAATAATGCATAAAAAAGTGTAGATCTAGATTTTAATACACTGAACTGAAGAAAACTTCAGAGATTTATGAAGATGGCTTTCATTACATTATATATCAGATCTGAATGTGAATATATCAGCAAACTACTTTACAAATCTTCAAGGGAGAGGCAATCCTCAATCACCAGGAAGCAAGTACAATGAGAAATCTAAGCAGAAGTGAAACATGTACATAGAAATAACACAGTTCCCTAAGGAGATAGCGTAGTAACTTAACTGAAATGTTATAGAAGATAAAATTACAGATATAAAATCAAAATGAGAGTGTGATCCTCTTCTAAGTGGTCACAAGACACCCTCCCTGAGAGAAATCTCCTCTAAACAACTAGATCTTGCAAATCTAGTTCACTCGCTTGCTGCAACTCACAAACATCTGCAAAACCCTCAAAAGGACCAGCGTTGATATAGAGATGTAGCTTGGCCATAATGCCAGATAGTGGAGAGATGCATCACAATCTCCTCCAAAGAGCTACTCCATGGAAGGAGAGAGGATTCCTAAATAGGAGATCCTCTTCCCTTAGGCTAAATAGCCAAGAGAATAGAGTTTCTAGAGCAACTTCTCAAAATTCTTCAACAACCTTTGCTTGCTGCCTCTCCTTCTTTTTATAACATGAGGGCTTGCCAAAACCCTAAACCATCTTCTTCAACTTATCCTCTTTCACACTAGAGATCCTCTTCTAGAAGTACATTGTGCTTGATGGATAAGCTTCCCTCCAAACTACGTTGTAGGTGGGGCCAAGGTTGACCCATTCAAATGAATTTCCCCTTTTCACACTTAGGGGTGTTTATGATGATAGCCCATATTTGTCCCTTTTCACATTGCGCATGTATTTATTCTCAACTTAGGATTTTAATAAACCTCCTTCACATACTTTTATTCATGAATAAAGCAAACTGAAAATAAAATGAAATATTCCCATGAGCTACAAAAATTGGGAATATTACAGAAAGCCACTCATTATCACCTAGGCAACCGTTTCCCTCACTTCTAGGTTTAGGTAAAATTTCCTATCCTAAGGGTGTATTCTCTATTTATAATCCTAATTTTATCATTTAGTATGAGTGAGAGTATGACTTGGATTAGTGTTGACTTGTATCAATGAATATTTTAGAGCATATCAACCATATAATTTAATCAATGCACTTGTAGCAAAATAAAATATACATTCATATAATTTGATGCAAATCTTGAATCAAATGATACAAATTAGATTTAAGGGTTTTTTTAGCAAGAAATGGCTTAAAAACGAGTATGCCTAGTGATATAGCACTTAGATATATCCATGTAGGGCCACTACAAGAGGTTAATCTTCAATAATTCTATTTTTAGTGCACTATAATAGTTAGGTGTGACAATTTATGGTTTTAATATACTAAAGGGGAATTTTGATGTACTCAAGGTACATGGAAGTAGTGCATGTGTTCAATTATGTTATGTAGTACTACTTGAATGGGTACCAAAAGGGGTAACCTAGATATCCAACAAGGTGAGCCTTAAGCTCAACAAGTGGCCTCCTAAAGTTTGAGGTTTTCCCCATGTGTATGATTCCCAAGCCATAGTTTTGTATGCTTAATGATAGATCCTATTTTTATTTATAGACACCAAGAAATGTATCAATCCTAAATCTTGAAGGGAATTTATAGCCTAAAATATGTGTGGGTCTATTAATCATAATTGTGTTCTTTAACCCAAAACTAGATAGTTCTAGAGAGTGTTATTACATCAACATTCATCCATCATTTAAAAAATGAGATATATGAAATTAAAAAGTAAATATCCAAGTCCATTTATCCAAAGGTTTGTAATTTATATGTAATTAAGAAATTTCATGATGGAACTTTGGTGTAAACAACATAATGAAATGTATTCATCAATGATTTACCAAGAACCATATAAGCAAAGTTGTCATGAATTAACATGTTCTATAAAATTTCACTCAATTCCAAAGAAAATTACATTTATTCCAAGAACCAGTTTATGGAGAATTATTTGTGAAATTATATTGAATGTTATTATTGCATTGATCAATCATCCACGGGAATAGAAAAATACTTCACATGAGAAACACTTAAGCATTATGAATACAATTTGAAGTCCTAAAAAATATATATTATAATAATGCAATCTGTATTAGATTTAGCAGAAGAATTATGGTTAGAAAAAAATATCATAAATAAGTATGTTTTATGTTGTTTTGGAAAAAATAGTAAGAGTAAATATCATCTTAATCATATATCTATCATGAAGTTCAAGGTTAGTTTAAACTTGATCTAAATTTTCTTTCAAACTTACTAGACCTCAAATGATAAGCAGTAGATCTAAATTCTTGAAGGAACCATACAAAGAATACAATATGATGACTATGTGTGATATATGCAATGTATATAATATTGAAATAATTTAATTTCCTTTAATGAGAGCACTTTTTTATAATAAAATTGGAAGATGCATTGGAAACAACCTAAGGGTGCATGAAGATAAAGTTTTTTGTATATGGTTTTAAATTGGACCGATCTGCCTACTCCACTATGAACATAGAAGATGTTAATATACGCAAACTAAAAGACAATGTGATGACTCAATTTGTTTGCAAACATATAAAATAGTATGAGATGATTCAATTGGTTTGAAACATAAAAGATAGTATGGTATGATTCAATTGGTTTGCAAACTCACCATTTGATTGAGGAAGGCGTCATTGTGCCCTATCTGCAATGCTAAAATCACCCATAATTTTTTTTAATATCCCATGTAAATAAGTTTTACAATTAAATTTGATCAAAGCTAACCAAAGTTGTGTGCCTAAATGCACTAGGATTTTGATATAAAAAAGTAAAAATTTGAAGATGTGACAAGCATACCATTTAAGGGGGGTTAAATGACGATATAGTTATTTTTGGCCCAACATATCATTTGTGTGAGTGTTAAAATTGAATCTAGCATAGGTTAAATGAGGATTCTATATCTATGGAAAATATTTTCTTGACTGTATTTTTCACAAGTTATTTCTTCATGGGCATTAAAATATCCTCAGCCCAGTTCCTTCATGTGGGGTTTTTTCCAGTAATTATTCCCTATCAATCCTCAAATGTTTTAGAACTCAATTCCTTGATTCTAGAGGTTCAAGTCCATGCAACTATAAGGAGAGGTTGTGGCTTGTTAGAACTAGAAAACCAGGTTGCACACATAAAAACTATTTTATTCCACTATATTATTCACAAATATTATAGAAATATGTAGTTGGATTTAGATCCAACTAATTCTAAATATGAATATGGGAGTTGAGATATTCTCTCAACATCCACCTACAAATATGCAACCAATTCTAAAGTGAGCATGGAGGAATTATCTTCCAAGTATCTTACTTAATTCTTACATGCACAATTACAATAAATATTATAGCAATAAAACTCATGTCTATCTCACTGATATTCATGAGAAACTCTCTACCCACTATGTAGTCTTCTAGACAACACTCTTTCTTTCTCCAAATATTTGAGCTTACCTATCCACTCATTTAAAGTACACCTGCTTCTGACCATCAATGATGAGCTTTGCAAGATCAACAATATTGAAAACTAAGCTTGTTGGGGCTTCTGCGATAAGAGTTGACAAGTAATGAACCATCCTATGGACCAACCACCATCTGTCAGATATTTCTCTTTCATCTTTTTGTGAGTTGCTAGGAAGACAGTCTTATTACTAAACTTGTTCAAAAGTTGATATAAAAACTTGACCTTTTAACACACATAAGGATCTCATAACTTAACCTGTCATCGATGCTCTTGAATCTCGAAGCACAACAAGACCTATCAACATACAATAGACCCTCACAATCAAATTAGCGATACATTCTTGTCGAGAATGACTATTTAAATTTTTTTTAATCTATTCAGTAATTGGTTCTTTATTATAAAATTTTACAAACCAACTTAACAAAAATTCAAAAAAAACTACTCTCACAAATAAACCCACAAATACAACGAAAATAAAACCAACAACCATTATATCAAAATTTCAACTATATTTTAAGTCCTCGTCTATATAAATGCATTTCTAAAATAAAAACTTACCACATACAACCCATTCGTTCACGATGTTCCAAAATTTACATACAATGGACATTGATTACAAATTGTGCGCTTCAAAAGCAGTCTTTCACAAAATTGAATGGAGAGCTCCATATTGGGTGCAAGCTCCTTGTTATTGTTCTTCATAAGGCTTTCAGTTATTAAGTTTGTAGTTTGCAGACCTCCTCATACATCTTTCATTATAGGAATTTGTTGTTATCTCAGAACGCTTAACACCTGCACCTCTGTGGGATCACATTGGCTCTCAATGGTATCAACATAGTAAAGTTAGACCGCTTTTCATACGTTGCTACAAGAAGTATATCGGCTTTATACAAACTTACGCTCCACGAAGGCTTAGTAGCAAAGTAGCGTTGATACAATAGCTCACATCTCACAATGGAAATGACATTCAACTCGAGATCCTGAATTGAATCTAGCATGAGTAGAAAACAAATGATATCTGTGAGGGAAGAAATTTGGGAGCAATGAAAGATTTCTTGGCCTTTTAATTCAAATTTTTACTGGTTGTGGAGACTATGAATTGAAAGTTGTTTCTTTCCACAATTTCCTTGACCGAAGTAGCCCATTTTGACTTCTCTCAATCCCCAAGGCCACCTCATGGATTTTTGATCCATGCTATCATCTAATGCTTGTTCCAATCAATTTTTCAATTTGGGCATGTGATAAAATGCATAAACAATGCAAAAAGAGAATATAAATGACACACAAATGAGAAACAATGAGAAATTGAACATGATGGAGGGCGCAGGAAATGAGATACTAGATAACCATGGGCCACCCTGGATGATTCCATTTCCATTCTTACATGCCCATGAATAACTCATTCCCTCTTTTCTACATTCTTGGTAGCTAAATCAAATGGACAGGGAGCAAGAACTCGTCGATGATAGGGATTGTTGATGTTGTTTTCGCCTCAACGTTGTTACAAACACAATAAAATTAAATACAAACACACAAAACTCTATTTCTCTCGACCTTCCCATAATGGAGGCCAACCCAGGCCATACAACTTTGATACCAACTAGAAAATCAGATTGCATACATAAAAATTATTTTATTCCACTATACTATTCACAAATATTATACAAATATATAGTTGGATTGAGATCCAACTAATTCTAAATATGAATATGGGGGTTGAGATATTCTCTCGACATCCACCTACAAATCTGCAACCAATTCTAAATTGAGAATGGAATAATTATCTTCCAAGTGTTAGGGGGTTTGGGATGGGTTGTGATCCTTCTTTTACTCCAATATTTCCTTTAAAAAAATCAAATTTGTTTCCTTTTAATTGAACTTTATTCTCCTTTTTTTGGTTTTATTTTTCATAATTATCTATTTACTATATTTATTATTTAATCTAACCTAAGAAATTACAAAATAATTTTTTTATTAAACTCTAATTAAAAAGTTCATTAAACAATAAAGTAAATAAAAAGTATTTAAATAACTGTAAAAAAGAAAGAAAAGGAAAATATTAAAGATTCTAACTATATATATATATATATAAACAAATCTAATGTAAAAAAAAAATGAATATGAAAAAATTGGTTGTTTACCTTGTTGGAGATGCTAAGTTGTCCTTTCTACAATCATGTGTTAGACTAATCATTTCTCCTTGTATGATCAACTGAAAGATGCATTCCACATCCACTATATATGGAGAGAGTTTAGCGATCCTAAAATTACTCAGAAATAAACTTCGTTTAAATAGAGTTAAATCTAGTGATTAGAAAAAAACTATGTCTGATGAAAAAATTTACATAGAGCCCAAGATAAAAATATTAGAAAATATTCTAATGATATCCTTCCTAAGTATTTAAAATAAACTAGGTCTAAGTAATTGAACTAGAGAAAAAACTTAAAATTTTTACGACTTTTGTTATCCGTACAATCCATTTTCTTAAAAGGGATAGTTCAGACTAGATCTCGCTTTAACACACAATATTAACAAGAAAAAAAGATACCTATTACATAATCTATAGAAATAATTTTATTATTATTATCAACCTATTAATGATGCATGTTACCTTCCTTTTATAGGAGGAGAAGGCTTATAATCCACTAATTACAATTCCATGTGATCTAATAAACAAGGGAAAATACAAGTAGTTTTCCAACTATTCTTTATCCACATTGATAAATTCAATAATAAATAAATAAAAAGTGGAAAAAATAGTTGTGCCCATTTTCTAGAAGACCTATTAAAATAATAAAGTGGTCAAAACATTTTTTCTAAACGTTTAGAACCACATAGTTGAAATAGCTGTGCTCATTTAAACAACTAGATCAATTTTACATCAAATAATTTTTTTCCAAATATGAACATGAATCATGTATATATTAGAAAAACTTGTAAGTTTAGAAATAATTCTCCAAACAATATTGTATAAATATTGATGTATGTTTTTGGACATAGTGAAACACAATATAATTATTCATGTTGGTTGCTATGATTGTCAATGCATAGTTTAAAACATTTAACGATACATCCAACTTCCACTAATAGTTAGATGTTAAAAAAGATAGAATAAATTAACAAGGGAGAGATAGAAAGTTGTACTCTTGAAATGATTCTTCTTGTAAGTCACCACTAAATGATTGATCTTTTATTTCATTTTCATCAAGGTTGTGAGCTAACTCTTGTTCCTTGGAAATATTATGGGAGGACCCTTCATCCATGTTCCCTTCTTGGTTTTTAATAATTATTTTCTTTCCTATGAATTCCAATATGGCAATGTTTTCTTCAAGCCTTTGATTCATTTCTCCCATTAGCTCTAATGATGGATTCTTATGAAATATTAGGAACATGTCTTCCATATCTCCCTTGTTAACATGTGCTCTCATACAAGAGTGTATGAGAAATATATATTCTCATGGTTTTTTATACTATAAATCTTATACATTGGGCCATGGTGTCACTAAACCTATACTATGGGAAAAATATGATTTGGTATACATAAGATCCAATAGGCGAATATACTATCCTTTGTAGCTATGAAAGGAAATGACATGATGTAAAGGGAACTGAACTAGAAAACTAAATTTGATGAAATTAAATGTGATATTAATCTAATGGACATGAAATACTATGATACTTCATATAGAAATTGTTCTCTCTTACTCCTCTAGGATAACTAGAAGACATGATTGGTACGTGAAGTCAAAAAGATAATGTAGTGACATGAGAAATTCATCCATAGTATAGAGTCTTCCATTGTGTTCAATTATCAATTAGAACAAGGATATATTAAATATTTTGTGGGCACCAAGGACATTGGTGGTTATCTTCAATTTTAAAGAAAGGTAAAAGTACGACCATGAAGTATAAGACCCAATCTATACCAAAACTGATTTGTTCCTACACAAAATTCTTCCATCGAAATTTCAAAAGGGATAACTATGAACTAGTGGTAAGAAAAGAGAGAAAGTAAAATGTGTCAAAAGATAATAATAATAATAATAATAGCAACAACAACGGATAATTCATTAGCGTTTAAATTTATTTAACCTTATCCTCTTGTTATTTTTATATCCTAGCTGGATCAAATTTTCTTCATCTTATTGTTCTGTTGATGAACCAAATTAGTTGGTTTAAAAATATTCAATAACTAATACATTCATGTGATGGATCTAGAAGACATTTTTTCTAAAATAATGAAAGGAATTAGCATAAATTACATGCAACCAAACTAGGAAATGAAAGTACATGCAATAAAATGCATGACACTAAGGGGTATAATGTTAGTGGAGGTTGTAGTGCCTAGCATGAAATTGTGCCATAGGAGGTTATTAATATCTAAGGAAATATAAAATGTAACATACCTACCATTTGACCCCCATCTATCAGTTTCTTTCAAAATTATAGGTTGATTTTAGGAAGGATCCCATTTCACAAATACTAATACCTTAGCCCCTAGTCTTGTTGAAGAGGTTGACTAAATTTGGAATATACTTTGATGGGGCTCAACCTCGACAAGTAAATGGAGTTGGTATAGTTTTTATATTCCCCCAAGGAGATTCTTTTTGTTTCTCTTCCCATTGGAGTTTGAAGCCACAAATAATACCACAAAATATAAGGCTTTACTCCTAAGATTTGACTTGGCCAAACATATGGGGATAATAATTTTGGAATTTTTTGGAGATTCTAAATTCATCATACATAAAATAAAAGGTTCCTATTCAACCAAGTATGAGAGGATGAAACATTAAAAGGATATGATAATTAAATCAATTGATAAATTTGAATCGTTCTCTATCAAGTATGTCCCAAGGGTCCAAAATGATTCATTTAATGGCTTAGTTATTCATGCCTCATCCAAATGAACTTTAGAAATGGTTATAGATGGAAAATTTCAAACCAATTTCATTTATAGGCCAACCATTCCAGATAACCTCCAATATTTACATGTTTTTTAGGATGATAAGAAAAGAGAAAGGTTCATGACCAGTGAGGGTGAATTTATAGAAAAACTGGTTGGGATGGATTAAATGGTATTTTTGTATTACTTGACTTGGATGAAAGAGATAAAATTATAAAAGGTTTGGTGCCCTTTGAGTTTTTATTTTTTATTTTTATTTTTTTTATAGACATGATATATATATAAGAAAACTTTTAATCGCCCTAATCATTAGCAATACATTGAAGTTAATGTTAGGTTAAAAATTAATCTTAAAATAATAAACATTGGAATGTTTTATTAGGTCAACTCATCTAGTGACTCAATTGCATGGAAGAATACATTGCCTTTAAATAATGATCCTTGAGAATTTTATGAAATACATAAAAAAAAAAAATCAAAGGGATTCCTAAGCATATGAATTATTACACCCCTGATTGGCTAGATGAGCTCCCGAGATACAATGGCGGCCCTTCATTAAATATTCGTCATGTTGTAAACTTTCTCATATACACTTCAAAGATCAATGTGACACATGAATTTATACCTCATCCTTGGGGTATAATAAAAGGATTGGATTGAACATTGTGGAAGTACAAAAATTATCACTTCCATCAATATTTTCTTTTAGCTATTCCTTAGATGTTGGGCTTCTCCACTTCAAAACTCTAAACCTAATTTTATTAAGTATTGGATCACTTTACAAGGAGAAGAATATGACATACCTACAAAAAGTAAACCAATTGAAATAGGCCCATAAATTAAGTAATTCCTTTTGAACCCCATCAAGAAATAACATTTCCTTATCAAAATAGGGAGGATCAACTTAATTAAGAAGATCATAGCGAAGAAGATAAGATTGGGCACTTAGACAAGATAAATGAGCTTTACCATGATAACAAGGGAGAGATCAAAGGCATGTTCCTCATCCTTTAAAGGAATATATCATCATATATGATGGAAGAAATGAATCAAAAGCTTGAAGAAAAATATTTCATTTTTGAATTGATAGGAAAGCAAGAGTTTATTGAAAATCAAGAATGGAACATGTAAGAAGGGTCCTCCAATGATATTTTCAAGGAACAAGAGTTACTTCATAGCATTGATCAGAATGAATTTAAGGACTAATCATCTAGTGATGAATTACAAGAAGAAACATTTCAAGAATATTATAACCTTGATGACGTTCATATGGATAAAGAAAAATGTAAAGTATCCATTGAGGAACAAATTTCTGAGCAAGATTTGGATGAGAATTTAGGGTGCGAGTATCCATTAAGGAACAAATTTTTGAGCAAGATTTGGATGAGAATTTAGGGTGTGAAATTTCCAAATAAAATTCTCATTCACATGAAGATTATACCTTTTTGAGCAAGTTTTTTCATTGATGTCAAAAGAATTGATGAAAAAGGAAGTGTTTCCATTGATGTAGGTCAATGTTGCAAAATTGTCGATGCCAAAAATAAATATGACTTGAAGAAGCTATATTCCACAATGCAATTGGCTTCTTTATTTGGTTGCCCTCTTTTCTTTATCATCTTCATACATGAGGATTTTTTCTTGATTAGACAATTGGAACACTTATTTTTTTGTTGATAAGAATGGTTTGGAGTTACAACATGAGAAATTTCAAGAATAAAAGTAATGAAATAGAAGTCAAAGAGTTGCAACAACTTTAGTATGTCTAGCGCGTGTTGCAGCATAATCATCATTGCATATGGTAGTGTCATAGATGAAAAAATTATGATTGGGGTTAGAGTTTCAAAAATGACGTTTTGGGTTGGAGTTGCAATAAATACACTAGGCTCATACAGAGGAATCATAATACTTGTGTGTGGAGCTATGACACCAATTTGGATTTGTAGTTAGAGTTGCAACACCAATGTGGATTTGTAGCTAAAGTTGCAGCACCTACAAGGAGTTGTATCCATTGTCTTTTCTCTTTCTCAATAATTTCATCATAAATGGTAACAATTCCACTTTGAAATGCATAATTATAAAAATAAGTTTAAATGGGAAAAATCATACATCATCAAAAAATGGAACAATACCATGGGGCATTACCATGGGCCAATACCATGGATCGATTGAAGCCATGGGTAGTGAAAAAAAGAAACAAATATATATAAAAAAGGAAAGTGTGAGTGTTTTTGGCTATATGAGTGATATGATGAAAAGAGAGTGTGAGAGAGGTATAATGTAGTTCTCCCTCCCACCCCCTTGCTCTTCTCACACTATGGGAGGTGTAGCTTCTTAATTAATCCAACCTTTATGATCCATTATGGAGATGGGATTATAAAAATATTTTTTCTTCAATTCTCACATAATTAAATTTTTATATTATCTTCATATTTATATTTTTAAGAGATTTTAGCAATATAGACTTTATCTAAATATGAATCCTAGATAAAAAATTATTCCCATTTAATGTTTGACTACCCATCTTATGCCACATCAACAAGAATAACCACATGGAACCCATGTGGCATCATAATTATCTTGGCCTATCAGAACCTTCTAGCCATACATAAGGCCATGGGATCCACTAGCCGATCCCATATGATTTTTAGACCAATCTCCATTATGGATGATTCATTGACCTCATCATCCTAATATTTGCTAATTTTCACAACTTGTAGGCCAGTTACTCTGAGATTTTTTAGGTTGTAGGTTGTGCATACATCAATGAAGGCATGGTCCTTTTAAAAAATCATATACTATAGGACCTAGTCGGTCCCCTTCCCCGCACACATCATCATGGGTCGATAATTTTCAACAATCCAGAAGGAATGAAGGTGATGGGTCCACCCCCTCCCCACACACACACACAAATCATCATGGCCCAACTCCTTTCAACAACCCATAGGGAAAGAACCCTAGTAGGTCCTCCCCATGCACACATCATCATGACCCAAATCCTTTCAACAACTCATATGGAAAGAACCTAACGGGTACTCCTCACACACACATCATCATGACTTGACTCCTTTAAACTCACGTTAGGGAAAGGAACTTGATGGTTCCTCAACACTACACATAGACACACATCATCGTGGTCTCAACTCTTTTTGAATTCCCCAATTCAAATATGATTACAGATCTTGGGCCTATGAGCTTGTGAGACATATACAATCATGGTTATTAGCAAATGAAATATGAAGTGATGTCCACTTTGAATTCCCATTTTTTGATTGTATGGCATAAGGAACCAAAGTTAAGAGACCAATAATGGTGAACTAATCACTACAATGAATTCAAGGATCTAGAAAAACTAGAGATATATCATTTCTAAGACAAGAAACAGGACAATAATTCAACATAAATTCAGACAAAACTCACATCTTCGCAATAAAATATGCTAGTTATTGAGATTGTCCTAGTTTAATATTTCATTCAGTAAGAGAACCTGATCAACATTTGAATAAGATCAAATAGAGTTATAAATCACACATAACAAAATTTTGAACAACATAGTCCAACTTCATATCGCACATATTCATGTTACATTAAGCATAGTCACACAAATTGATATTCTAAGTTATGAACAAAATTAGTGAACATCATAGTCTAGACATACATCCATAAAAATACAAAAGTTCACATATACCATTGATCCAAATTGGATCATTATATTTTTTTCCATCCATCTCGATCCATGTGGAGTGGAAAAAGTGGAGGAATCGGCTCACGAGACCATTTTTACCGACGAGACCCAATTTGGAAAGCGAGGTTTGAAACCTTCTAGGAGCGTTTTGAGGCATCAAATGAAATTTTTTGGGGGTAAAAATTGGCACTTCAGAGCCACAAATTTTCATGCTATTATACACACAAACATATTTCCAACAACGCAAGAAGCGCGTCAATCAGAGTCCATATGAAAAAGTTATGTCACTCAAAAGTTGACCTTCCTGTTTTCACACCTATAATTCAGGACGATGCCACATCAACCCCAATTATTCATGGAAAATGCGCTAGCCACATGTTTTTGATGTAAAATATTCTAGAAGGGACTATATTGTAGCTCTATTTAAGAGTCGATGTAGTCAAAATTAACCACTAGTATGCTATAGGGTTGTGTTATAATTGGGCCACTAGGAGGAAGAGGCGTTCTTCTTCCAAGATCATTTTGTTCTATACATGAGAAAATATAGCTAGGAGAGATAGGAGGTAGATCACACATAGAGGATATGTGCATTGTAGCATCCCATGGGACACAAGAATTACTTTTGTGTACCTACAACCGTATTTCCAGATAGAGAAAGAGAGCGAAGCGGCCTCACCTTCGAGCTTGGTTTTCTCCTGAAAGGGTTTCCGAGAGAGCATATATTGTGTCTTATGTTTTTGTGTGAGATTATTTTTAATTTCTCTACTTTTATACATAATTTCCATTCGCATGCATGCACTAATTACAGTTAAATTTACAGATCTTAAAGTTTAATAAAATTGTAATCGTGTAGAATCTCATATTTTTAATATAATATTATCAGATCTGTTGTGATAAATTGTCGAGTGGAACATCCATGACATTTTAACAACAACATGATATACTTACCTATGTGTTTAATAAGTTTTTAAACCAAATGATGGACTTCAAATCTCCACCCAACCATAACCCAACTACACTTAATTTTTTCTTGTAGATGATAACCCTTGACCCATATTTAGAGTTTGAAGAGTTAATTGCTTAAGGGAGTTTCACACCAATAAAAATTCAACCAAAATAGAGAGGGAATGCATTATCTAGGTGGTTTATTAACTATTTTATGTAGTAATAACCATGATGACTCTCTCACCTCTCTAAAATAGATTACAAGGATTCACCTAACGCTCACTAAAGTTATTCTCTGTATAGGACGATGATCTCACTCTAAGGGTGGTTTATTAGTTGTATTTTCAAGGAAAGAACTACTAGAGTCTATATCCCACTATATAAGTGTTTTATTAGATTACTTTGTAATAACTTAAGTGGTTTATTAGCCCCCATGGCAAGAACTTTGTGGTTTATCATCCATTTTAAACAAGCACTTGAGTATCTTATCCTTCCAAGTGGTTTATCATCCTTCCAACAAGCACCCTAATGGTTTATCAAACTATTTTACAAGATCTAAGTGGTTTATCATCTCTCTAAAAAAACCTTAGAGGTTTTTCATAAATTCTAACAAGAACTAAGTGATTTTATGTCTCCATTGAGCCTTCATTGGCCAACTAACCACAAAAAACCATAGGATGAAACAAAGTCACAAGGGAACTCTATTCCACTATAAATCAGATCTTGTTATTCTTAAATGCTTTGATCCAATGCTCCTATGCTCCTACTATCTTCACTTCTCTTCTCTGTGCGCTCTTGTGAATTCTACATATTCTATTCTTGTTTTTCTTCCTCCATGTCCCGCCTCTACGCTACAATCTTCTCTCTTTCTTTTTCATGTTGGATTTTATTCCAACACTACCCATGAAAGCATGGACAACTTGGGCCTCATCCTTCACTTTACACCACCCATATACAACTTTAATGCCTATTGAATAAACCATTAATTCATGAGCGAGAGGGACGAGAAAAAAAAATGAAGTGGCTTGGGTTTTGGGCTTAAACACAACATAAGTAACTCCTCCTCCTTATACCTCTGAATTTGTGTCCACTCCTTTAGGTCAACCTTGTTTTAATTTTTACATTTATTTACATAACCAAATATACATGGTGGCATTTACTGGGGTATAGAAAAAAGGGTTTTTACATATCATACATGTATGTTATGTGACAACAAAGGTAAACACTAAGGAGAAACATGTGTGTGTGTGAGAGATGAATGTTGTAGGTGTGTGTGTAAGGATGAGAAGTTTGTTTCCTAAATGAGAAAAAAATTTAAGTTAATATGAAAACTAGTGTGAATGTTGAAGGGAAGAGAAAGTGTAGAACAAAGTGAAAATTAAATTACAATGATTAGAAGAGAAAGTGTAGAACAAAGAGCGGATAATATTATAGTGAGAAAAAATTCAAAGTGCATTGAGATGTTAAATATTTGTAGATAATATTGTTGTAAAGAGTTCACACCAAAGGCGTGATTGAGTCAATAATAAATAATATACAAATTACAGATCTAAAATGGGATTATATTTTCTTATAGGTGGGTGGTTTCAAAACCTTGGGGAATGGTGTCTCTAGCAGTTTGGACCCTACAATTTTGAAAGGGGATTGGTATCTCCTACAAGTTGGTTCTTGTAAACCATAACTCTAGGTTAGTGCATACATCCATCAATAAATAAGAAATTGTTTTGTGTTTTTCTCCCATATGGGTTTTGACGTTAATTTCTTATGATATGTGGTAATTTGACTCAATATGGTTAATTATCTACTCATTTAAGTTTTGAAATAGATATAATATTGAAGGTGAATGTGTCAAATAATGTGAAGAAATAAGAACATTTATTTATACCCCATATCAATATTCAACAATTGGTGTTAGAGAAGATTCATTCAACAACAATTTAATGACCGAAAGGAATCGATCCAAAGAGAAACATTGCTATTATGGATGGTGGTTTCAAAAATGGAGATCCTTTGTTTGATGGAAAGAACTATGCCTTATTGAAAGTGCGGATGAGGGCATACCTAATGTTTATTAGTGTTGTTTTTTGGAATGTTGTGGTTCATGGATATAAAGATCCAAAAACGCTAATGATTGATAAATATGATGTATTGGGTTTCACCTACAATGCAAAATAAATTGATGCTACCCTTTGTGGCCCCTTGGAATTAGAATTTATCAAATTTATGCATTGCAAATCAACAAAGGTGATGTGGGGAAAGTTACAAAGCACCTATGATTTGGGAGATGAACAAGTAAAGAAAGCTAAAATTAAAGCTAATTAAAATATTAAGGATGAAAGAAGATGAAATTTAGCAAGTTACAAAGCACCTATGAAGGAGATGACTAGGTAAAGAAAGCTAAACTTAAAGTTAATTCAAATATTAAGGATGAAAGAAGATGAAAATTAGAAAAAAAATTCCTTCATGTGGATGAAATAGTTAATAATATTAAATATCGTGTTGAAGCAATTGATGTTGTATTAGTTAAAAAAAATCGAGATCTCTCCCATCTAGATTCAAAGAAATTTTTTTAACCTTGGAAGATTTGAAAGATCTTGAAAAACTATCCATGGATCATCTTCATGTGATCACGATAGCCTATGATATGAGGACCATTAAGGATAATTCAAGATGAAGGGAAGCAACCTTCAAGGTATAAAAGAAGACACATGTTGACCATGACTATTCAAACCATGAATATAATGAGGAAGAAGCACAATTTGTAAGGAAGCTGAAGAAAGGATATCATAAGTATAAAGGTAATCTACCTTTTAAGTGTTGTAATAGTGGTAAAATTTTTAATTATGTTTCGAAGTTCCCCTATGATAAAGCAGATAATGAATATGATGAAAAAGAAAAGAATAAATGTAGGAAATTAACGACGGGAAATGATTGAAAAAGAAAAAAATTATTCTAGAGAGGACAACAACTCATCATCATAAGAGGATGAAAAATAATTCAATAAGATAAGGCTAAAATTTCCTTTTCATGTCCATAGATACCCATAACGAAGGAAAATATGAAATGGAGTGAAATGAAGAAGGTTAAGTAAATCTTGAAGGTGAATTGCTTAGTGTCTTGAAAGAAATAGAAAACCTTAGGAGAAAGAATAAGAATCAAAGCGATATACTAATAAAGGATGGAAGGAAAGAACATGAGTCTAATGAGTCATCAATCATTCTTCTAAAAACAAAATTAGAAGAAGCTAACAAGAATGAAGAAATAATTTTAGGGCAACTAAGAGAGAGGTCAAAGGAATGTAAAAAACTAGAAGAGAAAATTTATTTATACAAAGAAATTAGAGGAAGAAAAATGTAATATTCTAAATTTTCCATCAGTTAATTGGAATATTAGAGTTCTTACTTTTCTTGCTTAGTAAGTAAATAAAATGGTGGAGGGACCCATAAACCCCATAGATGAATAAAATCTAGTTTTTTTGTGTGAATGTGGGTTAATTAGATAGTACATCAGCATTATGGAGTAGTGGAGTAGAGTATTAATGGAGGAAGAGTGGAGATCATGGAGAATAATGAGGAAAATGATGGAGATAGTGGAGGAGTAAAAGTAAAATCATAGAGAATTAATGATGCATTGATGGAGGAAGTGGTGCATTAAATGCACACATGATGGAGAGAGTGGAGATTAATTACAGAGATCATGGAAATCATGGAGAGACAACACAGTCTTCATGGAGACTAGTGGCCACATGTGCTGTGCAGTTATGAGGTGGGCCAAGGCTAGGGAAGGCTCACAACCATATAAGGAAGATGAGGGCAGAAAAACAAAGAGGATTGAAATTTGATATTGTATTGGCGTTTGACATTCTTTGCACGCTTTAGCTATTTAGCTAAGTCTGCTATGTTATTTAGCACATGGGTGTTCCCAGCGGGAATCCCACCCTTACCCATGGGGGACTTCGAGTGCCTACTCTGGGAAGGTTGTTTTGAGAATCTATTCATCATTTGGCATTGGTGCCACATTCAGCCCCTGTCTTATGCATATACAGCTTCAGGAATTACGCATTCATGTCTTAGGGTTTGAGAGGAGGAAGGTAGTTCATAGCATTTCAGCTAAGAAACTAGTGGAGGTTTCATCCTTTCATCTTGTGCTTCCACTTCAATCTTCTAGGAGTAAAATTGTGTTATATGACATGAGGCCATTAGTTTATACCTCCATGCAATAGTAGCTCCTCTAGGATTTACGCAGTCTAGCCAGGTATATCTTCCAATTATTTTAGCTTGGAATCTTGTGACGGATCATCCATCACTTTGGAGAGATTATTTCCATTAGCTGTGAGCTATATTAAATTACCTAGTAGCAGGATATAACTTTAGCCCTCTTGACAACGTAGTTCAGTCTAGCAGTTGTGTAGTGTGCAACTGCAACTTGAGCAAAGGAAGGAGAAGCTAGATCTCAAGCTTCTAGCTTGGAGATCAAGAGAAGGGACTAGCCCTTCATGTATTGAGTTGATTGGGTGCTATTGCAGTAGTTAGATCATCAATTCAGCCCCATATCAGTAGTTACCTAGGATGAGTGCGTAAGTCAACCAACAGGGGTGCAGTTGGAAACCCCAAAATGAAAATTCAAAGTTAAAATTTGGCCAAACCATTTTTTCTCTTTTCTCGGTTTTTTTAGTAGAATTCGTGGTTAAAATCCTAGATCATGCTTAGCACTCCAGAAACTTCCTGTAAATTTTTCTTCTTCCCAGTAGTAGTTGTTTCTAGGAGCAACAACAATAGTAGCACAACATTTCCAGTGCTAGTTTAGATTAGTGTATTTTAGCCACTTCTTGTTGGCTTGAGTTCATCTTCTTTGGAGCACTGTGTAGTTTATATTTTCTATTGTTTATAATGATATGACTCAACTATTTTTGCTCATGGTTATAATGTCTTGATGTTGCAACATATTTCTGGTATTTTCCAAATTTTAGTGTTATATTATTGTTTTTCTTATTTGGAATGTTGTAAATGTTCTCTATTCATGTATTTTCCATTTTGGAATATTACAGTGGTATCAGAGCATGATATTTGGCTCAACTTGTCTTTGGATCTATGCAAGTAGAAAAAGAAGAATTCTTCAATGGTGGAAGTATTAAGTTTTTCCACACTTCTCTTTGGATCTATGCAAGATCTCTCCAAATAGATTAAAGAAATGAGAAGGGGAAGGCAAAGAGAAACATAAAGAGGGTTTCAGAACGAGGAAGGTCCAAGCACTTCCTCTCAGCAACATAAACAATCGGCAATGTAAAGAGCTCCACAACACTTTTCTATGACTACTTTCCTTGTAGAAGGAGACAAATGGCATGGAGATGGAGGATACTTAGAGCATGAGACTCTGAGTAATTATCTTGCAGAGTAAAATTATAAATCTAGAGCATTCAAGGAGAGTCTAACTCTCCAATAGTTCCTTCATATCAAAGAGAACCAGATACCCCACAACAGTATTAGAAGAAAAGCGTAGATACATAATAGATTCTTCTTGCCTACATTTTATGGGTCATCTAAAAGCACAACAAAGGCTTGGATGAAGGAGTTAGATGATTTCTTCCAGCTACACCCAATAACGGAAAAAGAGGTTGTTGATATTGCAACGCTAAACCTTGAGGGTGGAGAAAATGATTGCTGGTTCAACCATATGAAACATGCAAGAGTGACTGCTTATGCAAACTTCACTCAAAGTTTGGTAAAGAAGTTTGATAGAAGAAAACCAGAGACACTTTCGATATAGACATTTCTCGTCATTGATGAGAAAGTGCATGAGGAGAAAAAGGAAGATGTCAACATTATCACTCTGGAGAAGGAACAAATACCAAAATCACCAGCTGCAGAAGTACTTACATCAGGAGAAAGAGCACTTTCATCCTTGAAAGATGGTATTGGTCTCTTAAGATTGGGAGTCTCATGCATGATTCAGGAGATTCATGAGGAAGAAGAGGCAGATACTAGCACTGGTGCAGAAGTAGAGGAGTAGTCAGCACCATCGCCAGTAGTTGGAGAAGCCATTGCACTAGTTGGAGGAACTCTTGCAGTCTTACAATATTTCCCCAAGTATTATCTTATCCAAGGTTTGAAAACATTTCCATCCCATATTATTTCAGAACCTCATTTTGATATTTGTGGGTTCATTCCATTAGGACAATTGCATAACCAAGGGTTAGAGCACCTTGCTAATTGGGAGCAGAAAACTATCACTACATAGAGGACCCTTGACTTGCTCAAGGATGATATGTATAGCCACCCTATTTGTCCAGTGTTGAGCTACACACAACACTTTGTGTTGAAGTGTGGAGTTTCAAAAGATAGGGTGAGCATAGCCCTAATCGGTACAATGTCAGGCTATGAGTTCAGCATTGTGCATGGTCATCACACAATAGATGCACCATCATGGAGATCAGTAGTGCTGTCACTAGGGAGAAGTGATGATTTGGGAGCCCAACTATTCTTGGAACATTCCAATGACTGCTTCACTCATGAAGCATTGGAGGGAAAAATGATAGTTGGTATAAATCTTATGATGGATAGCATTTTTCATTATCAGGATGAAGCCTTCTTGATGAGCATCTCACAACTGAAAGAGAAGTTTCTACCTACAACATGTTCAGAATCTTATGGATTCTATCGAGTCATCGATGAGAGGTTCTCATGGATTAAACTCAAGGAGGATGCACTTCAACATATCATGGAGTGAAAATATCATCAGATTAGGGATCAAGGTATTCTCCATTGTGTGGATACCAAGTTGGAGCATGATGTGAGTCATCACCCACAGTTGGATAGATGGGTGAGGATGATGAGCAAGTGGTTGGTGAGCTACTTGCAGATCTATGACATGGGGTAACAGGAAGCATGGCTGCACTAGTTTCTTTTGGGTGAGTATGGTTACTACCCAACATCTCACATTTGTATGATCCATGCCTTTTATATTACTGGTGTGATGCACCAACAGAAGGCATGGCTACGCTGGTTTTGCCATCACATTGCATATCCTATATCAATGGGTGTGTTATTGTTTGGGACATTGCATGGAATTCACATGATGTGGCAGCAGGGAGCTTCGTTATGTTGGGTTGATTTGGCATTCTACATGTCAATAAGTATGTTGTTGCTCCATGGCTTGCATGATGATGATGTGAGGTCGCATCAAGAGTCATTGCTACTTTGGTTACTCTTGGGAAAGTATGGGCTAACTTTCTCCCATACCTTGCATGATGAGGAGGGAGGATGGAACAGGAGGCCTTACTGCGTTGGCTTCTGTTAGGAGTGTATGGCCACCATACTTGGTATGATGATGGGGTGGTATGGCAGCAAGAGGAATTTTTGCGGTGGCTATTATTGAGAGAGTATGGTTTGAGATTTCACATGTCAATCCATATGTCTATGTTTCCTATTTTTCACAGTGTTGAGATGATGCTTGGAGGAAGAAGGGCCAACAGGGCCAATGATGGGATCATGGAGAGGTACATATCACTCCTTGTAGCATGGGTTGGAGAGATGGTTTATGAGTTGGGACTTTCCTTTGGGGGGATGAACCACTTCACTTCATAGGTCTCATGTAGAGAAGAGGCTCTATAACAACAACTGGTTGCCACTTGGAGGTTCATTGATGAGGAGAGGCATCTAGCTATACAATTGGGAGCCATTCTATACATTCTACAAAGGTAGTTATGGATTTGGGCATTCATTACACAATGGAGAATATGGGGAGACCTTCCATATAAGCATGCAATTTTGAGGGAGGAGGATTGTTGTAGCATTCACTTTTGTAGTTGCTTGAGGACAAGAAACATTTTGGAAGGGAGGGCTGTAATATTCCAAATTTTCCATCAGTTAATTGGAATATTAGAGTTCTTACTTTTCTTTCTTATTAAGTAAATAAAAGGGTGGAGGGACCCATAGACCCCATAGATGAATAAAATCCACTTTTGTTGTGTGAATGTGGTTGAATTAGATAGTAGATCAAAATTATGGAGTAGTGGAGTAGATTATTAATGGAGGAAGAGTGGAGATCATGGAGAATAATAAGGAAGATGATGGAGATAGTGGAGGAGTAAAAGTAAAATCATAGAGCATTAATGATGCAATGATGGAGGAAGTGGTGCATTAAATTCACACATGACAGAGAGAGTGGAGATTAATTGTAGAGATCATGGAGATCATGGAGAGACAACACCACATGTGAAGTGGTAGTAATGAGGTTGGCCAAGGCTAGGGAAGATTCACAACCATATAAGGAATATGAGGGTAGCAAAGCAAAACAGTATGGAATTTGATATTGTATTTTTGTTTGACATTCTTTGCATGCTTAAGCTGTTTACCTAAGTCTGTTGTGTTGTTTAGCACACAGGTGTTCTTGAGTAGGAATCCCACCCTTACCCACAGGGGACTTTGAGTGCCTACACTGGGAAGGTTATTTTGAGTAGCTATTCATCATCTAGCATTGGTTCCACATTTAGACCCTCTCTTCTGCATATACAACTTCAGGAATTACACATTCCTGTCTTAGGGTTTGAGAGGAGGAAGGTAGTTTGTAGAATTTAAGATAAGAAACCGGTGGAGGGTTCATCCTTTCATCCTGTGCTTCCACTTCAGTATTCCAGGAGTAGCATTGTGATATCCAACATTAGGCCATCAGTTTATACCTCGATGTAGCAACAGTTCCTCCAGTAATTGCGAAGTCCAGCTAGGTAGATCTAGTGGAGGAAGGAAGTTCCAAGTATTTTAGCTTGGAATCCTGTGAGGGATCATCCCCTCACTTTGGAGTGATTATTTACATAATATGTGATATATATTCCATCACCTAGCAGCATGCTACAACTTCAGCCCTCTTGACAACGCATTTCAATACAACAGTTGTGCAGTGTGCAACTGCAACTTGAGCAGAGGAAGGAGGAGCTAGATGTCAAGCTTCTAGCTTGGAGATCAAGAGAAGGGACAAAAAATTCATGTATTGATCTATATAGGTGTTATTACATCAATTACGTCATCAATTCAGCCCCATCTCAGCAGTTAATGAGGAGGATTCCATAAGTCAACCAGTAGGGGTGCAGTTGGCAACCTAAAAACCACCAAAAACCAAAGTTAAAATATGGCCAAACCATTTCTTTCTTTTTATGGGTTTTATTAGTAGAATCCATGGCTAAAATCCTGGATCATTCTTAGCACTCCTGTATCCTCCCACACATGTTTCTTCTTCTGAGTAGTAACAGTTTCTAGGAGCAACAACAATAACAACACAACATTTCCATTGCTAGTTTTCATTAGTGTATTTTAGCCACTTCTTGTTGACTTGAGTGCATCTTATTTGGAGCATTGTGTACTTTATATTTGTTGTTTTTTATAATGATATGACTCAGATATTTTTTCTCATGGTTATAATGTGTTGATGTTGCAGCATATTTCCAACATTTTCCATATTTTAGTGTTATATTCATGTTTTTCTTATTTGGAATGTTGTAAATGTTCTATATTCCTGTCTTTTCCATTTTGGAATATTACAGAAAAATCAAGCTAATCAGAATTTAAAGTTTTCCAAAGGAACTAAAATATTAGACATGATTCTTAGCATACAAAGATCTTCCTTCATAAGATAGGTATGGGTTATGATGGAGAATCGAGTGCAAAGAAATACAAAGGTAACAAACCAACAGGCTATGTTGAAATTCTCAAAGAATATAGAAATGATGTAGGAAGATGCATTAAAAAAGGTTATGAGCAACAAAGAAATATCGAGACTATAAATGAAAGAAACACTCAAGATAAAGTAAATAACAAATAGAGATTTGAGTTTCCTCATAAACATGGTAAAAGTAGAACCAAATGAATGTTTCCTCTATGCCGGTTGTTTTCTCCCACGTACCAAAATTTCTTTAATGGATTTTTTTTTCATGTCATAACATTGTTCATAAGGCTATAAATTGCAAAGCCTATACTTACATCATAAATGAAAAGGTTATATTTGACTAGTACGTAATGCCTAGATCTAGAAATTCATATGTTAATGTATTCTCTCCTCTCTTGGATGAAATTGAGTGATATATAAGTAATACCTTTGGGAATAAGGAAAATGATTGCAAATGAAAGATTATAGGTTCTTATAAGAATATAGGAAATTATAAATCACAAAGGTATGGCAGAAGAAACATAATAATTCAAAAGAGTGAATTTCTCTATATACTTAAAATCAAGAAAACCAATGGTATATCGATAATGGTTGTTCAAAGCATATGAGAGGAGAATTTTTTTTTTTTTTAATCTTTTAATGAAGACGTGGAAGATAGTGTTTCTTTTGGAAAAAGGAAAAACTAAATTTCAAAATGCATTTTATGTGTTTTCCAGATGTGTGACCAAGGATTTAAGGTCATATTTCATTCAGATGGTTGTGAAGTAATGAAGGAAAATTTAGGTAAAACAATTATTAATGGAATTCAAACCTCAAGTAATGTATATGTACTAGATGGAGGAAAAGGTAGCCATTTTATGGGGGAAATGGATGAGAGGTTGGGAGTAATCTCTCCTTCACTTTCCCAGTAAAAGGAGAAACACACAATTGCAATCCACCACATTATTCCGTTTTCATAAGGTGTACTATAAGAAAGATAATTTTCTTCATATACAACACAATCATAGGTGGATCAATAGGCAAAAGTAAGAAAACTTGGGGTTTAAGCTACAACAATGTTATAAAGAACAAGAAAGGATTTCTAAAAAATTGTGGAGGAAGGCTAAAATTTTCAAACCTTAAAAGCACAAAACCAAAAGAAATTGTTCTGATCAATTAGCTTGAAATTGAAATTCATTAAACTAGGTCCTAGTTGTACATGTCTTACTACTTTTTTTTCAAGGAGATCTACTACAAGGTAGTTGTTTTACCTTTTCTCAATATAATGGTAACAAAAGATGCATCTAATTTCAAGTACCATATGTAACATAATATTATAGAAAAATGTTTAATCAATTAGAATGAATGGTGGAGAAAACATCAAGTGCCCTTAATCATACCACATTAGAATATTGTGAACTTCATAAGCACATGACATATCTATCAACTAAATTAAGTATATCTTATATTAAGAAGTATTATGTTTATTGACAGGTGAATGTTTCTTAAGTTGAAAGAATATGAATGTCTTAATGAAACTAATGTAATGTATGAATATATGATGGATTTTTTAATTCCATAACGATAAAAATATGTATCTCTTATATTTGCAGTCTAGTTGAATTCATCATAATTTAAGAGTTTCTGCAGATAAAGTTTGTGCTACAGATATTAGCAAATTTTCAAATAGGAAAGATACGAGTATTTCTTATGATATAACCCTCCAGTTTTGGTACCTTAATAAGGGGTATGTGGTGAATTCCATTTGAAGGACACACAAATTGGAATATCAATTAATGAATTAACTCCTCATTATTTAAGAATAACCTCAATTTCTTTGTCATGAAATGGAAATGTTATTCTCACTAGTGGAAAGGAAAAATTGTGTAATTTTTTTAACATGTGTTCATTAGAAAGGAAAAATTGTGTAATTTTTTTAACATGTGTTCATTAGAAGTATGTGAAATGTTTAGGGAATAAGGTCACAAAGTATCTAGTGACTGAATTCATTCATGTGTTAGTGTTAATGAGAATTATGTTACATCATTTTTGCAGATGGCATAATATATATATATTTAATGCAAGAATTGTTAGAAATTAAATAATAGAGAAATGGAACACATAAAATATTGCAGAAACACAAAAATAATAGAGCATAAAATGAGACAAAAATAGATGTATGTGGTTCACCCAATTTGGGCTATGTCCATGAAGAAACAGCGAGTCCTTCCTTTTATATTATCCAATAAATTGAAGTGATACAACCTACAACAAATCTGTTGTAACTTCATCTTTTATCTCACACAATATCCTCTCTTTTTTCTCTCACAAACAATAACACACAAACACAATACAATTCCCTCATATAAACCAAGTTTTTTCCTTCTAGGGAAGAAACCATTAAATTATCATAACTTCTATTGTCAAATCTTTCGCCTAATGAATGGCCAAGATTGACTACAAAATTAAAATATTTTACAAGGAAAATTTTATATAAATTGTTTCCTTTGGGAGCACTGTCCCTAAAGCCCTACTAAGGGACACTAGTGGGCAGGGCGGGGGGGGGGATTCCCCCCACAACCCACAATCAGGGACTAGCATCCAAAAATAGTTGAAACAATACCTCTTCATCAAGAATATAATTAGGCTTCACACCCAACAAGAATTTAATTGTTCTTGTTAGTGTGGCCTTGGGAAGCCATTAGCTTCTAGTGATAAGAATGGGTATCTACAAATGTAGTCCTAGATAAAAATATCATGCAATGTTTTATTCGCTTTCAAGATATGTCACCTTGAATGGGAAACTATAATGGGGTTTGGATTAAACACTTCCAAAATTTCAAGGCTTGGAAAAATGACACACATATGTTTATAATTTTTTTTTTTACTAAATATTTGTAACCCTTTTCCATTGATTTCAAATGGGGAGGAATAAGTAGACAAGGAGAAGAAGAGAATGCCAATAGATAGGGGGAGTTACCAACCAAATTACATCAACGACTGTATTATGTTTGGTACAATGTTGATAAATTACAACTCACAAGAAAGACAAGAAGAAGAGATAAGAAATTTGGCAGAAAATGCCTCAAGCCATAATGTCTCACACATTATATATTCATTTTTCAATGATACACATATATAATACAATTATGAAACCACCTCAATTGTTATCACCTTGACACCTCACAAAGTAATAAGGTAGGAGGAGAAGAAATAGGATCTAGAAACACACTTAGGATAAAATCTATATCCCAAGATATCAAATAAATAAAGGTGGTATATTTGGACTTCCTACTTGTATATGATAAAGAGGATAGAATCCCCCCTCAATCATAATTCTAAGAAGTAATACCCAAAATGAAACATAAACGGGTACCATATTCAAGTATTGATGTTAAAACTCCTATGTTGACATTCAATGAAAAATTACCTAAAAACCTACCAAAAATGGATGCCGAAAAATCCAATCTGAAGAGAGTGAACCAAAAGAAATGAGTCAAATGCAATTTTGACACATCTCTAAAAAATTATTAACAAATTAATTTCATACCAAGCTGCAATTCAAAAGGATCCATCTATTCTTTTCTAGGTAAAATGGCTATCTAGGTGAACAAAAATTTCCACAAATTTTCCCTCAACCAATATCCTAATATTATATCCCGTGTATGATTCAATCGCAAAGCATTGAACTATAGTTCTTTCAAAATTTTCTCACTCACCTAGTAAATGTTAAATGTTTTATTGAAACTTTTAGTGTAATAACCATATTCAATGTCATCATCAATTTGCTTATTTTTCAATTGAAAGGAGAGAACAACTCACCTAATTTTTTAATTCCCCCCCCTTAAGGTGTAGGAGAGTTCTTAAATTTTACTCCCCATTTCAACTGCATGAGAGTATCATATTGTTTTTAGCGTCAGCCACAATAGTCTTCTTCACTTGAGATTGAATTCTTTGGTAGAATTGATGTATTCCTTAGCTATTGATGACCAACCCCAAGGATTAAACCATTCATAGTCAATATTAAATCTTACAGGTTTGTTTCTTTTGGAGATTTTGTAATGTTCCCAATTTTAGCCTCAAGCTAAAATGGAACATTATAGTTGCATATTTTCATTTTGATGAATAAAAGTGGGTAAAGTGACCCGTTCATGAAATAAACAGGAATAAAATCCCTCACAATGTGAAAAGGGATCATCATGGAGCTAGATTTCACACCCTCATGTGTGAAAGAGGTTTAAATGCAAATGGACAAGGCCTAATTGACCAAGTCAAACTGCGTTGGCATGAGTTGGAAAACACTAAGTGGGACAACGCAGTTTTAGTGGAGGAATATTCCATGAGGGAGGAAACTTATAGAGTAAGGAAGATGGAGGCTTCACTGTGTTTAAAAGAGAGGCAAGGCAACCCATTGAGATTATCTTGGATCATTTGATTATTTGTCTATTTAGACAAATTACTGCCTCTTGCTGTTCAGCAGAGATGTGTTGAAGGCAAGGTATCCAACTCACATTCTCCTGTGCAAGAATGTGATTTGGATACCTTGCATTATACCTTGTTGAAGGCAAGGTATCCAACTCACATTCTTGCACAGGAGAGCATGGAGGTCTCTTTTTCAAAAGGAGATCAGATTTTGGAGAAGTTGCCCCTACACATTAATGAGGAGGAGGGAAACTGCGATGGTATAGCTAGAGTTGATCCAATGCCTCATGTAGAGGAAAGAGGAGCTCTAGCTCCATATAGAGGGATTCTTGTGTCTTTGCAAGAAATTCCTGAGTATCTCCCATGTAGAGATCAAGGCACAACTCATGATACATCTATGCCATTGATAGTAGGGTGCAGAGCTATGGAGATAAAAGGAGGAGATAGGGAGGATGATCAACATCATGTAATGAGGAGCACACACCCTATCTATTTTATGAGGTTGATGCACCTAATATGATGATTGGATTGTGCAGTGGAAGCATGGAGGGTTTTCTCCATTCATACATTCAGTCATCTCTTGATGATGGTGTCTCACTGCATGGAGACATTGCATCGAGGAGACCACTAGATCAGTAGAGGAGGTTGGATGCTCCACATTTGGGTGCCTCACACATTGATTTAAAGAGGGTGAAAACCTTGGGATAATTCAGCACAGCGCAGAGAGTTTGGGATACACTCAAGGAGGAGAGAGACACTCTCATTTTTCAGCATCACCCACTCTCATCAGTTATACTGCGCTGATACAGTTGCTGCAGAGATGGAGGATAGCATCTTCATGATGCGGGAAGGCTGATCCATAGATTTTATGAGAGAGATGATACTTCCTTCGAGGAAGGAATCTTTCATGCATTGGAGTAGATGGAGGCCACTCATGCTTATATTACTCAGGATCAGGAGATTCCTTGGAGGTGATAATCTCTCATGGGAGGCTTATTTTCAGAGATCTCATTTCTTTTGAGCATGAGTAGCTGCATGATGGCATGGAAGCAACTTGGAGGATGAATTTGGCATGAGGGGATGTCAAGGTAGCAGGCATCAGCATGATGGAGCACCATATTGCAGAACACTAGCGCTTTCTATGTGGAGGATTGATCCAGGATGGAGGACTCAACTTTGGCTGAGTATTCCCCAGGATCTTGGTGCATGCATGATATTTTGGATGGCATTGATGGAGATGACAGATATTTAGTGGATGATATGATCATCTACCACCATGGAAGACTCTTCTTGGCTAGGGATTCTAGTCTCAAGAAGAAATTTTTGCATGCAGCACATGAGGACTTCCTAGCTATGCACTTGGATGCATACTTTGCCTTGCTAGAGGAGTTCACTTAGGAGGGAATTCAGCATGATATACATCAGCATATGGATATATGTAGAGCCCGGTTGTTTTTGGAGAGGTTGGCACAACCATTCCCTTACTCATTGGAGGAGAGGGAGAGCATTCATGATGAGCCATTTCAGCTCAAGGTCTCAAGTACATAGTAGAGAAGGTATAATTTCACATTGTGTACCTCTTTACTTTATATGAGCAGCATATTTATCAAGGAGGATCATCCCTTCTTGTATTTTTTATGATGTACTTGTAGCTACTTGTAGCCTTGATTTTGGCTATTTTTATGATGGTTTGTGGGGGAAGCCACATGCTTCTTGGTGTGCACCATTGGCACCAAATTGTATTTCATGCTTTCATCTTATGAGGAGATGTTGTGGCAGAAAAAAAGTGGCTAGTTCAACACTTGTTACTTTTGATTTTTAGGCAGGCCAAGGAGTCACTGCGCAGGTTCCATGAGTGGGATTTGGAACCACTCTCTGGTTGTCATTTGACAACTTGTTTTTATTGCATATTGCTCCAATGTATTTCTGATGTTTATACATTTATGAAGAGAATTATTTGGAGAGTATTGTATGTACAACACATTGGGAGCATGATTCTCCCCATTGTATATGTTCTATCTTGCAGGAGAAACCATAGGAAAACCATGATTGCCACATTGCTACTTGTTTATTCTTGTGGGAGAAACCACTTGGAGAATTTGAGGAGGCATTTCATGGCTGATTTTTCTTGATGAGGTAGCTTGGGCCATTCTTGGAGGCCATACTTTTCCAGCCCAAAGACAAAGGTAGCCCCATATGTACACCACAAATGGAGAGAGAGACCATCTTGAGAAGCACAAGCACACTGTCCATTCAGCCCCAACACATTGCAGAAACTTGGGGTTGAGATTTTCATTTGGGATGATAGCATGGATTAGAGAATCATCATTGGGAGTAGAATTATCCCATGCATATCATCACTCCTACCTTAAGGAGGCCACATTCTAGCGGAAAGGATTCCACTACACCTTCTGTCTTTCCATGAGGAGCATCATTTTCAGTTTGCATACTTGGGAGAGAGCATTGGAGGGCAGATTGATTGCAGCATATTTGAGCAATGGTGGGACCATGGATGAGGAGGCCACAAGAGAAGAAGGGGGAGGAATTTTTTTCTCTCTATGCAGTTGCTTGGGGACAAGCAACATGTGGGAGTGGAGGACTGTAATGTTCCCAATTTTAGCCTCAAGCTAAAATGGAACATTATAGTTGCATATTTTCATTTTGATGAATAAAAGTGGGTAAAGTGACCCATTCATGAAATAAACAGGAATAAAATCCCTCACAATGTGAAAAGGGATCATCATGGAGCTGGATTTCACACCCTTATGTGTGAAAGAGGTTAAAATGAAAATTGACAAGGCCTAATTGACCAAGTCAAACTGCGTTGACATGAGTTGGAAAGCACTAAGTGGGACAGTACAGTTTTAGTGGAGGAATATTCCATGAGGGAGGAAACTTATAGAGTAAGGAAGATGGAGGCTTCACTGTGTTTAAAAGAGAGGCAAGGCAACCCATTGAGATTATCTTGGATCATTTGATTATTTGTCTATTCAGACAAATTACTACCTCTTGCTATTCAGCAGAGATGTAGTGCCCTCGGGCACGAGGGAGTCCTATTTAGGAATTCATCTCCTTCTTGAGTAGCTCATGAAGGATTTTACTCATCCTCCATATTTCGGCATTCAGGCCATAACATCACCATATTCATCAGCGCAGTGTCTGTAGCAGATTATTGTGTAGTGTTGTTGGGTGTTGCTGGAGGTTTCCTACAACACCATTTTGAGCTGATATTTCAGAGGAGGGAGGTGCTCTACTCCCGGGAGGTTAGTGAGGATGTTTCTTTAGCTTATTCCACTATCATTGGCAGGAGGCCAACCACTTCCATCAGTTACACCGTAGGCCCTCTCATAGACTGCATTCTAGTTGGAGCACATTTGTAGTGAGGGTTTTGCAGGCATTTCGGAGGGTGAGATCTTTGGTGTAGGGATCAGCCTTGCACTTCATATTTCCAAAAGAGAAGGGCTCTTCATCAGCTTCAGCCATTCAGCCTTCTCCATTCCATTCCATGTATTGAGTTGCTGCTGCTACCCAGCAACTCTGGCATTTCAACAGTTTTGCACATTTCAGCCAATCCTTCTAGGATTGACTTGAGGTAGTGATTGGGAGCTTAGATATTCTCTCCCAATGATAAATGAGCCATGTATATGCAGATACATGTTTTTTTTCACTCAGTATAGCAGTCTCCCTTCTATGACTGTGCAGTCCCTATTCATGGGCATTCTGTTATGGAGAAGCACTTGTATTTTGGCATGTATTTTCATTGAAGGCTTCTAGCCTTATTCTTCTGACATTCATTGTATCATTTGCTGTTGTTACTTTATAATAAAATGGCTCAAGGGTTTTCATACATTTTGGCATAATGTTTATTCACTGCTATTTCCAGTTTGTCTTTATATTGCTGTAGCTACATCTTTGGGTTATCTTGAAAGATTCCCAATATTGTTGTATTTACCTATTGGGGATATTTTCCTTTGAAAATCACTCTATAGACAGAGTTTTCTAGTGGGACACGTAGCTTCTGGAGCTCATCCTTTGTTTAAAGGTGACAAATCCAGTAAATGCCCCTGTAGTCTATCTCTGGAATAGATTTTCTTTTTCGATTGACAATGTTTCTGAAAAAAGAACATTACAATGGTATCAAAGCATAATCTTAGCTCAAACTATGGATCTTCACCAAGATGCCATCTAAGAAGATGAGGAAGACTCCACTTTGTGGAGAATAAGAAAGAAAAGGGAGAGATTTGAAGAATCTCTGCAAGGGTTTGAAGCAAAAGCAAACTCTAGGGTTTCTGATGAGGAATGTGAGCATGCAGTCACATCCTTTGGTGCACAATGCAGTCACATGTGTAGTTTGTCATTAAAGAGATGGGAAAGGAAGGAGAGGTGACCAAGAAGAAAACTCTTGGATATTTTCTAAGAGAGCATGAGTCTCAAACTTAGGCATTTAGAGATCATCTCACTTCATGGATTTTTGCAAGTCTAAGGTGAAAAGGAACCAACAGCAAGATAGATTTTCTCTATCTACTTTCGGAAGTTCACCTACATGTTCAGCCAAAGCATGGGTAGAGGATTTGAAGACCATGTTGCAGCAGCACAAAGTTTCCAAAGGAGATGCTATCAGATTTGAAGCACTGCACTTTAGGAGGTAAGACCTATTCATGGTGGATATTTGAGTCATTTTCTTTAGAGGATGCAAATACTTCTTCCTATTTCATATTCATTGAAGCAATGATGGAAGGATTTGGTGGGAGAAAATCTGAAACACATTCAGAGAAACAAACCAATACTTTGCATGTAAAGGGAGGAAACATAAACTCAGTTCCACTTCAGAATATTAATGGGAAGGCCGACACCTTGCATTATACCTTGTTGAAGGCAAGGTATCCAACTCACATTCTTGCACAAGAGAGCATGGAGGTCTCTTTTTCAAAAGGAGATCAGATTTTGGAGAAGTTGCCCCTACACATTGATCAGGTGGAGGGAAACTGCGCTAGTATAGCTAGAGTTGAATGCTTGAATCTTTCTTTAAGGTCATAAATAGCTTCTAATTTAACCACAGATTTAGGAAATGTGTTCTCAATCTTGTTTTCTTCGGAGGATTTATTGAGCTACTTGTCTTGTGAGTATTCATCAATGATTTGATCATCATAAGTTCCTTTGGATGTAAAAAATATAATGATTATGATTCAGAGGAAGCACTACTTGGAGAGTGTTGGAGGTATGGGGACAACCCATTTGGATTATGATTCTCCCTTTTTCACATATTATATGTTTTAGGAGAAGCCATGGGCATACCATGATTTCCATGTCTCTAATTTTCTCTTCACATAGGAGGAGTTATTGGGAGAGAATGTGTTATTGGAGAAGGCACTTAATGGTTGATTCATTTTGTGGGGAGGCTTGGGCCAATGGTGGAGGCCATGACATTTCAGCCCAATATCAGCAACCCCCTCACACTTATCATAAATGGAGGGAGAAACTACTTGGATGGAAAAATCTAAACCCTCCATTCAACCCCAACATATTGCATAGATCAGGGGTTGTGGACTACTTTGTTGAGCTACTTAGGAGGGCTTATTTCATATGGATGATTGCATGGGTGAAGGAATCACTCATTGGGAATAAGACTTCCCATGTTTTCATCACTCCTACCTTAAGGAGGCCATTGAACCACAAGAATATTTCCACTTGCACCTTCTATTATCTCATGATGTATTCTTTGGTTCTACATACTTGGAGGGATACATGGAGGACATATTTATTGCATACCTTGATGAGCTATGGTGGGGTCTATTGATGAGGAGGCCACAAGAAGAAGGGGGAGAAATTTTGTTCTCTCTATGCAGTTTCTTGAGGATAAGAAACATGTGGGAGGGGAGGACTGTAATGTCCCAATTTTAGCCTCAAGCTAAAATGGAACACTATAGTTAGCATATTTTTATTTTGTTAAATAAAAATGAGTAAGGAGACACCTTAACCCCTTTTGATGAATAAATAACACTCCTTGTGTAAAAGGAGGGATAATAAAGTAGCTGGATTGAGCACCACATAGTGTGAACAGGATTGGATCAAGAAGGATCTAGTCATTTTGACCAAGTCAACTAAAACTATCTAGATACATTGCACCTACTTGGACAACGCAGTTTTAGTGGAGGCTTCACTTGCTTGAGCTTGAAGCAAGTGTGAATGGGACCCATGGTGAGAAAGGTTCCTTTGCTTTATAAGGAGGAGATGGCAGCCCATTTTCATTATGCATTTGACTTATCATTTTCATAGGGTATGCAAAGACTTTAGCAGGGTTGTATTGTTCTTCACCCAAGGGTGTTCCCGGTCGGGAATCCCTACTCTTCATCAAGGAAGGAGAGGGTTTGAGCTTCATTTCCTCATTCTAGAATTTGGCCAAGCTTCTCTTTGCAGCTACAACGCTATTTTTGTAGCAGATTAACATTGTGTTGCTAGGTGCAGCAACAGAGGAACTTATAGAGCCATCCTCTGGCTTATTCTTTAGGGGATATCTTGTATATTCTTTGGAGGAGCAGCATAGGTGAATCTAGGGCATAATTTTAGATCTTTGGCACCAGGCCAAACACTCAACATCTCTCACATCGCAGTCTTGGGCAGATACTGCATTATTTTCAGAGGCAGTTGCTGGGAGAGCCATTTGGGCTCATCAGGAGGATTGTTCTTGAGTAGAGGGAGCAGCCTTCTACTGAGGAGCATTATCAGAGGAGTGCATCACTATTTCATATCTACCATAGCCTCATTGGATATTTTGATTCAGTTGTAGTGACAAGTCAGATTGTCACATTGTACATTTTCTGGCATTTCTAGCAATCTCTCCTAGATTGGCTAGAAATCTTGTATTGGAGCCCATTCTTCTATTCCTGGGAATTTATTTATATATTTCAGTCATATTTCAGTCATATTTCATGTATTAATATTCATATCAGCAGCTACACTCCTTGAGATAGCGCTGTCACTGCTCTCTGACATTTTATGCAGTTGTTGCATCTCTTGTATCTCATTGTTTACTTATGGGAGGTGGATTCTCATTGAATGAGGGGATTATTCCCCATCATATTTTTGTATATTGTTGTTGATATCTTAATGTACATTATGGCTGTAATATATTTCATCTTGTGTTGTATTCAGTTTGGCAGAGTTTGATGATTATGTTCATATATTACCGTAAGATCTCTATTTGAGCATTTTCTGAGAGATCCACTTTTGGGAGATCTGTATAAGCCCTCTAGGCTTATTTCTTTGAGTTCATCTTCTAGAGGAGGATTTTTTTATGAATTAACAAGGGGATCTCAGCCCCCTTCCTACTTATTTTCACATTGTCTTCCTTATGTAGGTTTTAACCCTGAACATAAATTATCTACACACGAATCTTATAACAGAAAATAAACAATAGAGAGAGCATAAAACATAAAACAGATAAACACAAAGATTTTCCCCTGGATCCAAAATCGGGACGACTAGCTTGATTTTTCACTATATTCATTTTAGTGTTACAACACATATATATACATGCCGAAGCATACATAAACCCCAATCCATTAACCCTGGATTAGAACATAACCGTAGTTCCCTTGATCGGATCTACAAAATACCAGGGGACGAAAACCATCATGCTCAAAACCATGTGCAAACCCATGCACAAAACATGGGTGGGTCTCGCCTATGAGTGGGTCCGCACACCAAAAATTACTGGCATCGCCCCCGACCCTGCTGGGGTCGCCTCTCCTTTGTGACCCAAATGCCGCGCCTCTCGGCGCAATGTACAAAGATGTTGGGGCTAGTCGTGAAAGAATATAACACATACCCAACATTCTCCCACTTGTTGTTTTCTTTTCCACAAAGGGGGCCACAGGAGAGCTTAGTCATTGGGCTAATTCTTCAATACCCATTGTTTCTCTACACCAAGAGAACTTCTGAGTGCTCACAGACTTCGTCAATGCATCTGCAACATTCTTCAAAGTGTCCACATTTACCAACAACACCCTTTTAGCTTCAATCATTTATCTCACAAAGTGATATTGAACATCAATGTGCTTTGTATTTGAATGATAGGAAGAGTTCTTAGCCAAGAAAATTGCACTTTGGCTATCACATTCTATCCTTATAGCTTGCTGCACCAACCCCATACTTGAACACAATCTCTGCAACCAAACTGCTTCCTTTCTTGCAAGAGTGGTTGCCATGTATTCTTCCTTTACAGTTGAAAGAGCCACTACAGACTATCTTTTACTCATCCAACTGACTGCACCTCCAAATAGGCTAAATACATACCCAGTTGTAGATCTTCTTTGGTCCAGATCTCTAGCCCAGTCAGCATCAAAAAAACCACAAATGTCCAACAGTCTTTCCAATCCTGGTCTTCCTTGGTAGCACAAGCCATAATCACTAGTGCCACACAAATATCTAAAAACCCACTTCACTGATGTCCAATGCTCCTTCCCTGGGTTTGACATAAACTTGCTCAATACTCCCACCGCATGTGCAATGTCTAGTCTAGTACAGACCATTGCATACATCAGGCTACCCACTGCACTTGCATATGGAACACAGGACATATCCTCCTCTTCTTCTTGTGTCTTGGGACACTGTTCAGCAGACAACTTTGTACCTACAGGAATCAGAACATTCACTGGTTTACTATCCTGCATATTGAACCTCTGCAATATAGTCTCGACATACTTCCTCTGGTTTAACCAGAGCTTCCTCTTTGCCTGATCTCTCTTAATTTCCATGCCCAAAATATAGTTTGCAACACCAAGATCCTTCATGTCGAATTTGGAGAACAGTTGGGTCTTCAAATATTGGATAATTTCTTTGTCATTTCCAATCAACAACATATCATCCACATACAAGATGAAATAAATAACACGGTCACCAATTAATTTAAAATAAACACACTGATCCTCCTTGCTTCTGGTGAAGCCAAGTCCCCGTATATAGGTATCAAATTTTTGATACCACATCCTTGGTGACTGTTTTAACCCATACAGAGACTTCTTCAACATGCATACCATTTCTTTCTTACCCTTCACCATAAAGCCTTCAGGTTGCTTATCTCCTCTTCTAGATCCCCGTGAAGAAATGTTGTTTTCACATCCATCTCTTCTATCTCAAAATAAAATGCAGCAGCAACATATAAAAGTAATCTAATAGAAGTAACCTTGGCAACAGGAGAAAAAATATCACCAAAATCAATTCCCGGCACTTGGGAATAACCTTTTGCTACCAACCGAGCTTTGTATTTCTCCACCTTTCCTTCTACATTCATCTTCTTCTTAAACACCCATTTGCTCCCAATGGGATTCCTTCCAGCTGGCAACTCCACTAGATCCCATGCCTCATTTTTGTGCAAGGATGCCATTTCATCAACCATGGCCTCCTTCCATAGTTTTCTGTCCTCGGAATCTACTGCCTCCTTGACAGTTTTGGGATCATCATCAGTTATAGTTAAGGAAAAACCTGAATAGAAAGCAGATTGACTATACCTTTCTGGTTGCCTTCTTTCTCGAACTGATCTTCTCAAAGCTGGAGTTTGTGGCTCTTCCTCTTCTAAATCTTCTTCTGCTGTAGAGTCTGATTCATCCTCCTTTAGCTCAAACTCTATCTTCTTAGGTTCCTTTGGTATGATTTCATGTTTAACAACATCTTTCACCTCCCTAAACACCACATCTCGGTTGAACACAACCTTCCTTGTTTCTGGGTTCCAAAGCTTGTAACCTTTTAAACCATCCTTATACCCAATAAAGATGCACCTTTCAGATTTATTATCCAACTTGGTCCTTTTCTCCTTTGGAACATGTACATATGCATCACATCCAAATACCATTAGATGTGAAAGAGAAGGTTTCTTACCAGTCCATACCTCATGTGGGGTCTTATCCTCCAACACTGATGAAGGTGATCTGTTAACCAGATAGCATGCAGTCTCCACTGCCTCTGCCCAGAATTCTTGTCCTAAACCGGTACCACTGAGCATGCTTCTTGCCTTTTCCATCAGTGTTTTGTTCATTCTTTCTGCAACTCCATTTTGCTGCAGTGTGTATGGAGTAGTCTTCTGTCGTGCTATACCACACTTCTTACAGAAATCTTCAAATTCCTTCTTATAGAACTCCCCACCATTATCTGTTCTCAGCGCTTTTATCTTCTTCTCTATTTGATTTTCCACCAGAGCCTTAAATTCTTTAAATTTGTCAAAGACTTCAGATTTCTTCCTCAAGAAATATATCCATGTGTTCCTTGAGTAGTCATCTATGAATGAAACATAATACACATATTTTCCTAGTGATGGAACTGACACAGGTCCAAACACATCACTGTGCACAAGTTCTAATATCTTGTTTGCCCTCTTAGCACCAGAAGGAAAACTCACCCGATTCTGCTTCCCATATACACAATGTTCACAGAAATCGAAATCCAAAGAGCAATTAGACATACCTTCTACCATACCATTTCTGTGCAGTATCTGAAGGCCCTTCTCTCCAATATGTCCAAGCCTTTGATGCCATAGCATGGTCTTTTCTCCAGACACAGCTAGGCTTTCCGTCCCACTTTCAGGAACCACAGAACCGTTACACCCATCAATAACTGTGCTACCTTGTAGCTTGTACAGAGTTCCAGTCCGAACTCCCTGCATTAATACCAGTGCTCCCCGAACCATCTTGCAGGCATCTTTCTCGAACACTGTTTTTACACCTGCATCATCCATCTTGCTTACATAAATCAGATTTCTGGCCAATGTAGGAATATGCAGAACACCAGGAAGTGTTCTAATCCTTCCACCTTGCAGCTTCAGCTTGACCTTTCCACGTCCGATGATTTTGGCCTTCCTATCATCCCCTAGGAAGACATCACCATCATATTTCTCATACTTGCAGAACCACTCCCTATGGGTTGTGAAGTGAAAGGATGCACCTGAGTCAATCAACCATGACTCATGATCTACATGTGTATTTGAAGAAGAAGCCAAATACACATCCCCACCTTCATCCGAGGTGGTTTTTGCCTCTGCAGAAGGAGCATCATTAGATCCATTTCCTTTCTCAGGAGCTTTAGATCTGCACTCCTTTTTGTAGTGCCCTTCCTTTCCGCATTTCCAGCATACCTTTACAAACTTTCCAGGAGATTTAGATCTCCCTCTAGATTTGGATCTCCCACTCGAAACCTTATTCTTGTTTTTATTTTGGGACCTTCCTCGTACAGATAAGGCATCTCCATTCTGGCCCTCCATATTTCTCCATCTCATTTCCTCCGACAGCAAGGCTGAGACAATGTCATCAAAATTCAAGGTAGTTGTATTGCTACCTATTACAATAACCAGACTATCCCACGAGTCTGGTAGAGAACACAAAAAACTGATGCACTTATCTTCATCTGAGATTTTAATATCAACATATGACATTTGACTTACCACAGTATTGAAGGCATTTAGATGCTCTGTCATCGAGTCTCCATCCTTCATCCTCAGGTTATACAGCTTTTTCCGCAGGAACAGCTTATTCACCATAGACTTAGATTGGTACAAAGTCCCAAGTTTTTCCCACAAATTCTTCGTCGTAGCTTCCCTAGATACATTTAACAATACTGAATCTGAGACACACAACCGTATTGTGCTCTTAGCCTTCCGATCCAGTTTCTTCTAGTCTTCATCTGAAATTGCCGTTGGTTTAGTACCTGGATCTACCGCGATCCACTGATCTTTATCCACCAGCAAATCCTCCATCTTGAGCTTCCACAACTCAAAACTCTGACCATTAAATTTCTCGATCTCTATCTTTCCGCCGCTCGCCATCTTCTTTCACCTCAAGAATCGATCCCGCAGATCTCCCACTGAACAGGGTCTACCTCAGGCCCAAGAAAAAAACCCTCAGTAGCAAAGGCGTCCCCTTGAAGCCGAAACAGCTCTGATACCAAATGTAGGTTTTAACCCTGAATAGAAATTATCTACACACGAATCTTATAATAGAAAATAAACAATAGAGAGAGCATAAAACATAAAATAGATAAACACATAGATTTTCCCCTGGATCCCAAATCGGGACGACCAGCTTGATTTTTCATTATATTCATTTTAGTGTTACAACACATATATATACATGCCGAAGAATACATAAACCCCAATCCATTAACCCTGGATTAGAACATAATCGTAGTTCCCTTGACCGGATCTACAAAATACCAGGGGACAAAAACCATCGTACCCCAAAACCATGTGCAAACTCATGCACAAAACATGGGTGGGTCCGCCTATGAGTGGGTCCGCACACCAAAACAATTTTCGCCGGGGCACTGCCCCAGACCCCAACAGTGGGGGCTACCTCCTTCCTTGTGACCCCCCTGCTGCGCCCGGCACAATGTACATCATGTGGGGCTAGTCGTGGAAAGAATATAACACATACCCAACACCTTATACATCATCCTTGAGGACAAGATTGCAAAAATTTCCCATTTGGGACATTGCAATCATCCTCAGATGTATGGACAAACTGAAGTAGTGAATAGGAGCTTGGGAAACATATTAAGGAGTTTGGTTTACCAAAATCCAAAGAAATGGGACTTAGCCCTTGCTCAAGCTGAGTTTTCCTATAATGATACTCCTAATCGGAGTACTAGAATGAGTCCATTTCAATTTTTTTTTGGGATGCATCCAAGAGGGGTGTATGAACTTAGGGATTTGAGAAAACAAGAGACAAGGAGTGTTAAAGTTGAAGAATTTGCAGAACAAATACATAGGTTGCAGGAAGATGTCAAGCAAAGCTTACAGAAGAACACCCAAAATTATAAACAAAGAGCTTATATGAAGAGGACTGAAAGGAATTTTCAAGTAGATGATTTAGTCATGGTTTATTTAAGGAAGGCCGAAAGCAAATGCAATTCTGTTGGATGAAATTCAACATCTTCGTACAAGAATGGAGATAGTAGAGGTTGCTCAGAGGAGAGCACCTGAAGAAGGAGATTTCAGCGGAGTAGAGGAAACTTTTGAGGAAGAAGAAATGGTAGAAGACGAGGCAGCTAAAGTTTTCAAGATATTGGCAAAGGTTAGTGGGAAACCGAGGATGGAGGTTCCTTCATATGAGGGGAACCTTAATGTGGATGAGATGATGGATTGGATCAGTTCAATGGATAAGTATTTCAATTTGGAAGAGATCAAAGATAAGAATAAGGTCAAGTATGCAACTACCAGATTGAAGGGTCATGCATCTATCTAGTGGGATGAAGTACAGACATTCAGAGTTAGAAAGGGAAAGCCTAAAATCAAGAAGTGGGATAAAATGATAAGGAAGTTTAAGAATAAGTTTATGCCAAAGGAATATTAATTGAATCTTCTCAAACAATTGCAGAATTTGAGGCAGAAAGGAATGACTGTCAAGGAGTATACAGAGGATTTTTACAAGTTGAGCATTAGAGCAGGACATGATGAAGATGATATGGAGAAATTAGCCAGATACATCAATGGCTTAAGCTATGATATATAGGATGAAATAAATTTTTTGAGTTTGAAGACAATTGAGGATGCCTACTAAGTAGCTTTGAAGGCGAAGGTGAAAATGTTGAGGAAGCAAATTCAGAGGAATAGAGGTAAAAGTCTAGCAAGAGGACAAGGAAATTTTAGAGAAATATTTCAGCACTCTCAGAATGAAATAGGAGGTTCGAGTAGTATAGTGCCACAGAGAGGATACTTTAGTAGAGGAATATTTGCACCTAGAGGCAAAGGTCGAGGAAGAGAGATTAGGTGCTACACATGTGGAGAATGGGGACACAGATCATGGGATTTTCCTCATAACAAATCAGCAAAAAAGTGAAATGTGAATGTCATTGAGGCAAAGGAAGAAAATCCTCAGATCACGGGGAAAGAAGAACCACTTGAGGCATGAGAGTCTTTATTACTCAAAAGAGTATTGCTTAAAGCAGAGAAGGAAGCAAATGAGCCAACACAGAGGAAGAGTCTATTCAAGACTGTATGCAAGTGTAAAAAAAGTGCTGCAAAGTTGTGATTGACACTGGAAGCACTGATAATCTTGTTTCCACAGAGATGGTTGAGAAATTGGGGTTGATTAAGGTGGTATACCCTACTCCTTACAGAGTGTCGTGGCTACAAAAGGGACATCAGATTTTGGTGACATAATAGTGCAAAGTAGAGATACATATTGGTACATATAAAGATTTCATATTGTGTGATGTGATGCCAATGGGCGTGTGCCATGTATTGCTAGGAAGACCTTGGAAATTTTACAGAAAATCCATTCATGATGGAAAAAGGAATACCTACACCATAAAGAAGGATGAGAAGGAGCACACATTAATACCTTTGAAGGATGAATCAGATAAAGGAACAAATGAGAATAAGGTTATGCTAATCAGTGGAAAGGAGTTGCTACAAGAAGTCAACAAGGAGAAATAAATTCATTTTGCTGTTGTGGGTAAACCAAAGGTAATTATGAATTCTACTAATTTAGACAATCTTCCTATGGAAATTAAAGATCTATTAGATGATTGCGCTGATATATTTGTTGATGAATTACCAAGTAAATTTCCACCAATCAGAAGTATTAGTCATATAGAACAAGTTTTCCAAACAAATAAACATATAGAACAACCCCTTAGGAGAATGAAGAAGTTGGAAGACAAGTACAGGAGCTGTTAGATAAAGGACTAATCAAAGAAAGTCTTAGTCCATGTGCAGTACCAGTCGTGCTTAGTCCAAATAAAGGAGGTGAGTGGCGCATGTGTACTGATTCCAGAGCTAGAAACAAGATCACTATTAGGTATATATTTCCATTGCCACACATAAATGATTTGATGGATTGTTTAAGTGGGTCAAATTATTTTACTAAAATAGATTTGAAGAGTGGATACCATCAAATAAGGATTAGAGAAGGTGATGAATGGAAGACTTCTTTTAAGACCAATAGTGGATTGTATGAATGGTTAGCAATGCCTTTTGGGCTCACTAATGCTCCAAGCACATTTATGAGACTAATGAATGAGGTTTTCAAAGAGTATGTAGGAAATTTTGTGATATTCTATCTTGATGATATTCTAATTTTTAGTCAGAGTAAGGAGGAGCATTTGGAGCTTGTCAAACTGGTGTTAAGTACTTTGCAAAAGGAGAAGTTGCTCATAAATTTGAAGAAGTGTAGTTTCATGCAGAAGGATCTCATTTACTTGGGATTTATAGTCTCAGAGGAAGCCTTGAAGATGTACCCAGAAAAGATTCTGGTAATACTGAATTGGCCAACTCCGAGAAGCATATTTGAGGTAAGGATTTTTCATGATCTTGTAAGTTTTTACCAAAGGTTTACAAAAAGTTTTAGTCAGATCTGTACACCAATAATTGAAACTATAAAGGAGAGAAACCAACCATTTAACTGGACAGAAGCAACAGATCGAAATTTCAATTTGTTGAAGAAGAAGATCATTGAAAGACCTATTTTGTCTTTGCCAAATTTTGATAAAACATTTCAAGTTGAGACTGATGCTAATGGGATGGAAATTGGAGCTGTGTTGAGTCAAGAGTAGAGACCGATAGCGTATTTTAGTGAAAATTTAAATGAGGCCAAGAAGAAGTATTAATCCTATGATAATGAGTTATATGCTATTGGGCAGGCTTTAAAGAAATGGAGGCATTATTTGTTGCTCAAGGAATTTGTGTTGTATTCAGATAACCATGCACTACAGTTCATAAACAATCAGCCGAATTTGAACCAAAAGAATGAAAAGTGGGTGGATTTTTTGTAGAGTTTTACCTTTGTAATCAAACATAAAAGTGGTAATTCAAACAAAGTTGTTGATGCTTTAAGTAGAGTAAATTTGATTATGCAGGAATTGAAAATTGGAATTTTGGGGTCTGAAGATATTATTGACATGTATGAGGAAGAAACAAAGTTCCAAGAAATATATGCTGCTATTAAGAATCCAGTGATTCATAATATAAGCCATTGGTTAGATTTCTTGATCCAAGGAGGACTGTTGTTCAAGAATAATAAATTGTGTATACTTAAGTGTTCCATGAGGGAAAATCTGATCAAGGAAAAACACATTGGAGGACTGTCTGGACACTTTAGTCATGATAAAACATTTTCTCAAGTAAGTGCTTTTTATTATTGGCCAAAAATTCAAACTAATATCAAAAATTGTGTTGAGAAGTGCAAGATTTTTCAACATGCCAAATGAAGAAACCAAAATACTGGTTTATATCAGCCATTTCCAATACCCAATAGACCTTGGGATTCTATCAACATGGAATTTTTTTTGGGTTTTCCGAAGACTCAAAGAGGACATGATTATATCTATGTTGTTGTAAATAGATTTTCTAAAATGGCACATTTTATTGCTTGTAAGAAAACTAGTGATGTAACTTCACATTACTAATTTTTTTTTCTCTTAAGTTATAACATTGCATGGATTTCCTATGATTATTGTTTCAGACAGGGATACAAAGTTGGTAGGAAACTTCTGGAGGACTCTATGGAAGAAGCTGGGTACAAACCTCAGTTTCAGTTCAGCATATCATCCTTAGATGTATGGAAAAACTAAAGTAGTGAACAGGAGCTTGGGAAACATATTAAGGAGTTTGGTTTACCAAAATCCAAAGCAATGGGACTTAGCCCTTGCTCAAGTTGTATTTTCCTATAATGATACTTCTAATCGGAGTACTGGAATGAGTCCAGTTCAGATTTTTTTTGGGATGCATCCAAAAAGATCCATGATCTTAGAGATTTGAGCAAACAAGAGACAAGGAGTGTTAAAGCTAAAGAATTTGCAGAACAGATATAGAGGTTGTAGGAAGATGTCAAGTAGAGCTTTCAAAAGAACACCTAAAGGTATAAACAAAGAGCTGATATGAAGAGGACCAAAAGGAAGTTTCAAGTAGATGATTTAGTCATGGTTTATCTAAGGAAGGAAAGGTTTCTAGTTGGGACTTATAACAAATTAAAAATGAAAAATATAGGGCCATGTAGAATTTTGAGGAAATTTTCTTCAAATGCATATGAGATTGAATTACTAGTAGGTATTGGAATATCACCCATATTTAATTTTGCAGATTTTTACCTCTACAGAGGAACAGAGGAAGAGCTAGAAGAATAATCTATAGAAGATGAATACCAAACTTTGAATTGGAAGGAACAAATGCCAAAGACAACAAAGAAAGAAGTGGAAGCCATTTTGGAGAAAAGTGCAGCAAAGAAGACAAGAGGAAAAACCTACTATGAGTATCTAGTCAAATGAAAAGGACACCCTGTGGAAGATTCCAGTTGGATGACAACAACAGAGTTACAGAAGTTTAGTACAGATCCTGAAGAATTGATATATCAATATTTTCTTCCTCGGGAGTCTGATGTAGAAGCATTCGGACTTGGCCAGCGATGTGATTGTGTGTTCACATGTTGTGGCTAACATAAGGTGGATAAAAATTGGTCATTAATAGTTTACTTAGTTTTAAATGACAGGAGTTAGTCTATTTGGGTTTGCTAAAATTAATTAGGAATAAAATAGCAATTGGTTTCTCCCTGCGAGGAGATTGAACCAAGTAGGATAAGAGCTTAGAAATAGGGTAGAATTTGTTTGTTGAGAGTGGTTCCAAGATAAATCTATTTAGAGACGAGAAGGATTGCTTCAGTGAGATATATATATGTATGAATAGGTGTGAGGTATATAGATAGTAGTGTGTGAAAAAGAGTGAGATAAGTGTGAAATAGGTGTGCGAGAGGAGAGAGAAGAGAGAGCATAAATAATTGTAAAAACCAGCCATCCAAGTGCTTGGCTCTGTAATTTCATTTATTATTAAATTCCAAGTGTTTCGTAATTTTCGGGCTCTCTTTTCGAAACCATTTTTTTAAATCTTTGTTAAAATGCGTATGTAAAAAATGCACAGTCGGAGATCAATCAGATTGCATGCGCGATGAGAACCGTTGATATAACACCAATCAACGGGAGAGATCTCATCACAGTTAGAGGACATCACACATCACAGTGAATAGTGTTTACAATTAAGAGTTTCACAAGTTAAATTGTTTAACCTGCGACACAAAGTGAGAAGGCATAGATATAACGTGGATTGCCGAATTGAAAAACAAACCAACAGCAGAGATTGTAGCGCCCGGAAAGGGATTTCACAAATCGCAATATTTATAAGTTAAGAGTTAAGGAGTCACAAGGAAAACTAATTTGTTTGCAATGTGAAGTGGGGAGGACACGTGTTGGCTCAGCACAACATCGTTTTTCACAAGAAATAAGATTAAGTGTTAAGTTAAGCTACGAATTATGCGAAGTGCGACCATTAGTGATTGGTCGAGAGTGTCATGGGACCCTCCAGTAATAAGGTTTGCGTATATGCTTTATTTTTGAGTTTATGTGTGTCTGTTTAAGTTAGTGTTGTTGATCGCGCACATATGTATGTTCAAAAAACTCTCAAGTTTGAAATCCACTGCGAATAAAGAATTGTATGGATGCATAAACTATATAGTTCCATGCATATTCTGATATTTGTGTAGCTAGTCTGCATCCGGTTTTAGGATGGGTTTTCTTATAATGAAAATATGTGGCACCAACGTTGGGGATGGTCACACAATTTATGCATGAATTTGTTGGCAATAGTAGGATCAAGGATGTGTACATTAAATGTACTCTTAAGTAATAATAGGTACATTCTTAATCCCATGGAAAACCGAAGGGATATTGGATAAGCAAAGAGCATATTCATAATAGTCTCACACATGTCCTAAGGTGGAGGAATGGGATATCAATTATTTTATCACAAGGGTTTCAAGGTTTCCTTGTGTAGTTGGGGGAATTTCCCCTTAATTTTGCATCATGCAAAAGGTAATTTTATGGAATAAGATAAGTTTCATGGATTTATGGTTAGGTTTCCTTTGTTGTTTTTAATTTCAAGCTATAAAGGAAGGTTAAGATCTTGGATTGAGGTTGATAAATATATTTTAAAGCATGGTTATGGATTTTATAAATTTCTTGATGCCATATCATCAAGGATATATTATGGAACTAATATACTTTAGGGTTTTAGGGTCATGGGAGGGGTATTTTTCCCTAGGGCCATGTTTTCCACAATTGTGTTGGGAAACCTTAGAGAATCCCTAAAGGAGAATTATTTTGGTATAAGAAATAATTCTTCCATGAAATAAATATCATTGTTGAGGAATTTTTGTGATAATGAATCTTGTTAATGTTTTGTATATGGATTTCACCCTCAAGATATTGAACTTTGAATCTACAAACACAAGATTCTATTGTTGAGATACACACTAAAAGTGTGTTAACTACTCTATAAAAGGTGATAGACCACATTTCATTACAAGATGATAGAAATTTTTTTTTATGAATGAGTGAGATGCATTTTGTTCATTATGGAAGTCAATGTATATCTTTGAAGGAATAAATGAAACCTCATGATCATAATTTTTATGGTTAATTCAAGGAAATACCATATTGATAAACATAGGCATGCTCACTTTGATAGACACTGCATGAGTCTTATGCAAAAGCTGAGTACCTAGTGAAAGAATTAGTAATTGACCTAGCCATGGTTTTGACAAGTAGATATGTGTTGGAAAGTCATTATTATTGATGCACTCAGGGACATACATATATTATAAAAAAATTCCATCAAAATAGGTAAATATAGAAAATGATCTCATTATTTTGAATGCCACCATGTTCTATGAGGATGCTAGTTAATTCAATTACCTTAAAAATATAAAGGAATGACACTATATTTGGATTAGAATGACCAAGAAAACCATAACTACAACATCCAATTTGGAGCAAGAATAGGTTTAATGCATATCTCCTGTGTAAGATTTACTTGGAAATTTTGGTACATGATCACCTATGATGTGTTTTTTTTCAAAACTAAAGGATATTTCTTGTACTGAGAATAGAATTTGGATCTCCTATAATGAAGTAAAATGAAGATATTATTGCAATTGTGTGCAATATTCCTAGAGAACAACAATAATACACCTTAGATATGTCATTTGATGATTTGCATGTGTATCATACATGGTTTATGGGTAATATATTGGATGAATTGTTTGGTAAAAAGAAATGATCCCATAGTAACTAATATGGAATACAGTGAACTCAGATTGATTGTAAATAGAATTTATTTTACAATGGGTGAAGTATACACACATACAATGATATATCTTTTTGTAACATTGATACAAAACATAGTTGGTTGAGTTAACTTTACAAAAAATATTATTATTTAAATAAGAATCATGGGCCAACTTGTGATTAAGGGGATAAAACTAGCTTAGACAACTATGTTTGAAATAATTCCAAATAAAAAAATTGATTATGGTTGATGACCTAGGCCTAGGGAAAACCTAGTCTAACAATTTAAGCCATTTTCAAATTCATATAAAGGGGAAAGGTTGATCCTTATTGAGACACCTCACTTGATTTAGAAAATGGGTATTATCATCACTGAGTTTTCTTTTTACATGTGGGATGGCATTTATTTTTTCAAGACATAAGAACCCACTTGGATCCCTTACATCTGTTATTAAAAGGAAAAGTCACAAATATTTTCGTATTCAGACACCCACTATTGGAAGAAATTTGAGCATTGGGAATTCACCATGGAAGCTCTAGTGATCACATTGGAAAAAATGGAGGATTTGACACCTCTTTTACTACCCCAATTTTTTAAATTTAATTAAGAACATGTATGGATGATATGATGTCAAAATATATTATATGATGTAATGTTTATTTTTATTAGTAAAAATGATAGAGCTGAAGAAAGGGACACCTAATATATTATGATGCCTTGGAGAGATGGGAAGCTTGGCTTTGGAGTAAAATACATACCTTGAACTAATAATTCCCTAATGCGATGATTAGGAAGATGAAGGGTAGAGGTGTGTTTATAAAAATGAAAGAGAAAATCCATTAAGGAGATTTTTCCTTGTTCCTTTTTATTTTGAGAAATAATATGTTATTCTTCTCATACAATAATTTTTTCATCTCTCACTTAGAAATTTGAATTTGCATGACAATTGGTGACAAATTGTGTAACAAGAATTGAATGTGTTGTAATTCTTTTTCCTTATAGACTAGATGGATTTGAGAACTAGGAATTTTATGGTTTGTGTGTGGCACAAAGATAACTAAACAAAGGGAGGGTTGAGAGACTATAGAGACTAGAGAAGGACTTCCTTATGTTGTGCACACCTATATTCTCATTTATGAATTCATATGGGTATGGTTAGGGAATGGAAAGTTTGAACACTTGTATTCTTTTTTGTGTGTGGAGGAAGAAATCTTCACTTTTTGTGTTAAATATAGTATTATAACTATGTTCTAAAACCATAAATTTATTTATTTCCCTCAAGGCATCAAATTATTGCTTGGGTGTAGCTAGCTATGAGAAATACAACAACATAGTTCATCATACGGTTGGTTGGAGAGTGGCTCACCCTTATTTAGTTCTAGATTGAAAAATATTTGACTCAAGATAAGCATCTATTATGGATAATTATTTAATTTATACTTTCAATAATTTTATATGAACAAGAATTTACCCTTCAACAAATTTATCATGGCTTTATATGTTATACTATTTGGATGTAGATTTTTATATGTATTAAATTTTGTAATCGAATTTTTTGAGGAAGAAAGCCTTCCTAAATTATTCTTATATAGGTCATGTTGCAATTTTCGCTATAAATTGGACCATAAAAAGGGAAATCCTACTAATACTCCAAAAATTGGGTCATGAAATTTTAGGAAATATGATAAAAGGAAGTTGGGATTCCTAAATGCATCTTTAAATGGGTCATGCTAACATTTCTATTATAAATTTTCTTCTTTGTGGTTCCATATATTGAAACTTGGACCATATTGAGGGGAAATCATATTAATCATTGGATCCAATTTTCATATATTGACTTTTGGTATCTTGGGGATATGATTAGAGGAATTTGAGCTTCATGGATTCTCCTAAAATCATGCATAAAAAAGGTCATGCTGAAATTTCTACTATAAATTTTCTTTTGGGAGCTTCCAAAAGCTTAAACTTGGACCATAGTGAGGGAAATCTTATTGATCATCTAGTCAAACTTTCAGATCCTGGGTTGAAATTTTTTATGAGATATTATCAAAGTAATTTGAGATTCTTGGATGCTCCTAAAATCACACATCAAATAGGTCATGCTAAAATTTATCCTATAACTTTTCATTTGGGAGGTTCCAAAGCCTGAATCTTGGATCATACTGAGGGGAAATCCCACTGATCATATGGTTTAGTTTTCAAAACATAGACTACTATCATTTAGCGTATATGCCCTGATGAAATTTTTATATTAGTTTTCATGAAATATGTTTGAACAAATCCCTAAATTATTTAATGATTCGTTGCATACAAATTTTTTGATCAAATTCCCCAATGAATTTTTTTTGTGGATGGGGATAATATTGTTATATGTTAAATTTTTTGTATGATAATATTGTTGTAGTTGACCTATGCCTATTTGCATGAAAATCATTTGAATAAATGTGTTAAATGTGTTTTTATTAAAATTTTCTGACAAACTATTTGATAAAATACCTCAAAGAAAAAAATTAAAATTAGCATGATTGAGTTGTATATTTAAGTTATTATGTTACAAGTGGAATCAGAGAAATTTTTATTATTTTATTTTATGCAAAATGTCTTAAAGGAAATACTACTTAATTTTTTGTACACAAATTATTTGAAGAAATGTTTATGTGTAAAGTGTTTGACCAAATGTATGAGAGATGAAAATAAAGCTTTTGCAAGTGTGATTTGGATAAATTTAGGGGGCAGGTGTGGGGGTAATGTGATCAAGTGGTATTAGATCTTATTGTGAAGCTATTAAAAAGAAAAAGAACATTTTCAGTACCATGTAACCTATGTAAGTCATTGAGGGAACTAGGCATGTTAAATGATTATTCAAGGCATGGTATTTCTTTGGGAGTCCTTGTGCCCACTTTGGAGAGCTAGGGTGGCCACTTGGATAATGACATGGGGTTGGATATATATCTTGAATCTCTCTTATATGATTATATGGATGTATAGGGTACTTGTGTACTTTCTTTGGAATCACGTTTGAATATTTCTTGAAGGGTGCATGTGGATTGAAGGGAATTTGGAGGTTGTATGCTACACTAAAGCCCTTGTTTTTCTCTTCATTTGAGGGATTATTCCTCTTAATTTTTTACATGTGGCATAATTTCCATTATTTTCTGTAAATTAGATTAATGATTTGAATAAGAGGAAATTTTACTCATATATAAGCTAGAATAGGGTATTTTATCCTATGAAACTAATATTTTGTGGTAGAGGGAGTTGAGCACCTACTATATAAATGGAGGTTTACTTTCTCTCATTTTATCATTTTGGGATTGGGGGAGAAACCTCTTAGCTAGTTTGTAATTAGTACCATTTTTCTCTTCTTAAATTTTTTCTATGGAAGGGTGATGAATTTCTTGCGGATTTATTTATTGTGGTTGTTATGAAACCAACTCACAAAATAGAAGAAAATATAGATCAATGACTTGAAAAATAACCTCTTCGAGGGGTAAGCCTCCTTTACATCATATAAATGAACAATTATTGGATGATACAAATGACAAGACCTCCTTGGTATGTATAGGAGTCTAAGGGGTCACAATATAATTAGATCCTACATAACAATAATAATGCAAGGGAACAACAACAACAATAGTGGGCTTCTATGGGGAAAAACAATAACAGTATGGGGGCTACATGGGCATGACAATAAAAATAGGGGGGCTACACTAATAGTAACAATAAGGGGGCTACACTAGTATTTTAACAACCTAATATGCCCCTATCCTTAAAAAAAGTTTTTTCCTTAATGCTTGAGTAGTTCTGGATGCTTATATATAAAATTCTCATCCTCCCATGTCAAATCTTCAGCAGGTGAGTTCTTCCATTTTATGAGATACTCTGAAATTAATAGATTTTGTAGTTTTCGGGTTCTTGTTTTTGTGACTGCTTTAGGTTCCAATATGAATTTTCCTTCTTTGTCTAGTTCTAGAAATATTGTTTGAACTTGGACCTTGTTGCTGATAACCTTTTTTTAAGAATGAAACATAGAAACCTGGATGTAAATGAGAAGATGTAGGTAACTCCAATTTGTATTCCATAGTACCAATTTTTTGAAACACTTTTTAAGTACCATAATACTTGGGTGATAAGCTATTATCCTTATTATATTTCTTGAGGGACATTTGTTTCTAATATGGTTGTAGCCTTAAAAATACCTAGTTACCTGCATCAAAAATTCTTTCACTGCAATTTTTATCTTCCTGTTATTTCATTTGATTCTACGCTAGAGTGAGGTTATCCATTAAGAGTTGGAGAAATTGTTTTTGATGGTCAATGTGATCTTCCAATGTTTGAACCTTAGATTTTTCTCTTGAATATGATGTGATGGATAGTGGATGATATCTATAAAATTTCATAAATGGGGTAATTTTTGCTACAACATGGAAGAAAGTGTTATACCACCGTTCAACCGAAGGTAACCACCTGACCCATTGTGTTTGTTTATCAAATATAAAGAAATGAATATATCCTTTCAAACATTTGTTCACTATCTCAGTTTTTCCATCATATTGAGGATGATAGGATGAGATATGAGATAATTGAGCACCAATACAATATAATAATTCTATCCCCAAATATTGTAAACATTGGACTATTAGTACAATATTGGCACCACCCATTGGAATGGAAAGCATTGGACTATTCAATACATATTCCCCCATGGTTAGCTTGGTATTATGGATTTTAATATATCCTTCAAACCTTCCATGTCTGATTTTAAACCATTATTCACACCATCCATCTTATATTCCATTTAATTTTTGGTTACTCTTTGCGAGAGTGAAATTTGTTGTACTTGGTCGCATAATTTTGATATATCATGTTGTATTTATTCCTCTTCTTCATGCATCATAGTATATATTTTTGGTTTCTTACTAGGTGTGTCCATTTTTTCATTTCTAGGAATTTTTGAATCAAGCAATGATATATGTTCTTCACTATGCACTTTGAATCACTTCAAACTATTTTTTCAAACCAAAGTTATGCAAATTTTTAAAAATTACATACCTTTTTCTTGATTTTTAGGATATTCATATTGAAATTGTTGTATCTCTATAATTTTGAATCTCTAAGATCTAAAATTTCTTCCTGTGGTATCTATATGACTCTTCTTTCCAACACCACAAGTCTGACCAACATTGGAATCTTCAAGAAAATGTTATGCCCAATATCCCAAAATCACCTAGTTTAGTAGAGCGAACTTATACGGAGTACCATGTGTATTTATACGGAGTACCATGTGAATATGATACATGAAATGAACTGAGTTGGAGGAACGATGCTGCTGGGCGGGAGACTGGGTTTTTCGAATGGAGGAAGGCGTGCCACAGTTTCCGAAGAACAGAACAGGTTTCTGCCTGGCTCTGTGCAGGGGAACCACATACATTCTGATCCTGTCTGCTCCAGTTCCGAAGGGTTGTCAGGCGTTTTTTCAATTGGAGAGGTGGAGCCCCCGATTCTCTCGGATGGGCAGCTGTCGCCTTTGGTATTCAACGCAGGGATCAATGGAAGGGCGGGAGGCTATTTGCCTGGTGATAAACGCTCAGTTTTGCATATGTTTCAAAACCTGAAGGGGAATAATCACCCTTTGCCATTGAACGGGGGGAAAGAACCCTTTCAACTTTTGAACGTGGACCTGGGTGCTTTACAGGGAGCCTCTTCCTCTGCTTTTGGCATCGACCTGGACCCCTCTGTGCTTGCATTCAGAAATGTGTATGGTACTGGTGAGAAGGTGAGTGTTAGATCTCCCCCTTGTCCCATAAGTTGGGCAGAACAGAGCGGTGCTTTTATTGCAGAAACAACTAAAGGGACGGGTCCAAAAGCTAGTAAAGAGACTGAAGTGTTGAAACAGAGGTGTAGAAAAAAGAAATGGATTAAGTCTAAAAATGCTGCGTACAATTATGCCTTGGGTGAAGACATAGGGTGGGAACAGGTTTCAGTAATGGTTGACAGAACACTGGTCGGCAAGGCTGTGGGCAGGCATTTTGCCCTGAAAACTATTGTCTCCTGGGCTGATGCGCATTGGAAATCCGGATTTGGTTACGTGCCAGAGGTGGTTTCACTTTCAAAGGGGTGGTTCGCTTTCCATTTCTTGAGCTCTGATCATCTCTAGTGGGTGACACAATGGTTTTGGTCTGTTGATAACTCTCCTTTGCTCTTTAAACCTTGGCATCCGCTCTTTGATGCCAGCAGAGAAAGGGTGGATTCGATCCCACTGTGGGTTCGTCTTCCTGGTTTGCCTCTTCACTATTGGACAGAGGAGCACCTTCAGGGTATAGGTAATACTATTGGGGTCTTCTTAGAGGCAGACCTGTCCTATTTTAAGACTAATCTCAGGCGGGTAGCAAGAATTCTGGTGATTATTAATATTAGAGAGGGCCTTGCAGAATTTGTGAATCTCCGTTGGGGGCCCTATGATATTAAACAGATCCTTGACTATGAAAAGGTTCCTTTTCGATGTAGACGGTGCCAAGTTTACGGACATCCAGCATATGAATGCAGTTCTACATTTAGATTTGCCAAAATCCGGGGGTCTGATCCTCATATGGAGGCTCCTCAGATGAAGGAGGCTGGCTTTACTCTTCACAACTCACAAAAAACTCTTTGTTCAGACCTCTCAAGCGCTGAACAATATTTTTCTGATGACTTTGGCTCTTGTATGCCATCTGCTGTAGATTTTCAGGAGCTGAGTGTGTTCTCTGGCCCTTCTACTGGGCAGGAGGCTCTCTTTCAGGATGCCGGGTGTGGAGCGCTCGATGTGTTGGAGGTCCATAGCTGACATTGTGGAGCAGATTTTCTCCTGAAGGATGATGTTGTGATGAATGAAGTATTCTCTGTGGTGAACAGTTCACTTTTGGGCTCTTTTCCTTTCTCTCCTGCATTAAATTTCTCTTTATATCTGCTTCAGTCTTCTGTCTCGATTTCAGTTTCTGGTAGGAAGGATGCTGGTGGAATGACCTCTTGTGCTGTTTATAATATCTTCGCTCAGCCTGTTTCACTGCCTGCTCTCCAAGAGAAGGCTTCTGTATCTGTTTTTGACCCAGGTGACAAGCTGTTGGAATCGGTGGTTAATACAGCCCCTATGGTCATAGGATATAACCTGAGATCTAGTGCCAAAAAAGGAGCTGGTGGTTTTGGGAAAGGAAAATCCCCTGCTGCTCGGGGCAGGGGTAGGATCTCTTTCTTGGCAAAAGCTCAGGATCGAGCTATGTTGGATGTTCATGATGGGAGGCAGATTTCGATTGACAGGGCGCTTAGAGCAAGCCTTTCCCTGAAGCCGGGTGTTTAATGAAGATAATGTCATTTAATTGCAGGGGCTTGGTAGGTCCCCAAAAGAAAGCTGCCTTCCGGAGAATTATCCTTCTGGAATGTCCTGATATCATTCTGCTACAAGAGACGTTAGGTGCTGGGCTGGTGATCAAAGATAGACTGGAAGGTTGGCTGTCTGGCTGGACCTTTGAGTCTTTGGATGCTAGAGGAAGGTCGGGTGGTTTGGCTATCGGGTGGAATGAAAAAACAGTCAAATCACAAATTTGCTGGGGTATGGAGTCGGTTCTGGGAATAAATTTCTTGTCTCTGGAGCTAGGTGAAGCTTTCAATATCTTTAACATTTATGGCCCTTATCAGGACCGAATCCCTTTTTGGGACTCCCTCTTGAATAACTCTTTAATCAAGAGATACTTGGTAATTTTAGGTGGAGATATGAACTTTTCTTTGGGCCAGTCAGAGGTATGGGGACCTCATGCACATATCGATTCTTTGACTGGTTTTTTCACTCAAAAATTGGAGGAGAATCACTTGCTGGACATTGAGCCCATCAAGCTGAAACCTACTTGGAGGAATAATAGATGTGCTGAAGACAAAATAGCAAAGAGACTAGATCGCTTTCTAGTGGCTGAGCAGATTGTGGATAGGCCTTTTATGATTAGGCAGTGGATTGGCAGTGGGGGTGCTTCTGATCATTTTCCTATATTTCTTGAGTTAAAGATCGGGCCTAGGCAGCCCCCTAGTCCTTTAAAGTTCAACAAAATTTGGCTCAGGGATGATTCCTTCAAAGCTTTAGTTCTTGATTGCTGGATTCCTTTTAGGGTGGATAGTCCTCTTTCTGCTGCCTTCCAATTTGCTGAAAATTTAAAACGCATTAAGGCTACTGTGAAAGTTTGGTCGGCTGCTAAGAGACAGAGGGAGGATGTGGAGTTGAAACAGGTGGAAGAGGATTTTCGATTGATTTATGAGGGCATTGGGGGTGGCTATCAATCCCAAGCTGATAAAGACACTCTTGTCTCACTTGAAAAAAGAAGGAACTCCCTTCTTATGGATAAGGAGGAATCTTGGAGGTTGAAGAGTAGGGCCACTTGGCTGGCTAGTGGGGATGAGAATACAAAATTTTTTCATGCATATGCTCGCGGCCGGAAGGTAGCTAATACTATTTGGACGTTAAGAGATGGTCAGGGCATTGAGCATTCTTCCTTTGAGGCCAAAGCTAGATTGGGGGTTGATCACTTCAAGGACCTTTTTAAGGCCCCAGCTCAAGCTTCACTAGCAGAAGTGATAAGAGTTGCTCAATTTTTTCCGAGGTTTGTGGAGGAGGCTGATAACAGATCTTTGATGGCAGAGGTCTCAGAAAAAGAACTAAAGGAGGTTCTTCAAAGCTTCCAAAAATACAAAAGTCCTGGGCCAGATGGGTGGTCAATTGAATTTTTCTTGGCTCTTTATGACATATTAGGGACTGATTTGCTGAAAGTAGTGGAGGACACCAGGATTTCTGGGCGGATTCCTGCTTGCTTCAATTCCACATTCATAGCTCTTATTCCGAAGGTGGATAACCCTCTTTCTCTGGCCGACTTCCGTCCTATCTCTTTGTGCAACTGTATCTATAAAGTGATAGCCAAGGTGGTTGCGAGAAGACTCAAAGGCATTCTGTCTTCTCATATCTCCGGTGAACAATTTGGTTTTTTGGAAGGCCGTCAAATTCATGAAGCAATTGGGACCGCTCAAGAGGCTCTCCACAGCATGAAGACCAAGAACCTCAAAGGGACTGTAGTGAAAATAGACCTATCCAAAGCATATGACCGGGTAAGTTGGTTATATATCCGTATGCTTCTTACTCACCTTGGGTTTGGTATCGGTTTTATACGATGGATTATGAGCTGTATAACAACCGTCTCCTTTTCAGTTCTGCTCAATGGGGCTGCATCCCCTTTTTTTCATGCTGAAAGAGGTCTGCGCCAAGGCTGCCCCCTTTCTCCCCTTTTATTTCTATTGGTTGCTGAAGGCTTGAGTAGAGCTCTTCATGTGGCAAAGACTCAGGGTACTTTGAAGGGCATTCAGGTTGCTCCAAACCTTTTTATCACTCACCTTCTTTTTGTTGACGATGTTATAATTTTATTTTCTGGGTCGGTACGTGATGCTATTACGATTGGTGAGATTCTGGATCTGTTTGGCAAAGCTTCGGGTATGGAAGTGAATGCTGGGAAGTCTTCTATCTCCACTCATTCTTTGAGGGATGAGGAGAGACGTGAGTTCTCGCGGATCTTCCCCTATAATGCTGTTGGTTTGGATGCTGGCCTGAATTATTTGGGTTTCCATTTAAAACCCAATGATTATAGGAAAACTGACTGGAACTGGTTGCTTGAAAATCTGGAAAAACGTTTAAACGTTTGGTCTCACAAATGGTTATCTAGAGCTGGGCGGTTGACTCTAGTTAAGTCGGTTTTGGAGGCTATTCCGGTGTATTGGTTGTCTTTGTCTTGGATTCCCAAGGGTATTTTGGAGGCTGCCAGGAGGATTTCCTTCAGATTCCTGTGGAGTGGAAAACAGGATTCTTTGGTTACCCCCTGGGTTCGGTGGGAAAAAATTGTTGTTCCAAAAGCATTGGGTGGATGGGGTCTGAAAAATATCTTCCTTTTTTCTTAGGCTCTTGCTGCTAAGGGTGGATGGAGGCTCATCAATGGTGACAGCCTGTGGACTCAGTTGATATCTCACAAATATATTGCTCCTTTCTCCATTTTGGATTGGATAAGGTCTCCTGGGAAAACCTTTGCTAGGGGAACGGTGATTTGGAAGGCACTTGTTAAATCTTTTCACTTCTTGGAAACTAGTCTGGCTTGGGATGTGGGTAATGGCAGGAAGCTGCGGGTTGGTGAGGATCCATGGTTGGGTCGTTCTCTACAGCACCTTCTTCCTAGGCGCACGGTTGAGGCCTTAAGACAGTAGGGGATTACTTTTCTCTCCCATCTTGCTGATCCGGTTCGGAGAAGGTTGGGCATTCAATCTTGGTTACAGGCTTCTTCCTTTGGGCTGGAGGTTTTTGATGAGAGGGCTCTGGAGGTATATATTCGTGCTCTAAAACAAGCTCATCTTGTGCTCTCAGATAGGGATGATAAGATCGCTTGGGATTTTGATCCTTCGGGGATCTATTCCCCCCAGGCTGGCTACCAAAAGCTTAGTGAGGGGGTTGTTTTGGGTGAGGTGCGGTGGTGGTGGAAGAACCTTTGGAAATTGAATTGTCCTCCTAAGACTTGCCTTTTTATGTGGTGTGTCCTTGAAAATAAGGTCCCTACTTGGGATGTGTTGCAAAACAGATGCTTTCAGGGTCCGGGCTGGTGTTGCTTGTGCAAATCAGATGTTGAATCAGTTAACCATCTTTTCCTCAGCTATCCTTTCAGTAAAGGAGTTTGGTTGGATTGTTCCAGGCTTTTGGGTTTCCGGTGCAGATGGGAGGGCATGTCTGTCTCTCATGCCTGGGTTTCGTGGTGGGTGACTACTGCTGAGCTGAACTTAAAAGCACTGCCTCTTCTAGTTATTTGGGTTTGTTGGTTGGCTCGTAACCGGCTCCTTTTTGATGGTTCTGTTAGTACCCTTGAGATTGTTGGTGCCATGACTGTGGGTCTGCACTCTGCTTTCCCCATTCATATTCGTGTTGCCAATCAGAGGGAGGTCCTCTTGTTGGAGATTGATAGGAGGAGGCCTTGGGGTTTTTTTGATGGAGCTATGCAGCAAAATTTCTGTGGGGGAGGTGCTCTGCTGTTTCTCTCGGATTCACACTGGTATGAGATCTCTGTAGGGCTGGGGGAAGGGTCAAATAATTTTGCTGAACTGCTGAGCCTCAAGATCCTTCTACTGTTCGCTATGGAGAAAGGTTGCAGGCAGCTAACTGTTTTTGGGGACTCATTGAACGTGATAAATTGGATAAAAGGTATACAAATCTGCAGAGTTCATCTATTACAAAATCTGTTCCGCTCCATTGGGGTGATCCTCTGTTCCTTTGCCTCTTTCACATGTCAGCATATCTATCGTGAGAATAACGAGAAGGCAGACCAAGCTTCTAAGAGGGGGCTGTTGTTGGAAGAAGGCATCTGGAGGGTGTTATCTCTTAATATTTTCACCCATCTTTATTTGAATAGTGGCTACTGGACTTTGCTATGGCCTGTCACTTGACTACTGTTTTCTTCCTCTCAGTGAGCAGATTTTACAGTTTTTTTTGAGGATGGGTGGGCTTTTCTTATTTGATGGTTGGATTTCAAAATGACTGGAGATCCCTTTCAAAAGGTGGGTCAACATATTTCCTTTGGCTGGCTTCCTTGGGGTGTGCATATCACCTCATCTATTTGCATTTGAGGACCTTGAACTACAAAATGTATCCTTTTCTGGTTTCTTCAGAGCGATGGTCAGTTTTTCATTGGACTGTTTTGAAAGATTGCAGGGGGTCGAAGTCACATCTTGGCTTCAAAATATTTCTTTTATTTTATGGGCAGTCTTCATTGGACAACTTGATAGTTTGCTGTGGGACGAAGTCTCATGACTGTTTTTCAAACTTTGCATTGACAGTTTGACTGAAAAATCGCTTTCTCTGTACTTGTGCGTTTGGAGAGGGCGTTTTATGTGCTGGTTCACATTTTGAAAGGGTTCCTACTGGGGGCTGGACACAGTATCTCTGGCGTGAACGCTTTCCCTGGCTTCTTAACCATCTTTGATTACATACTGAAGGGTATTCGTTGGCTCTGTTTTTAAAGGAAAAACTGAACGGTTTTCTGTTCCTTAACAGATCTGCACTTTTTTTTTTCTCTGTTGGCAGGTTTTTCTCTGAGGGAAAGTCTATTAGCAGCGTAGTGTTTGTGCTAATTAGGATCTGCAAGCTCTTCATAGGATGAACAACTTGGTTTTGTTTTATGTAATTTATCATTTTCTGGACCATGCATAGTTTCTCACTATGTAACTGTCATTTTATACAAACTACTGGGTTTGTCTCTTTGAACACACAACAATGTGTTTTTCTCAATGTAATTTTATAACTCACTTGCAGTAAATAAAATTATGCTTTTTTCTCGAGG